>JAJIBD010000285.1:0-322502 GCA_021461705.1 Cryptotis parvus
GGCTCATCAATAAATGCTGGAGATCAGAGGTGACTACAAGAGTATCCCACCCGCACAGCATAGCCTGGCAAGCTACCCATGTTGTATTTGATATGGCTCAAACACCAGTAACAATTATAGACCTTATTCCTATTACCTGAATGAATGGTTTGAGGCTCTTTATGTTCCTGGAGCAAACAAATGTCCTTGGGTTCTACTAGCATGTGACAGGACATATGGAGATATTACTGGTGCCTGCTCGAGCAAATCGATGATGAACGGGAAGATAAGTGATACTTATTATTTTATAGAAATGCAAATGTTTTCTTTAATATAGTTGGATGGCGCACGACGGCTGTACTCAGGACTACTTCTGAATCTGCTCAGGGATTACTACAGATGGGGACCATGTGTGGTGCCAGAGAAAAATAGTCTGGTCTGTCACATACAAGGCAAGCACATTATCCACTGTAATATCTCTCTGGCTCTTTTCTAGTAATTGTATCCACAACATTAATAATTTCTTGATTAGTTCTAACTGGTATTTAATAATAGACATACATCAGGAGTAAAAAGACATTATTTAAGTAATGTTTTGATTGGTTAAACAAGGTTAAAAAGTTTATTAATTCATAGGACAGAGATACAGTACAGCTGTTAAGGTACTAGTATTGCATGCTGACCCTTTATGGTCTCCTCAGTGTCACCAGGAGTAACCTCTGAACACAGAGAACAGAATAAGCTCTGAGCAGTACAGTATGTACCTCAAAACAAAAACAGACAAAATACTATTTCAGTTTTCTCAACAGTAGAAATCAAATTTCCTCCTCATTTCTTCCCCTCTTCTCTTGTTCTCCTTCCATTCTCTTTCCATCCCTTCCCTTGCTTATTTCTTTTCTTTTGGAGGTCATGCCCAACTGTTATTATTACTGATTCTGTACTCAGGAATATCTAATGTCAGGATTGGGAAGGACCATGTGGATCCGACTGGGGATCAAACTCTGGCTTGGCCAACTACAAGTAAATTGCCCTTGCTTTATTATCAGTAAATAATTTGTGCCCTATCTGATAATACAGTACCCTATCACTATATTATCTTTTTGTCTTAATAAATCAATTTCTTAAAATATAGAAATATTGGGGCTAGACCTATTGTTGCCTTGCATACAACTAACCTAGATTCTATACCTGGCACTACATATGGTTCTAGAACATTCCAAGAGTGATCCTGGAGTAAAGCTAGAACAGCTGGATGTGGCCCCCAAACAAAACAAAATAAACAAAACAAACAAAAATACTGACACTCTCAAAAATTAGGAATGGAAAAATTAAAATCATTTCCTCTTACAGCTTTGAAAATGCTATTCATAAATCCAGGTGATCTCTCTATATATGAGCTCATAGCAGTATGTTGTGGAAGGTGACTGGGGTATGCATGAGTGCTTGGGGTTGAAAAATAGGGATTGTAACCTAAGACTCATTAGAAATAGGAAACTTGGTTTCTTCCAGAATATGGCTCAATAGTCCATATTCAGAAACAGAACATTCGATTCATAGAGGCTCAATATTGGAAACAAATTAAGTCACCTAGTGACTTTCTTAGTTAGAAAACATTTTAATTGTGTGTGTGTGTGTGTGTGTGTGTGTGTGTGTGTAATGCAAGGTCATTTTTATTGAATAAAACTTGCTTAGGAGGGGCTGGAGCGATAGCCCAGCCGGGTAGGGGTTTGCCTTGCACACAGCCGGCCTCTGCCAGCCTGGGTTCGATCCCGGCGCATCCCATATGGTCCCCCCGAGCACTGCCAGGAGTAATTCCTGAGTGCAGAGCCAGGAGTAGCCCCTGAGCATTGCCCGGTTGTGACCCAAAAAAGGCAAAAAAAAAAAAAAAAAACTTGCTTAGGAATATCTGAGAAGACAAAAAGTAGAAAGTTGTTCAAGACAGAACACAAGCTTCTCCAGAGTAGAAAAAGTAAGCAAAGAAACATAGGGACAAGCAAGTGAGATATGTGCTCAATCACTTGAGTACATGGGTTTGAGGTGCAAGCCTAGTGATGTGTTTTGATTGGGTGGAAATTTTAAATAGTAAAATATATATTTCAGAAAGAGATAGGTGAAAACATTTAAAGGATGTACAGACTAGAGTATAAAAATTATAATCATGTGAGGCTTGAGAGATAGCCAGTGGGCAGGCGTTTGCCTTGCATGTGTCTGACCCAGATTCAATCCCTGGCATATTGTCCCCTCGAGCACCGCCAGGAGTAATTCCTGAGTGCAGAGCAAGGAGAAGCCCTGAGCATCACTGGATATCATCCAAAAATCAAAGAAAAAAATGATGATGCTAAAATAATATTAAGCTTATTTTTTTATTTTGATGACCATGGACCCTATGTTTAGGCTTTGTCAAAACAGTGAAATGTGGAATAGACCTATAGTACAGCAGATAGGGCATATTCTTTGAATTTGACCAACTTGAGTTTAATCCTGGGCATTCCAAAAGGTCCCCCCCAAAGCTTGCCAGGAGTAATTTCTGAATACACAGCCAGGAGTTAGCCCTGAGTAACTGCCAGGTGTGTACCAGAAACAAAAGGAAACGTAAATTGCTGTCAAACCAGAGAGGAATAGAGTGAAATTTTATCCTAAGATCTTGGGTAATAATTTACCTATATTCTAAGGACCCGAGCCCTTTATATAAAACCTTCCAGAATGGCATTTTGTTAGAAGACTAAAAACCCTGCCATGCCCCCATTGAGCATTATAATTGGCAGTGCAAGATAAAGGATAACAAAGTAGCTAAGCATAGTGTTAAAGATGGTGGTGGGAATTGGTTTCTAGATTTAGTAAGCTAAAGGTCTAAATTAAGCACTGAAATGTGTATGCTATGTCTGGAATCTTAAATATGTGGAGAATAGAATACAGAGCCACAAGGAGGAATATAATTCTTTTTAGCTAATGGGTTAGAATTCTACAAGACTTGGAGAATAATATAAGTTTTAATTAACACAGAGAAGACTAGAAGGCAAGCATGCAGAGGCAGGATAAGTATTCACAGTATGAAAGACTTCACCAGATGCATAAAGTGGAGTGAAAATGATTCCCCTGAGTACATTTACATGCAAAGTCAAGGGAACCTTGATACAGGTAGAGAGAACAGAAAGACAGTCCCAAGGTCTTGGATTTTAAGTTACTGCATTCCTGTTCCCTCTCCTTTTTCCTTGTCAAAAAAAGTCTTCCTTCTTAGAGTACAGAGGGAAGGGAGCTTGCCTTAGAAGTAGTGGCCTAGGGTTAGATCCTCTGCATTATAAATGGCTCCCAAGCACTGTAGTAGTAATTCCTAACGTCAGATTCAGCAGTCTTCCATGAGCTTTGAAGGGCATGGCAATAAAGGTTATTTTCCTTATTATGTAGGGGGGAAGAGCAAGAGAAGGAAGAATGAAATGTGAAAAAGAGGGGTATCTAAAAATACTCTTTTATCGTGCCTATGAATAATAGCCGGTCCCAATAGATCCTATGATAGGGCAGACAGTACAGTTGGAAGGTAGCCTGTCTTGCACTTGGCTTACTAGGTTCAATCGCAGCAACCCATGTGGTCCCCAAACACTGCCAGGAGTAATTTCTGGATGCAGAGCCTGGAGTAAACACTGAGCATTGTCAGGTGTGGCCACAAAACCAAGAAAATAATTTTTTCTTTACAATTCCCTGTCATCAGTCATAAAGCAAACTAACAACTCACAATTGGCAATTCAACTTCTCAGCCTTTCTTAATTCATATTTTTTTATGTCTTTTACATCATACTTAACTGTAGTATTTTTTGAAATGTATATCTCCCTTATGAGATTAAGGTGTACATTGCACTTAGTACCTAGAAAAAAGTCATTCTGTATTTTTCCAGCACTGAAAGTGCTTATATAATAGCAATTAAATGTATATTTATTTCCTCAATCAAAAATTTTCAACATACCTGAGGAAACTGAGACCTGAAAGCAAGTAACAATTTTGAAACAGAATAATAAGAATCAGTAATAGAATATTTTTAGCAAAAGTATATAATTATCATTTTATATAATTTTTATATCATTTTATATAATTTTTCCTCAATCCGCCCAGGTCTGCTGGTTCAGAGACTCTCAGACATGGGGCAGAGCTGTTCCTTGCTCTCCCTGGCGGGTTCTAACTTGTTGTGAGGCTCTGCCGAGGTGGTGGGCCAGGGCTAGAACCCGCCATGCCTCCCGACTGCCTCATGAACGGCTGTGCACAGGGAGAGCAAGGAACAGCTCTATAATTATATATATTATAATTATATAATAATTGTGTGATAGAAAGAGAGAATAAAATTTTGATTATTAGACTTTTTATTTTATATTAATGTGTTGAATGATCCATCATTAATACTCGTGGTATGTTTTTATGTTACTCTGATTTAAAAGATAAGGAAAAATCATGTTTCCAGTTTAAGCTATTACCAGAGTCATAGAGCTAGATAAAAAAATCTAAAATGGTTTATAAACTTTTGACATAATAAGTTTTTGAAGTTTATTACTATATTTTATTATACCAAAATAATTTAATTTAACGAAAACTAAACAACCTCATGTGTATTTGATCATATTTTCAATAGAACAGAAATATTTATTTGCATGTAATTCATACTTTAGTTTGTTCAAATAGTATTTTCAGGAAAACATGTTGATGAGATCTATACAACTGAAACTAATGATCTGAATGTAATTTATAAATATCACACTTAAAGAGAGACTCACAGACATGGGGCAGAGCTGCTACTGGCTCTCCCTGTGTCCAGCCACTCATGAGGCACCCAGGAGGGATGGCGGGTTCTAGCCCTGGCCCGCCACCCCAGCAGAACCTTGCAACAAGCCAGATGAACCCCTACTCCATGAGGGCCTCCATTTTCCACATCCAGACTTCCTCTCATCGAACTCCACCCAGCAGACCAGCCTATCAGCGCCTGCTCATAGAGATCCACCCTGCAGCAGTCTTTTTTTTAAATCTGGCTCAGGTATGCTGATCCAGAGAATCACAGACATGGGGCAGAGCTGCTACTGGCTCTCCCTATGCCCAGCCACTCACGAGGCGCCCAGAAGGGATGGCAGGTTCCCCCCACTCCATGAGGGCCTCCATTTTCCACATCCAGAATTCCCTCTCGTTGAACTCCACCCAGCAGACCAGCCTATCACAGCCTGGCTCACGCAGGCCGCAAGGGGTTGCGCGTTTCATCAATAAATGCTGGATTTAGAGATGACTAGAAGTGTATGCTACCGGCATGGCAGAGCCTGGCAAGCTACCTGTATTGTATTTGATATGCCAAATACCAGTAACAATTTTAGACCTCATACCCTTGACCTGATGGAATGGTTTGAGGCTCTTTATATTCCTGGAGCAAGCAGGTGCCCTTGGGCTCTACTAGCATGAGACAGGACATATGGAGATGTTACTGGGGCCAGCTTGATCCAATTGATGATGAACGGGACAGTGATACAGTGACAGTGATACACTTAAAACTTTTTATTTTTCTTCTCCTTCTTGTCCATATCCTGAGGTGCTCAGTGCTTACTCCAGGTTTTGTACTTTGGAATCACTCCTGTCTTATACTCAAGGTACCATATTGGGTGACAGTGATCAAATGCAGATCAGATATGTGCAAGGTGAGCCCAGTACACAATGTTGTATTGTTCCTACTCCACATAACTTTCTATAGTAACTATGCACCATATTCTTTCTTAAGCTCTTCATCCATTTCTATTGATCTCAAGAAAGAGGCCAACAAAGCCAAGCAGAAACACATCCATGAACTTAGGCCACATCACTGTGGTTAAAAGTGAGTAGGAGACAGTGGGAAGAGAACCAATGGATTATATTGAAGGGAGGTTGGTATATTGGTGGTAACAATATGGTAACACTTTATTTTTTATTTTTTGAAGATTTTCATGCTCATACTTTATTTATTAAAGAATTTTATTATACCACAGTGATAAAAACAATTACAAAGATATTCATGTTTGGGTTATAGTCATAAAGTTTTCCAGCACACATCCCTCCATCAGTGCCCATTTCCTGTCACCAATATCCTGTGATTCCCTCCCCTTCAGTCAGCCTCCCTCTATGGAAGGCACTTTTGCCCTCTTCTCTCTCTCTCTCTCTCTCTCTCTGTCTCTCTCTCTCCTCCCTCTCTCTCTCATACTTCTCTTACACAGTGTAACTTCTAATACATACATTTAGAGGTTATCATATTTAACCCTTTGCCTACATTCAATGATCAGTTCTAGGCTGGTATTATCATTTCCCACAATTATTAGCACTCTATTCCCTTCGTTTTCATACCTAACCTCTGACTCCCACATGCTTGCCATATATTTCACCCATTGATAAGGCCTCCTGATCCATGTTTTGCCTGGCCTTGGATATTGGTATGTGACCAAGATAAAAATTCAATCCACAGAGTGGGAAAGAATATTCACCTAATAACCATCTGATAAGTAGTTAATATTCAGGATATATCAGGTACTGTTAGAACTTTACAAGAAGACAGCCAACCCATTCAAAAATGGGGAAAAGAACATAAACTTCCACAAGAAGAAATTCGAATGGCCAAAAGACAATGAAAAAATGCTCATTGTCACTAATCATCAGGGAGATGCAAATCAAAACAAAAATGAGATAGCATCTCATACCACAGAGACTTACGCACATCCAAAAGAGCAAGAACAAACAGTGCTGGTGTGGATGCAGGGAGAAAGGGACTCTCATCCATTGTTGGTGGGAATGTCAACCTGCACAGCCTTTTGGGAAAACAATATGAACATTCCTCCAAAAAACTAGAAACTTAGCTCCTCTTTGTCCCAGCCATACCACTCCTGGGAATATACCCTCTGAGACAAAAAACACAGGGCAGAAACACCATCTGCACTTTTATGTTTTACAGTAGCTCTATTCACAATAGCCAGAATCTGGAAACAGCTAGAGTGCCTGAAAACAGATGACTGGATAAAGAAACCTGGTATATCTACACAATAGAATACTATGCAGCATTCAGAAAACAAAGTTATGAAATTTGTCTATAAGTGGATGGACATGGAAAGGATCATGCTGAGTGAAATTAGCCAGAGGGAAAAGAACAGGTATAGAATGACTGTATTTATTTGTAGGATATAAATTTAAAAAGGTAGTATTTTAAAAATGTGTGCTCCGAAGCATATGCAATCATGTAAATTAGGTTAATTTGTGCAGTAAAAAGTAGTTTATATTTTTCTAGAAAATAAATCATAAATATTTTTGTTAATCATATCAGTGAATAGACTAGATGGTATCATACTAAGCAAAATGAGCTAGAAGGAATAAAACATATATTGCATGTCCTCATATCTATGTTGAATGTAAAGACAGAGCAATATCAAATGGAAACAATCACTAACGGAAGGACACTAGGAGCAGAACTGAGGTTATCTAGCTGGGAATGTTTCTATGAATAGAGGTAATAGAACATTGGCACTTTGGTGACAATTTATGTGTTGAGCTTGTGCCACTAAGAACTAAACATTTGTACTCTTGTTATCTCAATGATCACTTCACTTCATTTCACTTCACTTGTCTTCCCATTGTTCATCAATTTGCTTGAGCGGACGTCAATAATGTCTCCATTTGTTGGGAATGAGACCCATTATTGTTACTGTTTTTGGCATATCGAATACACCACGGGTAGCTTGCCAGCCTCTGCCGTGGCTCCGGTTCATCCCAGGGGACCCAGTCTTTTTCTGTGTCAGACCATCAACCATCCAGGGCCCATGGGGCAGAGCCATGGGTGTAGACAAGCCTGTTTCCTGTCTGCCATCTGCCGATGCAGCTGCACCTGCAACACCTCTAAGGCAGTGAGATAGCAGAAGGTTTAAAGGACTTGACTTTCATATGGCTGAACTGAGTGTTAATCAGGAACTGTCAAGAGTGAGTCCTGAGCACACACTGCACCTTAACTACCCCACTGCAAAAAAAAATTCTAAAAGTACCAATTGGCTATAAAATAATTTTATAATATAATAATTTAGAAGGCAAACAGTTCTAACATCATTTTATTATTTTTTAAAAAATAATTTCAATGATACACAGTTACAAATTTGTACATGACTGTGTTTCGGTCATACCTTCACCAGTGTACATTTCCCACCACTAATGTCCTCAGTTTCACTCATGTCCCCCTCCTGGCCTACCTTTTTGGCAGGCACTTCTTTTTATAAATTTTTATGCAATAGGCTATTTTTCATTTATGATATATGTTTTCAAAAGTAAAAATTTTCTTTTTAGTGTCAAAATCAAGCAAAGTTATAACTTTGCTAAGTTTAGAAAAAATTTAGAGAGCTGCACTAAAATTTTGTATTTTGTGTCTGTGTTTGGAAAGCTAATGTATAAATTTCACTTTTTGGGGATTTATATCCTCTTATATTTGCTTTTTGTTTTATGAATACATTTCAATGATTACAATTCTACTGATCATTACAGACAGTGCTATCTGGAAGAATGTTTTAGAACTAGAATAACATTTAAGGGTGTCTAATCCTGGATTTATACAAAGGTGGTAAAAAGATCCTTGAAAATCCCTAAAAAAAATGATTGAAGTTGGGAAAGGTGATGCCTCCCATCTTCTTTTTTCCCAAGGATTGCTTTAGCTCTCTGTGGGGGTTTATTGTTCCACACAAATTTCAGGAGTGTTTGGTTTATTCCTTTGACGATTGTGTTGGGTATCCTTATAGGGACCACGTTGAATCTGTTCAATGCTCTATGGTGTGTTGCAGGACTCCTCTAAGAACCTCTGAATCTGCCCCTTAATTTCCTCCTGCAGGTTACTTATTAGATGGGGGGGTAGTCTAAATGTGGCATTCTATCTGACCATGTATTCTGTACTAGCTGATATAAATATTCTCTCATGCTATCACAATCATTGTGGGAATAGCTAGATCTTACCAGCATATTTGCCTGGCCACGTTGGATCTCTATGTAATTAGACCAGAGAGAAATGCTGTTTGCCTCCAAGCAAGCAAGCATGGCTCCCCTGATAACTCAAAGGCAACTAAAATACAAAACTACCATGAAGTAGATGAGACTCTTCCGAAGGCTTGGAGAAATATTTAACTGGCATTAGTATTAGTCTTTGGTACAGAGACATGCCATCTCAGAAATCCCCTTCTCTACCCTATAAGGCATTTCCAGGCAGATCTTGGCTAAAAACATTAGCATATAATAGGCCTAGGTGAGGTGCTGGGAGAAATTACCTAAGGGAATTTGACCCTTCCTGCTTCCCATAATAGTGGGAGGTCTGAGTTGAAGTGGTATAAATGTAGCCTGCTTCCTCGCTCTCTCTCTCTCTTTGGGCTCTCTTTTGAGGCTTGCACTGGTCTTGTCTTTGTCTCCTCTTTTTACAGGGACTTTACATGTGGTGGCCGCCATCTTGGCCTACACGTGGCTGGGGTTTTAGCCAGAAATCCTAAGCACAGGGTTTTTTTTTCTATTGTTGAATTGTGTGCCTGAACCTGTGATAAGTAAAGCCTTTTAAAACTGCATCGGATTCCTGAGTCTTCATCCATTCCCTGCTGGTTTCGGAGGTAAAAGGGAACTCGCTTCCCGGCACTGTTGGGGACCCCAGCAGTGTCCCCGACATCTGGCGTCCCTGGGTGGGCACAAACCACCAACCTTTCGGTTAGGGGTCCCTAACAACTGAGTATTACCATTTTGACAATGTTGATTCTCCCCATCCATGAGTAGGGAATGTGTTTCCATTTCTCGTGTCCTCTTTTATTTCTTGGAGTAGTGTTTTATAGTTTTTTTTATACAGGCCCTTTAAAACTTGGTTAAGCTGATTCCTAGGTATTTGATTTTCTGTCGCACAATTGTGAATGGAATCGTTTTCTTAATATCTCTTTCTTCTCTTTTGTTATTTGTATATAGGAAAGCCACCAACATTTGGGTATTGATTTTGCATCCTGACACTCTACTACAAATATCTATTGTTTCTAGGAGTTTTTTGGTAGACAGTTTAGGGTTCTCTAGGTATCATATTATGTCATAGATGAATAATGATAGCCGGACTTCTTCCTTGCCTATCTGGATTCCCTTAATGTCCTGCATTTATTTGCATGACATAAATATATATATATGTACATATTATGATATCAATATCCAAGGTCAGGCAAAACATGGATCAGGAGGTCTTGTCAAAGGTGGAAATTATCACAAACATGTGGGAGTCAAAGGTTAGGTAAGACATAGAATAGAACAGTGTGCTAATAATTGTTGAAAATGCTAATACCAACCTAGATCTGAGCATTAAATGCAGGCAAAAAGATACTCATGACAGTCTATAAATATATGTATTGTAATCTACAATGTGTAAGGGAAGGAAGAGAGAAAGAGAAAGAGATAGAGAACCTGCCATAGAGGAAGGATAGGGGAGGAGGGAGGAATGGGGGACATTGGTGGTGGGAAATGGGCACTGGTGGAGGAATGGGTGCTGGAACACTGTATGACCGAAACCCAAATATGAACATCTTTGTAATTGTATATCTCACGGTGGTATAATAAAATATTTAAAAATCATTGAGTGAAAATTATGAAGTTAAAGTTGACAGGTACAACAAATAACCTCTGGGCAGAGAAACCTTGTAAAGTAGAATGACAACGGCCTGAACGATAGCACAGAGGGTGCGACATTTTCCTTGCATGTGGCTGACCCAGGTTTGATTCCCAGGCATCCCATATTCCCTGAACACTGCCAGAAGTAAATCCTGAGTGCACAGCCAAGAGTAAGCCTGAGCATTGGTTGGTGTGACCCAAAAAAAAAAAAAAAATTGAATGACAGTAAGCACCTAGGCACAGAGAAGCCCCAACTACTTGAATCCCCATCACAAATGCAAGCCCATGAGAGGACTATTGACAAAAAGCCTGGAATTTCCAAGGTATCTATGAGGCTCGTATCCCCAGTATCCATATCCAGAATTAAATTGGTAAATCTTAATGAAGCTAATAGCTCCACCTTACCTTATCTTTAGCATAGCAATGTTTCCCCTAACTTGGATCACCCTACAGATCACTGAGAAGTTCAATTGGCTCCAAAAGGATAGAAGGGGGGAGCGTTCAATTCTACACAAATGAATTGAGCTTTTCAGGGAATTATTACCTGTGCCACCCCATAAAGACATATCATGTCCATTTCTTAGAGCAGGGAATTGATATATTTGTAGCTACCACACACCGTATCTTCTGTTTTCTTTTATTATATTCATTGTTCAGCAATGAAGGGCATATTCATAAATATTTGCATGTTTTACCTCAAGAACCTCTTCAAAACCAAAGTTTTAGATTTGTTAGATGTAAAATTAATAGAATTAAAATTTTATCAACTAAGTTGTAAAAGTACTCCCAACAGCAAAACAAAACAAATGATAGGTACAACTAAAAAACATCATACATGCCTCAGTAGAGCTTTTTAGTGAAACTCCACCATTCTGAAGATCACAGCTGAATAATTGGATGATTCGCTTTGTCATTTTTAGTTCATTTTAAATGCCAACTTTATTTAATGCAAAGCACATTCCAATATCAAATTTTTAAACTTGCTTTTTCTGAATTCTCTTTCTCAGATACTTACGTGACTTATTTCATGTTCCTTAACCATTCTAAAAACTAGCTTTGAAAAATATTTCTACTTATTCTGTCTGTAAAGAGTTTTTTTTTTTGATATCTTATCTATTTTCTCCATGACAAAGTAAAAAAAAAATAACTCACATGGTAAAGGAATTTTGTATGGCAATATAACTAGTACCTTGATTTTTTAATTTGTTTTGGGCAGGGCAATTTTAGAGACACTTCTTGCCATACTCAGGCATTACTCTTGACTCTGTAGCTGGGGATCATTCTATTCTGATGGGGGTAGAGGAAATATAATTGGTACCTTGTTCCAAACCAGAGAGAAACAAGACAAGGAAAATGTCTCAACCCTTATACTATTTCCTCAGCTCAGAGTGGCTAGAATTCTGCTCAGCAGAATAGATATGATTGTAAAGGTGCTTGAATAAAGTAGCAAATACTCTTATGCATTAATACTTGATGCCAATTTATGCTTGGTCTAAAACATAATTTTCAAGATTTCTATTATTTATATGTTGTTTCATACTAATGAAAATGCAATATTTATTTTTCTCACTTTGGAAATATTTCGACATTTGAAATAATGCTATAATAAACATCTCTGTATATGAATGTTATTAACTGACTCTGATTGTTTCTTTGGGATAAAATTGTGGAGTGAAATAGCTTCATCATATGATTAATGTTTTGTGATTTCTTAAATATTTTGTCACAAAAAATTTATTTGTTGGCAACAGTTAGCCCAGTATCTGGCTGCTATTAAGAACGAAGAGATATTTGTTTAATTGAATATGTAGGTTTTAACTAAAAGATTAGAATGAGATGTAGATGGACCTTGTAAAAACAAAGAATACTTTTGTATCCTTTAGGAAATATTCTTATGCACATATAAAAATCTACAAATGTGATTAAATACACAATAGTATGAAGTAAAAAGCTTATAACAACTTGAAAGGATAAAGCTGAAATGAGAAGTGAACATAAAATCTTACAAGTTGGCTTAGGAAGTTGTTCATTACTCATATACGCAAATGATACTCTGAAGAGATAGCAGAATAAAATGCCTCACACTCAAAATTATATCTCATACAAGACTATGAATCAATCTACATTAGTCTTAACCTAAAGTGGTACCTGGTGATTTTTGTATTTATTGTATTATAAATGTAATATGTAAACGATTCTAATGAACCACTATTTAAAGTGCATAAGGAAATTAGAAAACAAATATTTTTGTGTGGATCACCCTTCATTTTACATGAGTACTAACTTCTCTCTCAAATCTATCATTTTAATAATTATAAACTAATATTTTAAAAGTATCTCTACTTCCTAAATAAGAGTGGTCCTAAATTCTTATAAATTTATTTATACTATAAATAAATCAATATTCTTCACTGTCAATTTATTAAACATCTGATGAGTACAAAATACTATTCAAATCTTAAATGAGGTGGAATACATTCATGTGATTTTTATTCTATGTATATTTTAATTTATTTGGGAAGAACAAAAATAAATACTGGAAGTAACAGAGTTAATAAATGTTCAAGGGAAGAATAATCCATGAAATAAACGATGTTAATATTCCTACTATCAGAGACAGAAATAAGACATGAATTCAAAGATGAGGATAGCTTAATTTGAAGTTCCAGAGATTAATCTCTAGAGATAGTAGAATAAGGAGATTGAAAATAAAATAAGTTGAAAGATTTGTCATTACACTGGTAAAAAACCACTTAACTTAAAAAATAAGATAAAAAAGGAAAAACATAGAAAATAACAAAGAATACTGTTTTGACTGATTAATGTGAAATACAGGAAATCAAAGGCAAACAATTTTGAAAAACCTGATTAAGATATTTAATAAAATACTAAAAGAGGCCATTGTAATTTCTAAAAATGTTTTTCTGATTATTATGCGTGTAAAATTTTATTGTTATTCACTTGTTTTTATAGAGAATTTTAAATACAGAGGTTGATCCACAAATGAAGTTATTTGACACTAAGTGATTTCTTTCACCAGAATCCAGAAGGCTCATAAAATGTTTAGGCATTTAGTTCATTTCTGCACAGGATGCCCAGTTTGAGGTGGAAACTCTTAAACTCTGGGGCAGACCACGATAATTTAATGGACTAACAGCATTTCATAAAACTAGAGGTTGTGATTCCTGATCCTGCTCTTATTAGCTAACACAGCATGTGGTGTTTCCGCATTAATTTTTCTGGTTATAAAATAGCTACTTCCCACAACTCTCAAGGGGTTCCTACAAAATCAATTGAATAATGACAGATAAGTACTTTGAGCTTATTAGAGGGAAAACTAAATCTTATAATTGCCTTCCTCAAACACCTTCATTTTGCTTTACAGCATGAACCTGAGTATATAAAACCAAGAATTGATTTTTTATTTCTCTTCATTTTTATGCCCAAAATTAGTTAATTGAATTATTACATAAATAAATGCTGTTTTTACAAATAAATAATAGGCATATTGCAGATATAATAAAATCCTGTTTATGACACATTTTAGAACTGAGGAATCACACTTCTACATGCATGTCACACCAGAAATACAATCTATGCTATGATACACTTTGACGTAGATTTGTTCATATAATTTTGCTTTTCTGAAGAGACAATTGACTTTTCACTAATCCATATTTTTTTTTAAATTCAGACCAAATTCTTATTTGAGTACAAGGTTTTAACAATATCTATCTAATATTAAATGTTCTGCCCTTGGAAATAGAGGAGTTCTCTGTATAAGGTTATTTTGAATAAAGGCAATAGAAAGAAATGGACCATAAACTACTTAAGTACAAAAAAATATTTATTTTAAGGTTGATGGTACTGAAAAGACAATGAAAGGAAGGTAGCAAAACCTCTACAAGGTCAGGTACCAACGAAAGGAATTCCTAGGTTCTAATAAATAAAACATTCCAATCGAAGTTGTCTCATCTTTTCTGTGAGTCACGTCTGACTCTTTATGTTTGTATAAAAACCCCAGATATGGTTGATTCTTATTGATTCATCATAAATCTAACCCAAATATTTTAACTCAGTAATGTGCAGAGGGAGGCTTCGTGTTCTGGAATATAATCAGAGCAAGAAGATTTGTTGTGAACTTAGTACTTGAAACACTTAGTGGCTATGGGAATTCTAATTCCAGTATCTTTTCTTTTAAATATAAACTCTTCCCTAGGATATGCTAGAAGACTTTCCAATAAAAATAGATTCAGTAATACTAAATGCAGTTGGAAGTGAAAAAAAAAGAGGCCTCTTCAGTGAACTAGTAGAAATACATGTCAGAGCAAATCTATTTGTACAAAAATCACTTTAAAAGTTTGAATAGCTACCACTTGTAAAAATGAATTTCTTGTCACTTGTCACTTGTCTTCCCATTGTTCATCAATTTGCTTGAGCGGGCACCAGTAACATCTCATATGTACTGTCACATGCTAGTGTTGCCCAAGAGCAACTGCTCGCTCCGGGAACGTGAAGAACCTCAAACCATTCCTTCAAGTCATGGGATTGAGGTCTATAATTGTTACTGGTTCTTGGCATATCAAATACGACACGGGTAGCTTGCCAGGCTCTACCATGCAGGTGGAATACTCTTGTGGTAGCCTCTCATCTGTGCATGTATTGATAAACTGTGTGGCTGCATGAAATGGGAAAAGATCAGCTTTTCTACTGGGAGGAGCTCTGATGAGCTGTGGAGTCCGGAGGTTGAAAATGGCAGCCCTCATGGTGAGGAGATTCCTATGGCTTCTTGCAAGGCTCTGCTGGGATGGCAGGCCAGGTCTAGAACCCACCTTTCCTCTTGGGAAACTCATGATTATCTGGGCACAGGGAGAGCTGGTAGAAGCTCTACCCCATGCCTCTGAGTCTCTGGATTAGGCATACCTGGGCTTGAAACAGACGACTGTAGGGTGGGACTCTGATGAGCAGGGCTGTGATCAGGTCTTCTGCTAGGTGGAGCTCTGATGAGCTTTGGAGTCCAGATATACTGTAAAATGGATTTACTTAGTAATATTTACCGTAAAATGGATTCCACTTAGTAAAAGTGGATTTCCTAAGTGGAATATTATAGAGAATAAGGTGAAAAACAAAGGAAAGTACAATGATATAAAGAGCAAATTCTAGGTTAATAACATACTATAAAATATAAAAAGTAACATAAAACCTATCCAAGAAAACAATGAAGATCTTAGAGATGAGAATATAAAAATATTAAGAATGAATAGCATATGATATGAGAAATAGTTGAGTATAAGTCAGGAAATATCATTTCATGTGAATCATGGAGCCAGCACTACATTATCACGTCTGTTTTTATTATAAAACAGATGGAATAGAAGTGCTCATACTGAGGTGGTGTGCATGTGAATAGGAATCCAATAATCTGTGGGTAGATCACTGTAGAGAACGTTTGCGAAAGGACAAAAGGAAAGAAAACTGTAATTGATGGTGCTATGGAAGTAGATGACAGCTCACTCAGCTGGCAGATGCTTCCCTAATACAGATCATGAAACTGTCACAGAAGCAAGATATAGTTGTAATGTGGGACTTCAATTATCTGGACATCTGCAGGAAGTCTTGTTTGGCTATCAGCAACAAGTCTGATAAATTCAGTAGCAGAAGATGTGTTATCTACAATATTGTCATTGCCATATGTTTCAAAGTTCTCCTTCACAAACCATTCTCCAACTCCACCTAGACCTTTTCATTCCATCTAGAGCCCAATCTTATTTTTCACATATAGCTTAAGCTTACACCGCAATGGAATGCTGGCTCTTCTATTGACTTTCACTGGATCTCTTTTGTCTTTCCAAAGATGAAGTCACTGAGAACATCACCCTCAGTTTATTAAGGGAATTTTCTTAGTTTTGTGGGATGTGGAGGCTACTCTGAGACTATCTTGATTAATGCATGCTATTTATAGTCTATTATGATTCAAAGTTCATTTCGATAGGCATTCTGCTTTGATATTAATTTTCTTTATCACATTTAACGTTCTGTCATCTGTCACATTCCCACTACCAGTCATTCTCCTACGCCCTTAAGCAATCCTCAGAGCATGTCTCTGTCATGGTTAAAAGATTTGCCCTATGCCTTAAACTTTACCACATAGCATGCCTCAGAGTCCCCCCCAAGCAAACTTCAAACCATTCTGAGTTCTTATTTCTTTGCCTTTATTTTCTCCAATTCCTTTCACTATCCACATCATATGCCCTGCGTTTTTCACACCCTTAAAAGAAATTTTTGGTATTTCACTTCTTACATTTTATATTTAACTCCTTGGATATTTCTTCAAGTTGCTCATTCCCTATTTCATTCTGTGTACTAGCTACATTTAGAGAGTCCATCTTTGATATTTTTAAAATAATAATTCTTTGTATTTCCTATTCCACCTATCTAGATCACATTACACATCAGTTCCATACATTTTCTTAACAATAGCTCATCTTTCAGGCATCCTTTACCACTTTTCTTTTATCAACTAGTTGTTAAATTCACACATTTTAACTGTTGAGCAGAGTGAGGAAAATTCAACTCTAGCCAATAACAGTAGGAAAACAGCATTACCAATGCTATAACAGCAAGGAAATAAATTATGCCTACAACTTGAGTGAAGTTGGAATAAATTATTTTCCAGTTTTGCTTCCAGGTAAGAACACAGTCTCTTATCTTGATTGGAATCTTGTGAGAACCAAACTGTATGTGTGCTGTGCCCAGAATTCTAATCTACTAACACATAGATAATTACGTTGTTTTCAGTCACTAAGTTAATGGTAATTTATAACCTATGGGAGGATCCTGATTCTATTTATCCTTGAAATGCTTCAACCAGTTTGTCCACAATTCTTACATGGCTTACTTTAAAAATTTAAGTGCTGTTAGTGCCTCTGTCATACTCAGCATTTTACAGAACCAGGAGAGTTAAAGAAATTTCTTCTCTTTATCTTTGTTTACTCATACTATTAGTATAATCTCTGCCCAATTGAGATAATCTTCTTTCAAAAAAAGCAGTAACTCATGTGGCACATCAAAGTGTCTCTTACTGAAAATTTCAGCAGAAATCTTCAATCCCTTTTAGAGTGAAATTAATTTTTTTCATTAAATATTAAAGTTTATTAAATGACCCAAGTGTCTTCATGACAAAGGACTAACATCTTGACCTCATTGTTTGACACAATTTTAGTACTTCTTCTATTGTAAAATCATTTGCTTCTTTTTCAGGAATGATACTCCCATTGGAGGTGCTGACTTCATATTTTTTTTATGGAATACCCTTTTATAAAAATGCCATTATGATAAGGTAATTAACGAAAACAAAAATAACAGCAAGCAGAATATTTTTTGTCAAAAAGATATTGAATGTAGAATAAATTATTTCAATAACCAGATTGAATCCAACTAAAAATAAACATGGAAAATCATGTAAGATAACCCATTAAATGCAATTTAAATGATTATTCATTTCTTATTCTCCCCCAAATAAATTCAGATCTACTATTCACTTCTGTTATCTATGATGGAATAAGAAAGTCAAAGTTCAATTACTGGGGAGTGGAGAAACAAAAAAAAATATATATAAGCGATTTGAAAAAAAACATGCTTGAATATAAAGATTATTTTAATTTAATGTTATTTTAAATTGATATTCCTAAGAAACCACAAATCAAACATTTCTCTTCAACTCTGGTTGTATACAATAAATTAAATTTATGTTTATTTTCTTTCTAAAACAGCTTACCTAAGATTCCAATATTTTGATATTTCAGTGTAATTTCTTACCATAGTATATCCCTATCCTTCACTAATATAATTAATTCACTATATAAAGGAAATGTGTTTTTTTTTGATCCATCACATAGACTTATTTTCTTTTGGCTTTTTTCAGGTCATACCCCATGATGCTCAGGGGTTACCACTGACTCTGCACTCAGGAATAACAACTAGTGATGCTTGGAGGACCATATGTGTTGATTGGGATAGAACCAAAGATATTCGCATGCAAGGCAAATGCCCTACCCACTATCTATTGTTCCAGACACCAGGTGGAGCATTATCAGGCACCAGGTATACTTTTTAGGTCTTTCTATGTTACTTTATCATTTTCTTCATAAGTCTTCTAAAACATAGTAAGTGATTAATATACTTGTGTGCCCTACTGATTCAATATTTCAAAAGAGCTGAACCATATCATATTCATATTTTTCTCCAGGGTGTTGAAGCCCTAGCCAAACACGGCGTTCTAAAACCAATACATCAATATCCTTCATGAGTGTATTACAGATTCACCACCAGGATCTCACCATTCTACAAAGAAGTGATCATCGATGTCAAAAAAGGGGTTCGACAGGGTGATAACATTTCACCAAAACACTTCAGCAACACCCTCGAGAACATCATGAGATAATTAGAATGGGAAGGAATGGGAGTGAAGATAGACGATCCACAACTACACCACCTCCGCTTCACTGATGACATTGTTTCTAATAACACCAAACATTAGCCAAGCAGCACAAACGCTGGCTGACTTCGACTGAGAAAGAGGAAAGATAGGTCTACAGCTGAATCTCAACAAAACTATGTTCATGAAAAATGAACTAGTTCCAGAGGCCCCATTCACTCTCAATGGAACAAATATCTCTGAATGCAGCAGTTATGTGTACCTAGGTCGAGAAGTCAACATGATGAACAACCTAAAACCTGAGCTGCATAGGAGGAAGAGAGCGGCATTGACTGCCTTCAAAAAATAGTGATGAAATAGCTAAAAAGACAAAGAACTTCCAGCTCCGGGCACATCTCTTCGACTCCACTGTTCTCCCTGCATTAACATCTTGATCACTTGATCACTTGACATCCTGTTATTCATCGATTTGCTCGAGCGGCAAACAGTAATATTTTCATTTGACCCTATCACGTGTCTGTATAGCCCAATGGCATCTGGCTGCTTCAGGATTATGAAGAGCCTCAAACTGCTCATTTAGGGTCTTGATGAAGAAGTCTGACCATCTTGTAGGTGGGCGGCTATGTGATCTTCTGACATCCCGTGGGATCCAGTCAGTAACAGCTCTAGTCCATCAGTCATTCTCCAAATCACATTACATGTCCAGCTCATCTGATTTTTGATGCCTTAGCAAATGAGACAGTGTCCCTGACTCTGGAACAGCAATGGAGGTCGGAGCTCCGATTCCTTCTCTCACTTGAGTGAGGTGTGATATTCCAAGCATAGCTATTTCGATTCCTCTTTGGGAGACCTGAATAATATTCTCATCCTGCTTTCCTAGGGCCCAAGTCTCTGAGTCATATGTTAATGAAGGGAGTCAAAGAGATGTGCCCAGAGTCAGAGATTCTTTGTTCTTTTGGCTATTTCTTCGATGCTTTTGAAGGCAGTACATACCGCCTCTCTTCCTCCTGTGCACCTCAGGTTTTAGGTCGTTCATCATGTTGACTTCTCGACCTAGGTACACATAACTGCTGTATTCAGAGATGTTTGTTCCATTGAGAGTGAATGGAGCCTCTGTAACTAGTTCATTTTTCATGAACATAGTTTTGTTGAGATTCAGCTGTAGACCTATCTTTCCACATTCTCGGTTGAAGTCAGCCAGCAATTGTGCCACTTGGCTAATGTTTGGTGTTATTAGGATGATGTCATCAGCGAAGCAGAGGTGGTGTAGTTGCTGACCATCTATCTTCACTCCCATTCCTTCCCATTCTAATTGTCGCATGATGTTCTCGAGGGTAGCGCTGAAGAGCTTTGGTGAAATGGTATCTCCCTGCTGAACCCCTCTTTTGACATCGATGATCACTTCTTTGTAGAATGGTAAGATCCTGGTGGTGAATCCGTAATACAGCTCACGAAGGATCTTGATGTATTGGGTTTGAACGCCCTGTTTGGCTAGGGCTTCGATAACAGCTTCAGTCTCCACAGAATCAAAGGCTTTCTTTAAATCAATGAATGTGAGACAAACTGGCATCTTGAACTCCCTACAAACCTCAATGAGCTTGGTTACCGTGAGGATATGGTCGATTGTGTTGAATCCTTTTCGGAAGCCAGCTTGCTTGCATGGTTGTCCTTCATCTAATGTTCTGCCAATCCTGTTAAGGATGACTTGAACGAACAGCTTGTAGATGACAGACAACAGGCAGATGGGGCAATATTTGCCAATGTCGTGGAAGTCTCCTTTCTTGAACAGTAGTACTGTCCTGCTGGTTTTTCATTGGAGGGCACCTTGCATTCAGACAGGTAGTGTGGGAAGAGCTGAGCCAGTGTATTGATGAACACTGAAGGCAGATTCTTCAGGTGTTCGGGTTTGACTTTGTGTTGGCCTGGTGCTGTTCCCTTCTTTATGGAAGAAATGGCATGTCAGATTTCAGAATATATGTTGGGAACGACATATCCATGCTGCGGAATTTGGTATGTGGCAGGTGGACTTGGCTATCAAAGAGATCTAAGTTGAAGTCGTGGATAATCTTCTCCATTGCCTTTCTGGAAGATGTGATAGATCCATCAGGGCGTCAGTTGGCAGTCATCTTGGTCTTATAATTGGCAAAAGGCTGGCGGACACTGTGATTGCTCCTCCCGGCTTCTGCTGCATCTTCCAGTATTTCTGCTCTTCTTTCTTTGAGGTCTTCCTTTATCACTTCTCTGCACTGCTTTGCAAGCTTGGATGTTAGCATTTGGTCACCTGAGGCTCGCGCCTTGCCACATTGGCGCAGTGAGCTCAAGAGTTTTTGAATACAGGCGTCCTTTTGTGTCTTTTTACTCTCTCGGTGTTCTTTGCACAATCATGGAGGTGCTTAACCTGTCAGTTGTATTCTTCATCGATGTCCTTAATGATGGTATCTTCCCATGTTGCCACAGTGGTGCCAAAGAGTTCCCACTTGGTGGTCGTTCTGGGACTTCTCTTCTTAAACCTTTCAGCCATTTCTCCCTGTTGCGTGAAGTAGAATTTTGCACGACGGTGACAGCGGTCAGATCCTGTTTGCAATTTGGGGGACGGCAGCAACATCGGTCAGACAAAACCATCAATTGAAGGTGACATGGTCAATTTCATTGTGGAATTGTCCACCAGGGGATTCCCATGTCCAATGTTTCGCTTTAGCCTCCTAGAACTGTGAGTTCCCATGAATGTTCTTGGTGGACATGATGAACTCAGATAGTCTCTCACCCTGTTCATTCCATTCTAGGCCATGGGTCCCGATGTGGAGTTATTTGTCTGATCTTCTCTGTCCTATCTTGGCATTAAAATCACCAACTATGATCTTGTAAAAGGTGTGGTCTTTTTATAGAACTCCTCCAGTTCCATGTAGAATTTCTCAATTTCATCTTCCTTGTATGTGGATATTGGTGCACAGACAACAAAGATAGAAACAGCTGGCAGTAGGCCACATCTCTTCAAGTGTAGTCGTCCTATCAAATTTATTAGGCATTCAAATGAATCAATGTTCGTGGCCATGATCGGGTTGACAAGGACACCAATGCCACTGAAGCCTCTTTCATCTCATGCGGCCATGCAGGCAGCGAGGCACAGCTGCGGCAAGAGGGAGTCATTGAGGTCCGGGAGCCCCTCGGCTTGTGGCCCCGCTCCTGGGAGATTCCAGAGGGGCTTCAGAACTGGACACCGCAGGGCAAAACAACAATTAAAATATATAAAATTAATTTTTTAAATATATATATATATATATATATATGAGATCAGAGCAATAGAATAGCAGGGAGGGCATTCACCTTGCACACAACCGACTCAGGTTCGATCCCTGCCATCGCATATGGTCCCTCAAGCCCACCAGGACTGATTCCTGAGTGCAGAGGCAGGAGTAACCCCTGAGCAATGCCAAGTGTGACCCAAACCTCCCCCCCACACCAACATATTTATATATATGATGAGGGATGGCCTTCTTGGGCCAGACACAGCCATTCTGGGTCCACAGAATCACTAAAGGTCAGCAGGATGATGACAAAGAGAAGGTCAGTGATGGTGACGCTCCGGGGACAGTAAGCACATTTCCCAGGAATGTTAGTTGGAGGCCAAGACAGAAATGGTATTTTTCTACTGTTTGGAGTCTCCGTGTGTATATCCTATCCTGATGTGTGCAATTCATCCAATAAAGACAAAATAAAAAAGCCAAACTAGACCAAAATGTCCACCAGGGCTGGAGAGCTAGGACAGGGGCCATGGCTCTTGCCTTACACATGGCACCGTATACCGTCACCTGTGGATAGCCTGAGCACGGAGCACTGTTAGGTGCTCAACCTCCCCAAAATATTCAGAGCTATGGAGAGAGATGATAAATCATTGTTTTGTTTTTTGTTTTGAGGCCACATGTGGAGGTGCTCAGGGGTGACTCTTGGCTGTGGCTCAGGGATCACTCCTGGTGGACCAGGGACAATAGGGGATGCCAGGGATTAAACCTGGGTCTGGGGCGTGCAAGGCAGATGACCCTCCCTGCTGTGCTCTCTGTCCCATGAGATGACAGTATCCTGCTGATAGAAGGAGGGTGTTGGCTCATCTTGGGAATACCAAGGTCCTAGATCGAGGATGGATCTGGAGAAGGACCGTCCCTGGCTGGGGCTTGGAAGAACCTGGGCCCCTCCGCTGTTGGCTTGGCCAATGACAGTCCAGCTTCCGCCCTTGTGGCCCAGGACCCAGACAGGGTCCACTAACATACATCTCAGAAACCTGGGCCCTACGAAAGCAGGATGAGATTTGGGTCTCCCAATGAGGAATCAAAAGAGCTATGCTTGGAATATCACACATCACTCAAGTGAAAGAAGGAACCGGAGCTCCGACCTCCATCGCTGTTCCAGATTCAGGGACACTGTCTTGTTTACCAAGGCATCGAAAATCAGATGGGCTGGACATGTAATGCGATTTGGAGACGACTGCTGGACTAGAGCCATTACCGACTGGATCTCAAGGGATGTCAAAAGATCACGTGGCTGCCCACCTTCGAGATGGTCAGACTTCTTCATCAAGACACTGAACGAACGGTTTGTGGTTCTTCGTATTCCTGAAGCAACCAGATGCATTGGGCTACAATGGCACGTGATCTGGTCAAATGAAAATGTTACTGGTGCCCGCTCTAGCAAATTGATGAATAACAGGATGTCAAGTGAACCCATAAAAATTATTTTTATAAGTATTACAAATTCATTAAATGCTACTGGAGCAAAACGTAAACACTTTCTATTGATTTTCAACTTTGACACAATCTTCATTTTAAAATAAGGACACAATTACCTAAATATTAGAAAAAAAAAGATGACAATCATGATTCTTACTTACAAATTACAAAATAAAGACATTTTTAAGTATGAATTTTATCTGAGACACTGATATTTTACGTTAATGGTGTAGGTAAATTGTTATTTGAGAAATTTAATATATGAAAGATGAACCAAATAGAAAAATTTTTAGACACATAAGTTAAACATAGAGGGCAAAGAATTTCCATTTGCCCCTTTAGTCTTACCTAACTTCCAAATCAATAGAGGTGTTGCATGAATTCCAATTCATTTATTTCATTACGTTCTAACTATATACTGCAGATACAGTAAAAACACCTCACACAATGTAAGATTTTGTGAGTGAAAATTATCTTTTCTTCACAATACAAATTCCAGATTTTACGTTTTTGATGACTGTATGGAAGGTTTTTTTTTTTTTTTTTTGAATAGATGCTGACACCTGACTAAATATCCAGCTGATCAAGGGCATGTTCACAGAAATGCAAGGGATATACAACAGCCCAAATGAAGATAGTATCAAAATAAACTTCTTACCAAACAAGAACAGTGGTAGCCTAAAGTAGGATATAATTGTCTGATTGAATTAAAGTTTCATCCTCTGAGACAATACAGGATTAATATGAAGAGTGAGAAAAGTGTGCCACAATCCAGCTCACCAAGTTAGTAACATTATAGAATCTCCCTTATTGCCCTACTCATCATCATCAGATTACTTAAATTTTAGAACTTATCCTTTCTATAACTTATCAGTAATTCCAAATATATTAATACAAGTGTTTTATATATATATATATATATATGTATTATTTTTATTTTTATAATTACAAAGATATACAATTAAAAAAAGTTCATATTTGGGTTTTGGTCATACAGTGTTCCAGCACCCATCCCTCCACCAATGCCCGTCTCCCACCACCAACATCCCCAGTTCCCTCCCCCCCCAGCCCTCCTCTATGGCAGGTTCTTTATTTCCTTCCCTTTCTCTCTCTTTCTCTACAAGTGTTATATATTATATAAAATTTATATACCATTGAATACAAATAATGCTGTTTTAATTATAGTTATCATGTAACTGGGGAATATATTATACTTCAAAGCCAATTTTACTACTTATCTTGTCCTCAATTCTTGTGAGATAATTTCTTTGTTATTAATATCTTCAGTTTTTTTGTTTCTTACATATATACTCTCTTTCCATAAATAATTACTTGTTTTGAAGAATGATGCAGCTAGATTTTTTATCTAATATGATCTCCCTCTTTAGTTTTCCTGATACTCTCTCCATTTTTCTGTGATGATTTTAAAGTATTTATATCTCAGCTAAGAAAAAGAATTCTTAACTAATATTGCTCTGAGATCTGAGACTAGATGAGCATGCTGTAATAATAATTTCGTTGCCTTCATATATTTTTAAATATTTTTTCTCATCCAAATTAATCTTTCTTTTTATGATAAAGGGACAGCCTATATGAATGGATTCCTTATTTTACAGGTACAGGAGTAAAAATCAAAGTTTAAATGCATTTTATATTGGTGGTAAAGTAATGTTTCCCACATATGTGGAGAAAATATACCCAAGGGGATTGGTGAATGGACAAAAATAAGAGTCTATGCTGGAATAGTGAGAGTGAATAGATCCAAATGCAATTACCTATCACACTCAATTTCAGAAGTTGATCTAGCCTTGCTTTATTGGACCCAAATTACTTGGAAGGTCAGGAGTGATAGTCTAGTGGGTAGGGCGTTTGCCTTGCAAGCGGCTGGCCCAGGTTCGATTCCTGGCATCCTATATTATCCCCCTGAGCATGGCCAGGAGTAATTCAGAGTGAAGAGCTAGTAGTAAACCCTGAGCATTGCCAGGAGTTACCCAAAAAGAAAAAAAAATTGAGTACAGATATGTGATTCTTTGTTTTTTAATTCATTAGAAGGTAAACTGACTTTTTTTTTTTTTTTTGGTTAAAACATGCTAAAACATTCAGAGGTATCCCCTTGTAATTTGTACTTTGTTTTCTGGAATAAAAAGCATAATAGTACTTAGGAAGATAATTATACACATTTCATAGATTAATGGAAAGACACTACAGTGCTACAGTTGATTTTGAGCCAAGGTGGGCCACATTTCTACTGTTGTGATATTTTTAATTTCCAGGATATATCAGGCACTGGTAGAACTTTACAAGAAGAAAACAAACAACCCCATCAAAAAATGGGGAGAAGAAATGAACAGAAACTTCAACAAGAAAGAAATTTGAATGGCCATAAAACATAGGGAAAAGCTTCTGCAGCTCAAAAGAAACAGTGACTAAGATACAAAAGCAGTCTACAGAATGGGAAAGAATATTCACCCAATACCCATCTGATAAGGGGTTAATATCCAGGATATATCAGGCACTGGTAGAACTTTACAAGAAGAAAACAAACAACCCCATCAAAAAATGGGGAGAAGAAATGAACAGAAACTTCAGCAAGGAAGAAATTCGAATGGCCAAAAAACATATGAAAAAATGCTCATCATCACTAATCATCAGAGAGATGCAAATCAAAACAACAATGAGATACCACTTCACACCACAGAGACTGGCACATATTCAAAAGAGCAAGAACAACAAGTGCTGGTGTGGATGTGGGGAAAAGGGGACACTCATCCATTGTTGGTGGGAATGCCGGCTGGTACAGCCTTTCTGGAAAACAATATGGAAATTCCTCAAAAGACTAGCCAATTGAACTCCCATACCACTCCTAGGAACATACTCTGGGAAACCAAAAATACGCAGTAGAAACACCATCCCTACTTTTATGTTCATCACTATCACTATCACTATCACTATCACTATCACTATCACTATCACTATCACTATCACTATCACTATCTTCCCCGTAATCATCTATTTGCTAGAGCGGGCACCAGTAATATCTCCAAATGCCCTGTCTCATTCTAGTAGAACCCAAAGGCATCCGCTTGCTCCAGGAACATAAAGAGCCTCAAACCATTATATTAGGTCACGGGAATGACCTAATATAAATGTTACTGGTATTTGGCATATCAAATACTACACGAACAGCTTGTGTGGCTTGCCGTGTGGGTGGCATACTGTTGTAATCACCTCTAAATAAAGCATTTATAGATGAATAAAGCATTTATAAATAAAGCATTTATAGATGAACAGCACGGCCGCTAGCGGCCGTGCAGACCAGGTTGTGATAGCCTGGTCTGCTGGGTGGATTTGTGATGAGAGGGAAGTCCAGATGTGGAAAATGGCAGGCCCCATGGAGTAGAGGAGGGTGGTCTGGCTTGTTGTGAGGCTCTGTGGGGTGGCAGGCCAGGGCTAGAACCCGCCATGCCTCCTGGGCACCTCACAAGCAGCTGGGCACAGGGAGAACAAGGAGCAGCTCTGCCCCCATGTCTGAGAGTCTCTGGTTCAGCATACCTGGGCCGGATTGAAAAAAGAACTGCTGCAGGGTGGGTGTCGATGATCCGGGCTGTGATAATCTGGTCTGTTGGGTGGAGTTGTGATGAGAGAGAAGACCGGATGTGAAAAATGGTGGGCCCCATGGAGTATGGGAGGGTGGTCTGGCTTGTTGTGAGGCTCTGCGGGGTGGCAGGCCAGGGCTAGAACACGCCATGCCTCCTTTTATGTTCATAGCAGCATTATTCACAATAGCCAGAATCTGGAAGCAACCAGAGTGCCCGAAAATCGATGACTGGATAAAGAAGCTTTGGTACATCTACACAATGGAATACTATGCAGCTGTTAGGAAAAACGAAGTTATAAAATTTGCCTATAAATGGATGGACATGGAGAAGATTATGTTGAGTGAAATTAGCCAGAAGGAGAGAGACAGATACAGAATGACTGCATTTATCTGCATAACATAAATATATATGTACATATTATGATACCAATGATTCAAGGTGAAGTGAAACATATATCAGGAGGTCTTGTCAAAGGAGGAAGTTATCACAAACGTGTGGGAGTCAGAGGCTAGGTAAGACAGAAAATGGAACAGTGTGCTAAGAATTGTCGAGGGTACTAATAACAACCTAGAACTGAGCATTAAATAGAGGCAAAAGGATACACATGATAACCCTTTAATGTGTGTTCTGTAATCCATAGTCTGGAAGGGAAGGAAAAGAGAAAGAGAGAGAAAGGGAAAGAAATAAAGAACCTGCCATGGAGGAGGGCTGAGGGAGGGGAGAGGAACCAGGGATGTTGGTCGTGGGAGATAGGCACTGGTGAAGGGATGGGTGCTGGAACACTGTATGACCAAAACCCAAATATGAACTTTTAAATTGTAAATATTTGCAATTGTAAAAAATAAAAAAAATTAAAAAAAAAAAAAAAAAAAAAGGATTCAGGAAAAGACTAAAAAAAAAGATAATTAGATGTCACTCTTATTCAATTTGGGCACATAATAAGTACTTAGAACTTTATTTTTGAAATCATTGCATTCTGAAATTTTGTTAATATACCCAAATTTTCTAAAACCACATGATAATACACTTTTGTTTTATTCAAGTGAAGACTTCAGTGGAGAAGAATACTATTTGAGCTTGGGAGCATGAAAGGTCTTGAATATATCTACTGTCACTGTCTCTTCCATATATTTCCTCAAATAAAGTATTTCTTTGCAGAACTTTAGTCAACTTGATAAACAACTTTAGTAAGTTGTCTATCAAGAAGTGACAAGTTGGTGTTAAAATCTTCTACAACTATTGTGTGCTATCAATGTCTTTCTTCAAGTCTGTTAGCATTTGTTTTAACTATTTTGCTTGCCCCTCTTTTGGTGCACATACATTTAGGAGTATAAGTTATTTCTGATGTACAGATCCTTTGATCATTAAAAAACGATCTTTCCTGCCTCTTACAATTTTTTTTTGCCCTAAAGTCTATGTCATCTGATACAAACATGAGCACAGAATTTTTGAGGGTCTTGTTTGTTTGAAGAATTGGCTTCTAACCTTTGCTTTTTAGTCTGTGTTTGCTCTGTCTGTTCAAATGTGTTTCTTATAGGCAGCAGAGTGTTGGATTCTATTTCTAATGTAAGCTGCCATTCTGTGCCTTATAACTGTTACAGTTATCCCATTGACATCGAGAAAAAATTTGTTATGGAGTTTTGTGCCTTCTTTCTGAAGGAGTTTGTAAGTTTTGGGGGGACTTGTCTACTTTAAAGTAGCCAGTTTAGGTCTTATAACAGTGGTTTTGAGTCTATGAAGTTTCTGAATTTTTTTTAATCTGTGAAGTTATGTATTTTTCCTTTAAATCTGATTGAAGTATAGCTGGGTGAAATATTCTTGGAATAATTGATGCTCCTTTATATATCGCTTCTGCTGCTTTCAATACTCTATCTCTGTCCATGTTTTCCATCATTCTGATTAGAATGTGTATTGGAATAGCTTTCAGTTGGAATTTCAAATGGAGTATTTTTAAATGGAATATTTGAAATACCAAATATTTATTTGATTCTTTTTGCTGGTATTTATAAGCCTCCTGAATCTTGGGACAAGCACTCTTCAGATCTAGGAATTTCTCAGCAGTGATGTCTTTGATTGTTGCTTCTTCATAAACATTTCTTTCCTGTCCCTCTACAACCCTGATGATTCTTGTGTTGTTTCTCCTGAATTCATCCCAAAGTTCTCTTGCTATTTATTGGTTTGCTTTGAAACTTTTCCCCATCTTCTGCTGTTGTTAATGATTTTTTTCCCCTTTATGTTGGAGTTCAATGATTATTTATCCAGTGGTGATTACTCTGTTGCCAAAGCCTTTCAGACAGTCTTTTGTTTCATCTACCAATATTTTCAGGTATGTCATTTCTTGTTGTAGTTCCTCATCTTCTCTCATATCATATTGTGTTTTGTTGAAAGTCAATTTCATTGTGTCTCCTTATACATCCTCAACAATTCCTCCCTAAATTCCTTATTAAAGAGATTAAATAGCCATTATTACTGTTTGAGTCTTCCTGTGGAACTTCATTACTCAAAAGCTTGGTGGAATTCTGTCTTGCTTTATCATTATGACCTCTGCATTTTGGAGTTGTTTCATGTGTGTTTTTGAGTGGCTAGATGCCTACAGTCTTTGTATGTTTACAGTGAGTTATGGAGAAGTTAAGAAATGTAGAGCATAGTGGATTTTCTGTTTCATGGAACTGGGATGAAGTGGACCTATGTTGGTTAGTTAAGGAGCTCCCACTCCTTATCCACTTTGCAGACTGTGGGGGTGGGGAGTTGAAAGGGATTATCCTGACCTGGGGGTGAAAATGGCGATCCTGACTGAATAGCTTACTCATCCCTCTTCTTATTTTCCTCTACTTCCCCTCCACTTTTTATTACCGTATTAAAGGCACATATAGGTAAAAGGGAAGTCATGGGGTGAAAAGATTGTCTATAATAAATTATTCTGAAGCTTGTTAGCTTTAATAATATCAAACAGATTATGTTTATGTAGATTACTTTTCTCAATGGAATGGAATTCATTCTCTATTTTGTGGCTATAGTGATTTAAAAAAACTTTCAGATGATTAATTTTTTCATCAACCATTCTGTAATCTATAAATGGAATACTCTAAACTTAGTCAAGAATGGGAAGGGAGTTTGATGCATATTATTTTTAAAAAATTTTAAGCTTGTATTACTTTTTTTTCAAAATGGATTTTGTGGTAGAATCTAGGAATTTTATAGTTCACACACAGATTATTTTATTTTATCAATAAGAGAAATATTATGCATTGAGAGTAATACTCTATCAACCCTTGGGGGCTATATTATTATCTATGTTACTCCCAGAAAGAGAATTTTTTTCATCATTCCATAAAAAGCTTTCCAAAACTTATGTTATTATAAAAGTAATATGCTATTAATATTTTAGACCACACCGGTCTACTTCAAAAAGTTTACAGTAAAACTTTACACTGTAATTTTAAAAAGATTATTTAACCTTTGTTCCTGCTCTGTGTTGTCCTTGGTGATCTCCTTCGTGGGATCTGCATGAGGGCCATTTTCCCTAATGCCTGCATCTGTGCTGAAGAAAGAAGGGGAGCCAAGTAGACCTTGACTTCACTATGTTTATAAAACCAGCTGCAACCTGGCCCTGACCACTTCTCAGCATGTCTAATATTTCTCCCTCATTGATTCCTTGGCTGGCTGCTATTAGAAATATTCCAAATCTTTAATGTTATAAGTCTGATGTTTCTCTTTGATCTCAGAACATCTTTCATACTTACTTTGCATTTGGGGACTATCTGAAAAGGCATTTTCATTATCTTAACATTTCTTATTTTGTCTTCAAATTTTTCATACAGTTTCAGCAATAGAATGAGTCATAATATTCCAATATCTATAACTAAGTTTTATGACATAGTATTCCTGGTATCTTGAACCTAGGATAGAGGCTAACTCCTGTGAGAGTGAACTAAAAAGGCATCTTCCTAATGTTTTCAATATAGCAATTCATTCAGTTAGGAAATATTTACTCCATATGCTCCTAGATACTAAGCCAAGAGAAGGAGAAAAACCCAGGTTTAAGTATTTAGTTCAAACTGATATTTTGACAATAGTGAGTAAATTAACAATATCAAATATTTAAAAAATTTAAACCAAAGCCATATATTAAATGTATTTAATATAATTATAAAACAGAGCCTAATAAAAATATAGCCAAGAATTTCTATACTTATATTATTTTTTGACAAATAAAAAGCTGAGGCTTTGAGAAGGTAAGTTTTTTGTCAGAGTATATTTAACAGAGAGTGGCAGACTTATATTAACACCTTTGATTCTGTGATTCTAAGACTCATGTACTTAATTCTAAGACATTATAATGAAAAATCACTGTACTATTGTACTATGGGATAAAAAGGACGTTGAGCTCAGCTCAAAACAATGCAAAATTCTTCACGGATGACCATATTCATTTACATATACATTTAGGTATACAAGTCTACGCACATGTATTAAGTGATAGTTGCATTTAAGTGGAAGTATAGCTCAGTCTTCTGGAGGATATTGCTTACTGAAAACACATCAAAAGAAAGCAAGACTACTATCAGTAGCAAAATACAGTAAATTTAGTTTAGTACAGAACAACACTGAGGAGGACAAAAAGGAGTAGCAAAAAGGAGAATAACACGGAGTCTTGTTCTTCAGTATCCTATAGGGTATACTGGGGCATTTGGTTTATATAAGAAGCAACTTTGAATTAGAGTTAACACAATTTTAATAAAAGATCTCCCAAGGTCATGTTTCTTCATTATTCTACAAAGAATGGGAGAAGGTAAAAGAAGACTTAAAGTAAAGCAGAGCCAGAAGTTAGACTATTGTTCCAAAACCCAGGTGAGAGGTGATTAATGAAGGATCTAAAGAGCAATGATATTGGCATATAAAACACCTAAGCTGCTATTCTGGCTCTGCTACCTAGCATCTGTGTGACTTGGGGCTAGTTTTAACCTTTCTAGAATTTCCAAGTTTCTAAAATTATAAATTAGTATAGTAATTGTTGAATTTATTGATATATGTAAATGTGATAGTCTATGTAAAATATTTTAGTATCTCATTTAGTGCATCTGAAAATATTTAGCAAATTGAACAGCATTATTAGTAATGCTATGATAATAACATGAAAAATCAATTGTATAAACCTTTTGGAGAGCAAAATATGGGTATTACCTTAAGTTTTGGTCATAGAAGTCATGATTAAGCACTGATGGAGGAGACCTAGAATGCTCACAGTATGTTGCAGGACACCTAAAAGCCCAAGAGCCTCTGCATCTGCGCTGGATTGCCTCCTGCAGGTCACTTCATAGATAGGGGGTAGTCTAAATGTGGTAGTCTTATCTGACCATGTATTCTATACTGGCTGGTATAAATATTATCTCATGCTACCACAATCATCATGGGAGTAGCTAGATCTTACCAGCATATTTGCCTGGCCACGTTGGATCTCTAAGTAATTAGACCAAAGAGAAATGCTGTTTGCCTCCAAGCAAGCAAGCATGGCTCCCCTGATAACTAAAAGGCAACTAAAATACAAAACTACTGTGAAGTAGACGAGACTCTTGTGAAGGCTTGGAGAAATATTTAACTGGCATTATTATAGTCTTTGGTACAGAGACATGCCATCTCAGAAACCCCCTTTTCTACCCTACAAAGGCATTTCCAGGCAGATCTTGGCTCACGACATTAGGTGAGGTGCTGGGAGAAATTACCTGAGGATATTTGATCCTTCCTGCCAGGGGAAGTTACATTTAGCTTATAGCTCCTCTCAGCTCTGCTAGGAGGTTTTGAATTAGCTCTGGGTCCTTGTAAACAGCCAGATGGTCTCCTGAAGTTACTACATTTCTATAGAGATATTTTCCTGTTTTCATCTCTAGATAGCCCAGCCCAGAATGGGCTGGGTTGGGAGTTTGGTGGATTTCTAGCTGTAACTTAAGCTTCAAGAAGAAAGAAGTTCTTTTTTCCCTTTTTTTTCCATTTCGGCTTCCCTTGGTGTTTTGCTTCTCCATCCTCTCAGTCTCTTAAATCTTAAACCACAAAGTAGCATATTATTTCTTTTCACAGATACCAGTGTGAGTGGATATAGCAATAACAAGGACCAACCTAACTTGCAAAGGTCAGAACACAATATCTGACTATGTCAAAAGGAAAAGAACAAATGTATCTGGCCAAATACAATGACTTTTACAGATGCCAGTTTCATAGTCTGTTACCCACAAACTTGCCCCAAATTCCCATTCCACTTATTCTTTTGTCCGGTTTTCCTAACCTGGGACCATATAAGTTTCCAAGGGGTCAGAGGTAGAAATTTCTTAGATGGGAGGGGAGGCAAAGCATGAGACAAGAGAAGGAAACTGGTAAGAAAAAAAAGGAAGAAAACAAGGTTGAAAACGATTACATTGATGAAGATTGCTGGACCTTGATTCCTGGTAGGCAATTAGCATACACAGGCACCCCTGCTACCACAATATCAGTAGATAATATTTTTGTCCATGTGTTTACCGTGCAGAAAATAATAAGTGAGTTTTCCCTCTAGTTTTACTAGCTAACTAAAACTCTCAGAGTCTCCTGTTTTCATTGAGTATACACAGGATAAATGGGATAGTCTACTGAACATTAGCCTCCCCACTGAAATTTATGCTGAACATTACACTGAAATGTTAGGCTGAAATTTATGAATTAAATAATGCTTCAGCTCTTTTATCTTGGAGATAAGATTGCAACTAGTAAAAATCACCAAGCTTGTTATTTCAGTATATGACTAGCTTAAAAGTCAAAAAGTGGAAGGTAGTAAATAATTTTGTTGAGAAAATATAATAGCAATATATAGCAAATGAATGATTTTTAAAAGATAATTTTACTTTATATATCTATATCTATATATTTTCATATTATGCATAAATTAAATAGAATTGCCATATTTGACACTGAAATGACATTTCAAATTAAGAGAAGATCATTTATTTATATGCCACTGACTCTATCAGCCCATTTTTTGATTTGTGATAATCTGAATGAATTAAGGAAAAGGGCAATTTTGGTTAAACACTATTAGAAAAACGAGGTTGGTACATTATGTACCAGAACTGTTCTCTCACTAGAATGAACTAATGTTTCAATATAAATGAAATTGCAAGCTCATCTGAGCCGGGGTTAACTCAGTTGACTAGTGTAGATAAATGGAGAACTGATACTATTTTACTTAGCTCCATTCTAAATATATGATTGTTAAATACAATAATCTATTACAATTGATTCTATTTTCCTTACGTAACTATTTTAGTGACAGCAAATAACCACTAGGGTCTTTGGGCCACTTAAACTAAGTCAGTCAACTAAACTAAATTTTATTATGTTTCTTTTCCAGCAGTAAAAGTAGAAAGTGATATATCTTGCCTACAATTTTACTTCTTTATGGCATTCTGTAACTGTTTAATAATTATGAACTGTGATATACTATCATATTAACTTGTATTTAGAAGTCAAATATTTAACATTCATTATTAACACATGCAAACTTAAGCGGTTTAAGTGGGCATTTACAAAAGTTTCACCTCATCTGTGTATGGCAATGCTGATAAATTACTTCAGAACAGATGTTAATGTTTCACACATTTTCTTCTTGGATGTTCATTTAAAAAGAAATCTCTCAGGCTATAAATTATCAGACTGACAAACTAGAGAAGAAAAATATCTATATATTCCATATCAATTAAACACCTTTGACTTTAGAAGCAATTGCCTTTATGAAATCGTTTAGAGCTGCTAACAATTGTTTTTGTCCTTTTGATTGCTCTCACTAACTATATAAAAACTCTACAGAGAGAAATTATATATTCCCAGTCACTGGTGAAGTCTTTCCCAATGTTTATCCCTAGATGTTTAAACATATTTCTTACAATAAATATATGCTCAGAAAAGAGGGGAAAATTTAATCAGTCAAATTATAAATGGAAAAATGTAATGGATGTAAACTTCAGTATGTATATTGAATCAACTGTCTTATGAGAATACTAAAACAAACTTTTGTACCCTACATCAGAATTTCTGATTCAGTAGGCTGGTGGTGTATTATACAACTAGCATTTCTAACAGAACCCTAGATGTGTGATGGATGTGACTGGTACAGGTGGCAAGTTAAAGAACCCTGACATGAAATATAAATTTATGTCAATTGCCTTCTTATGTTAGAAGCAATTTCATATTTTTAAAGAGGAAACTTATATAAACTACATTATCCTATTTTTGTAATCCACAACTAAAATTGTAATAAGCTCTAAGTTAAACAAGGTTTGTTAACTTTTTAGCAAATTAGATGCAATATAATTTTTATCATGATAATTGATGTCTGCTTGTATATTTCTTGGTATAAAGTTAAGAAAATTTCTCTGACAGCTTTGCTGTAAAATACTGATGCTATTTTGAGAACCTGATTTGTTCACACTACATGCTCCTCTAGTCATTTACTAAGAAAAGTATTTTGTCTATTATATATTTAAAATTCAATGAACTTGGGGTTGGAGTGATAGTCCAGCGGGTAGGGCATGTGACTTATATGCGGCTGACCCTGGTTCAATCCCCATAATTCCATATGATCCCCCTACAGGATTGATCCCTGCGTGCAGAGCCAGGAGTAACCCCTGAGAATCTCCGGGTGTGTCCCAAAAAAGGCAAAATAAAAAGTTTTTAAAAAAAAGTTCAACGGAAGTTTATAGTCATTATCAAATGAAAATTATTACTTTTTTTTCTCTTTCCAAAAAAAATAGAGATGGATGTGAAGGCTACTGTGAAGCTTCAAATTTAAAATTAGAGAAAATAAGACAAGAGAAAAAAAAGGTTTGCTTGAAGTATATGGGTTTATATAGAGTTGGTGAAGTGATCAAATCTAAAAACAAAGTCATTTTTTGCTTCTACTGCTCGTCAAACTTTCCAAAAGTCACTTGAGTGCTTTTAAGGACGCTTCATATTTGCTGTGAGGTTTTTACAGTTTCTAGTTCAGGCCTACTTTATACCCCCAGATCATTTTTAATCCCAGGTCAGATTTCACTTGCAGTTACCTGTTTATCCTATAAATAGATTCAAAAGCAATTTTGTAGATGCTGTGAACTTAGTTGACATTAATATGCATCAAGTTCATAGATATCAACTATGTTCACAGCAAGAAGTTTTCATGTATTTGTTGGATGAATTGTACGTATATATGGTGCATTTGGCATGAAGTTAGATTTCATTTAATCAATAGTGTTTTAAGGTAATTACATTATAATCAATCAATACATTTGTACTTTTCTCTATTTCCAACAATTTGTTTTATAGGATATATTTACCTGTTTCAATGTAGAGGATTATAACTCTAGGAATCAAATATCAAACTAGTGACTACTAATTTGAAGGAAGGGCAAATTACATCTAAAACTGTTCTTTAGTCTGGAACTATTTTTAGGGCATAGGATTGATATTGAATACATTCTCACTATGATATGGATTTTCAGGTTTTGTTTTGTCACCTATCACAACAATTTTTTTTTTGAACCAAAGTAGGTCTCCAGGGGCCTGAGCAATAGCCCAGCGGGTAGGGCGTTTGCCTTGCACGTGGCCGGCCCATGCCGACCCAGGTTTGATCCCGGCATCCCATATGGTCCCCGAGCACCACCAGGAGTAATTCCTGAGTGCAGTGCCAGGAGAAAGCCCTGAGCATTGCCGGGTGTGACCCAAAAAAGCAAAAAAAAAAAAAAGTAGGTCTCCAGTACTTTACCTTATTGATCTTTGGGCCCAATTAATATAAACTTCTAATGAATAGAAATATTACTTGACAGTCAAATAAAAACCAAATATTTTGTTCCTTTATATATATATATATATGTATACATATATATGTATATATATACATACATATATATATATACATACGTATATATATATATACATTCATACGTATACATATATATATTATTCACACATGTAGAAATCTAAAGTAGCACTTATATGGGACAGACATCTGGACTAGCCTTTCCTATAAAGACAATTTTGTTGCTCAGACTAAATAGTAATGCTCTTCATCATTAATCATAAGGGAGATGCAAATCAAAACAACAATGAGATATCATCTCACACCACAGAGACTGGCACACATCCAAAAGTCCAAAAACAACTGGTGCTGATGTGGATGTTGAGCAAAAAAGGACTCTCATTCACTGTTGGTGAGAATGTTGACCAGTACAGCCTTTTCTGGAAAACAATATGGACATTCTTCCAAAAAATAGAAATTGAGCTACCATTTTACCCAGCAATACTACTTCTGGGAATATACTCTGGAGACCCAAAATCACATAGCAGAAACACTATCTGCACTCTATATTCATCACAGCACTATTCATAATAACCAGAATCTGGAAACAATGTGAATGCCCTAGAACAGCAGACCAGCTAAAGAAACTATGGTACATCTACACTTTGGAATACTATGCAGCTGTAGAAAAAAAATGAAGTCATGAAATTTACCTGCAAATATATGGACATGGAGATTATCAGGCTGAGTGAAATTAATCATAAAGATAAGGACAAGGACAGATATAGAATTGCTGCATTATTTAGTGGGATATAACTACATAACAGTGTTCTGCTAATTGTGGGAAATGGTAATACCAGACTAGAACTGAGCATTGAATGTAAAGAAAGGAATTTATATGATAATCCCTAAATGCCTGTAGGGCAATCCACAATGTGTATGGAGGGAGAGAGACAGAGACAGAGACAGATGCAGGGAGGCGAGACAGAGAGAGAGGAGAAGAGAGAGAGAGAAGAAATGGAAAAGTACCTGCTACAGAGGTAGAAAGGGGAAGGGGAGGGGATTTGGGAACATTGGTGGTAGGGTGGAAATAGGGCATTGGTTGAGGAGTGGGGTGCTGGAACACTGTATGACTGAAATCCAATCATGAACATCTTTTCAATTGTATATCTCATGGTGGTATAGTAAAAAATAAAGACGCCGTTGGGGAAAGAAGTTTCCAAGGCCCCCAGCTTGTGGCAAAAGTTCATTTTCCTGCTGCTGTAGAAATGAGGTCATAAATTTCTTTGGGACTTTCAACCAGTGTCACGTTTTTCTAAAAATCTGCTCTCAGTTCTTTACTACTTTTCCACTCTGCTACTTTCTCATGAACTGACAGTTTATGTTTTCAAAGGCAGAAAAGAAGAAAGGAGACTTCTCCAAGTGAAGGAGTCTATTTTTCTTTTTAAGAATTCTTCAACTAAGTCAGACTCACATATGTTGATGTCTTCTTTGACTAGTTAAAATTCACCTAATTTTTCTTATATATACTTTTTATATAAAATCCTTTCATCTGCCCTATTATCTATTGGCTAGAAGTTTCTACTGCCTACAATCAAGGTGATCAGAGTATAGATAGGACAGGGAGCTTCAGATGTTAGAGGTCAAGTATTTCTTTTCTTTTCCTTTCATAGTGAGTTGAGGCTAAGTTAAAATTTTACAGCAAGGGATTCTTAAAGTGGAGTAAAACAGTAAATCAGTGGTTCACTGAAGTTATAAAAAGTTTTAGGATTTACTCATGATTCTACCTTTCACAAAATACATAATTTCATAGATTTGCAGTAGGCCTAGTGCATCAGTAGTTCTTTTCATGCTCCCAAATTCTTCTTTGGTATTTAGGTGAACACAACTGGGAGAACAAATCGAAAGAATTTAAGTACTTACCCAAGATCACTCTTGCAATCTCATTGGAAAACTCTGAAATAAATTAGAAAGTGTGTCTAATGGAACTTTTTGCAGAAGCAAGAGCTATTGTAGTCCTTACGATTACAATAGGAATCAGTTTTACTTACATTATGGAGATACTCAGAATATGTAGGACTTGATAAATTAGAAAGAAATAGTTTAATTTAACAAAAATAATTCACTTGTTTGTTTCCTTTCTTTCCTAAAATCTCAGCTGAGGATAAAATGAACTTGACAATGCATTGGTGATTAGTTGCTATTCCAAAAATCAAAGAAGATATATGAATAGGGGTTGATGGCAGCATCTGAAGATAACAAGGATGGTGTCAGTCACAGGAGGGTGGTGTCAGTAATACTGTTATATAAACACAAGGCCTGACTACAACAAGTATATTTAGTGGAGAAAGATATCTCATTGTTAAAAGTAAGGATATACAAAGTGAGGAAAAATATAAAAAGCATGCGATAATGTTGGATTGAATCTACATTATTTGTATGAAATTTTGTGTCTGTTATTCAAAGTACATGTGTGTGTGCATATGTATGCCTGCACACTCTGCACACAGATGAAACCTTAAGGTATGATGGCCAAACCAACAACTATCTCATTTAATGCCTATCTTGGTTTCTAACACTATGTTTACTAAGAAGAAAAAATACTTTTTTGAAGAGGATGATCCTAGAATAGGGCTGCAAATTTATAAAATGAGGTTGAAACATCTTGTGACAACATTTTTAAAGAACATCTTTAAAGATCCCTGCGCCAATCTCCATACATAATATGATATATATACATATCAAAATGTGGAACAGGAGGTATTGTCAAAAGTAGAAATTACCAAAAACATGTGGGAGTCAGATGTTAGGTAAGACAGAGAAGGGAACAGTGTGCCAATAATTGTCGAAAGTGCTATTACCCACATAGAACTCAGCATTAGGGGGCCAGAACGATGGCCCAGCGGGTAGGCCGTTTGCCTTGCATGCGGCTGGCCTCTGCCTGCCCCGGTTCGATCCCTGGCATCCCATATGGTCCCCTGAGCACCACCAGGAGTAATTACTGACTGCAGAGCCAGGTGTAACCCCTGAGCGTCACCGAGTGTGACCCAAAAAAGCAAAAAAAAAAAAGAGAGAGAGATAAAGAACTTGCCACAGAGGCAGGCTAGGGAGAGAGGGGAGGGAATCGGGGACATTATTGGTGTTGGTGCAAAATGGGCACTGGTGGGGATGGGTGCTGAACACTGTATAGCTGAAACTCAAACATGAACATCTTTATAATTGTTTACCTCATGGTGGTTTAATGAAATATATTAAAAACTGAAAAAAAAAGAGATACTAAAAAGAAAAAAAAGAACAATGGGGATAGGTCTAAAAAATAAAAGTGAGCTTGAAGGGACTACCACTGCTGAAATTAGGAGGAGTTAAAAAGAAAAATAAATATACAGAGTATATGAATTAATTCATGGAAGATCACTTGATCACTTGAATCCCGTTACTCATCGATTTGCTCTAGCGGGCGCCAGTAACATTTCCATTGGACCCTATCACGTGCCAATGTAGCCCAATGGCATCTGGTTGATTCAGGAATATGAAGAGCCTCAAACCGTTCCTTCAGGGTGTTAACAAGGAAGTCTGACCATCTTGTAGGTGGGCGGCCACGTGATCTTTTGACATCCCGTGGGATCCAGTCGGTAATGGCTCTAGTCCAGCGGTTGTCTCCAAATCGCATTACATGTCCAGCCCATCTGATTTTCGATGCCTTGGCAAACGACAACGCTGTCTCGTTTGCCAATTCATGGAAGAAGACAAGTTTAAACCATTGACCAACTAGGTGTAAACAAAGATAAACAGAAAGGTTGAAATCCAACCAGGCACTGCTTTACCACAAAGGAAATGATGGCAAGAATAAAAGGACTTTCCAAAGTCTGAAGAGGATATTTTTCTTCCACTCACTGAGTAAAAGGTTAATATTCTAAATAAGGTACTATTAGAAATCCATACACAAAATGAAAAGAAACATCATATGAGGAAAAAAATGGAACTATGGAAATATTTACTAGGTCATCACTACATGTTTTTAGTACATATTGCAAATGACTATATAAGGGATGATTTTCTTTCCTTGAAAGATATCTAGTCAGATAAAAAATATAGAATTCTAAGGAGAAAGAGAGAGATAAAGCTATAGCTTGGTATAGTTAAGAAAGATGAAACATTATTGATGCCCAAGGCAAAAATCTTTACATCAAATCCTGACATCTTAAGTGAAGAGTACTGTCATATGGAAGAAAATACAACTGTGTTCGATTGAATAAACTGAAATCATCAAAGTGAAAAGTGAGTTAAAGTAAGTTCTAGAAAAGACAGAAATTTAATTCAATAGTAATGAGTAATGAACATCACTTGATAGGAGGTAAAAATAACAAGTTTTGTTTTCCTCTACACTGAGTATTCTTCTTTTCACTGTAGTTATCCTATTTATTTACATTTTTAGCAATTAGTTTGTTAATGTCTAGACTACATATGCGGTACTATAGAACATAGAAGGAATATTTTTTTCTAATATATAGAATGCAATGGATTGTTGAGATTTTCAAAATGGGATATGAAAATAATAATTAGAAATGATCATTCTGGACAAGAGTTGAAAGTAGGTGAAGAAATATATATGATAACCATTCAGTATCTGTATTGCAAATCATAACGCCTGAGAGAGAGACAGACAGACAGAGAAAGAGGAGAGAGAGACAGGAGAGAGAGAGAAGAGAGAGAGTCAGAGAGAGGCAGAGAGAGAGAGGGATTGAGAACATGCTTGTGGTAGAGATGGGGGGAGTTGGGAGCAGGACAGAAACTTGGGACATTGGTGGTGAGAGATGTACACTGTTGAAGGGATGTATGTAGGAATATTATATGAATGAAATCTAATCATGAACAGCTTTGCAACTGAAATATTATAATAAACAAAAAAGAGTAAGGATGTGACTGGAAACGTACCTCAATGATCAAGCACATACCCTGCAACACTGAGACAACAGTTCAATCCCTATAACAGCATTTTTAAAATGCCTTATTTATACAGCAAGGCAAAAGATTTGTTTTCTAATTCACTGATTAAAGCCAAAGGTCAGGATGGATCTTGATACAAACTGCTCCCTGGAGCTCAGGGGGCATTCCCTGAGGTCCCAAGAACTACCTAGCTGGCACCGTGAGTTTGCAAACAAAGTCCAAGCAAAGCTGCATTCTCAGAATTTCTCAATGAACTTTAGGTGATACCTCAGGATCATGCTCTCCTCCTTTACAGAGATAATGACCCAGCAGCACAGTACTGTTTTGCATACAATACAGAGACTTTGAAAGTGTTTGAAAAAAGAAATTGGAAAATCCAACTTCTATTTTGTGACTCATTTGCTCTTTCATTAGGTCAAATAAAGGTTTACTGAGTCTAGCAGGATGGACTTATTTTCTACCAGAGCTGTAACATCCTCCAAATCTGGTGCTTAATGCTTTTTGTTAATGTTGTTTAGAACCCTGTACTTGTATCTGCAATGATCAGTTGGATTAAGGTCAAAATAGTGAAAACAGATGATCATTTTATGGAATGTCTTTTGGAATATCTCAATTTATGAAACAATTTTTTAAATCTTCTGAACATTATCATATTCAACTAAACTTAATATATTAACAATAACAACATGGAATTAAATTATGTGAACCCTTTGTAGGGTTCCTGAACAAAAGTATAAGAATGTATGCGACTTGTGCCCAAACGATGACTGGATAAAGAAGCTTTGGACATCTACCAGGAATACTAGCAGCTGTTAGGAAAAATGAAGTATAAAATTGCCTATAAATGGATGGACATGGAGAAGATTATGTTGAGGAAAGCCAGAGGAGGAGACGAACATGACTGCATTTTTTGCTGATAAATATATAACATTTATGATACCATATCAAGGTCATGAAACATATCAGAGCTTGTCAGGAAATCACAGTGAGCAGGCTTAGGAACAAAAAGATCTAAATTAACCGATGAAAATAGACAACGCTAGAAGGGAAGAAAAGGAAAGAAATAAACCTGTGGTGGGAGGGAACGTTTGGTGGGAGGCACTGGGGACCACCAAGACTTTTTATGTATATCTTTTTATCCCGGTGGAATAAAATACTTAAAAAAAAAATGCGACTTGAATTGTGACTTAAATCTATGTGACTTCCTTCAATGGTGACTCATTGTTTGGGATTCTAGAGGAAGAGGAGTTATTCTGCTTTTTTAAATCTCACAAGGATTTTATCCTCTGGTAAATATAATTTATTTTGTATGATACATCATATCTATTGGTCTACATCACCCTAAACCAAAGGAAAGTAAAGCTTATGACTTTGGTCTTAGTTTAGTATGTTAAACGGATGCTAAAACTCCAATATTCTTATTTGCACTCAGGGCTTAGAGAGTTCACAAAATCTTTCCTGTTCCTACTAAAGAAAATAAGATCACTTTTTACCTTTTCTTTTCTCCAAAGTATTGATATAAAATCATAATTTATATTAATTTGTCTTTTTCCTCCAAGATTTCTGCCAGAAAAAAATTCAAGTGATATGGGGCAAGGTTAATTAATATTGATTTACTACATTAACTGTATCTACTTTAACTTATTTAGAAGTACCTTACCTAATATATTAAATTAGAAATTTCTCCAGAACTTGGTTTTGCCATCCAATATAAAAAAAAACCTTTGACTCATAATACATTTTGGACTAAACATACTCATAGTCTGATCTTAAATTTAATTTCAATTTTTGAGGAGAAAATAAAACTGACTATGAAGTTATCTCATTGCTTTACTTTCTTATTTAAACTTGTAGAAATGGTTCATAAAATACAAGGCATTACAATATTGAATATAATCCTTAACTGGCAATATGAATTTGATTGAAAGCCACTTAAGTATTGGCATGATAACTGGAACAATATAATGAGCTTCTGGGTGTGACAACTTGTACTTTCTTCATTGAAATGATAATGAAAATTCCAGAAAATGTCAAATTCAGTGGTCTTTCTCATTCTATTGTAAACCATAGGTCAAGAATAAGTTTAGTATTATTAAAACTCACTAAAGCCACCTTTTCGTAACCTCATAGTAACAAGCGTATAACAAAACCCAATTTTAAGTATTTCTTAAGCATCGACATGCACAGTTGCAATAGTGTATTATTAATGCCAATCATTGAAAACATTAATATTTTTAAGCTGCATAAGAAAATATAATGTGTCCTTTAAAGATGATCTATTGGGGTGAAACTTTCACTGTGGGTGCGTGTTCACATTTCAAATGTAATAAATCACATTGTATTCAAAATGTGAGGGAAATTAGTCCATTAAATAATAAGAACTTACACCATATGTATTTTTTGGATTCTGGTCTCTTCATGCATAGGATGCTGGTGGGCTTTAAATAGGCTTTGTTTCTGAAATAAATAAGAATACTCAAAAACTCAGGTTTCTAGGAAAAAAATTATCATTAATAAATTAAAACTTTTCAACGAGTCACCTGTGCATTTGATGAGTAATTGCCTTTAAAATTTTCCATATATAATAACTTACTTAATCATCTACAAAAATATGAGTTAGGCATTGTTATTATCTTGTTCCTACAAGTAAGGAAACTGAGATGTGAGCATTTTAGTAACTTTCCCTAAGACTTACACCTAGAAAGTGTCAGAGTAAGTATCTGAATCCTAGCTGTCTGGCACTGTGTTCTTAACCATGGTGCTATATTCGTTTGCTTCTCAAGCCTTTAAGCAGTGGGGACCATGTTTGCCAGTATAAGCTGCCAGAAATAGGTAGCCAAGTGGCAGAGTGAATGTGGGAGCATCAGCTGTTGAGGGGCTCAGAAGTTCTCAAGCTGTTGCTGCTTTGCAGTGCAGGAGAGTAGAACTGAGAAATAAAAAGCAATTTTAGAAATCCTCTGCCTCACTAGAGTTATATTTCTAGAAAAATGAGTTTCATTTCCAGAATTAAACAGTAATTACACAGTAAATTAATTTCCACTGAGATTAAAAAACAGACTTCCTAATATTGATTGGTTAAAACAAATGTACTTATTGAGATAGCCCTACTGTTTTCTGGCAGTGATAAATTTCAAGTAACTCTTCTCTTTTAAGAAATTAGATTGCCATCTTGGTGGCAAACGTGGATGTTTATATTATACCCAACTACATTATTGACATTTTAGTACATAGGTTATGGTATTAGTAGATAGGGCCTTTAAGAAGTACTAAAAAGTATGGAGCCATCATGAAATGATTAATATCTTACAAAAGAAGTGTCAGAGAATGACTTGTAAATGAAAAGTTACAAAGATGCTTTAGAAAAAAGGACCCCATGCTGTGGCTCTGCTTTGTATTGTGGAGAGGTCTCCTGCCTTGCATGCAGTGCATAAGGGTTTCAACCTTTGGCCCCACATACAGGCCTCTGCGCCCGCCCAGCCAGGAGTGCTTCCTGAACGTAGAGCTGGGAGTAAGTCCTGAGCACTTCTGGGTGTGACCCCAAAGCAAAGGACAAACAAACAATAAAGGGTCCTTTACGCTTTCTTCCATGTGACAACAGAGCTAGAACTCTGTAAGCTGGGAGAAGATTCGCACCTAATGATGGTGATAACACAGCTGGAAGTCTAGAAGATTCACACCTGACTACAATGATAACTTGACTTTGAACCACACACACACACACACACACACACACACACGTATTTATAACAATGAAATTTTGTATAACAGAAAACCAGGGCAACAGAAGAGGTTGTTTTATGAATAACAAAGCATTTTAAGAGACAAATAAGGTAGATGATTTGCTATTTTGTTTCCCATGCCATATTGAGTTTCTGTTCTGGAAGTGATCTGATACTACTTTTTCACTGTTTTCATCTTGTTTGTCTTGAACTTTCTTGATCCTTTAATTATTCCTTACACAGAGGGTAGCATTCAATATAGTTGCAACTGTACAATAGTCACTCTAATTGGCAGTGCCCAGGCCATTTCTTTTATAGTTATATTTTTTGTTTCCATTTGTTATTACATCATTATTCTGTTTCATTTACTAATTGTCTTTTTAAGAATTTTTTGCCATCAAAACATTTATATATATACAAATAGGGAAATAAAAGTAGATTAGGATAACATCAATTTTGTTTCCGTTTTTTATCAGAGCAGAGTGGCATAGTCCACAGTTTCTCTTCTATCACCTTCTATCATCTTATATCAGTGTGAAAATAATTATTATCCCAGATCTACTTGACTTAGAAACAAATGTCTGGTTTTGGTGTGAAAAACATTTTGTCTCATTCTTGAGGATTATGATTCTTTACTGCCATTAGAGATAGGGGAATATATACTTCATTTATATAAATCTTATTATATTTAAAAGAAAATCAAAAGCAGGATCAAGGGTAAAATCTTATAGGTCGGGTCAGTGCATGTGTTTTGCATGGTGGAGTCCTAGCCAAGTTCCAAAATACCAAAAAAGTCCCAAAATATCAAAACAAATGGAAAACAATAACCAGAGCACATAAGAAAGTCCTCAGATTAAGAAAGACTTTTCATGAGGAAGCCATAATAGAAATCTCAAATAAATGGATATGAGAACTTTATTCTGCACCTGAAGAGCCAACATGCTAATATATATAGAATGCCTACTAATTGACATGCTAAATTTACTTTACATACATTAACATTTAATTTTTAAAACCATCTTGTGAGCCAGGTGTTATGTTTTCTATTCTACAGATGAGAAAGTAATACAGAAAAGTTATTTAATTTATGCACTTTTTCATAGATCTGGAGAAACAGAAATGAGACAAAGTTTAGACATCCTAACTTCTTGATCTAACTGCTAGATACTAGTCTTGGATTTGTGAAACGATTGTTTATTAGTGTTTATTTCTACAGAAATCAGTTTTAAGATATGTGCTGGTTCTTGTTCTAGGCTTTTTGAATATACCTGAATGTTGGCTAGAACAAGTAACATCTGAAGAGAATGTTAGGTATCTGTAAAAAGAGAATGTACCAAATTAATTACTTCTTTGTTCATCAATATAGGCTTATAATATGATTCAAAATAAGTACGACACATGGATTATTCTGTTCAGATATTACTATTTACTTGACTACAAGATACAGCTAAAACATAGGCATGGACCATATCATTCATCCATGTATTTAGGAAATTTTACTGAGCATCTACTCTGCATCAGGATTAATTTTAGGCACTTAATTGATCAAAATGACAGATTCTTTCTAAAGATGGAAATTATATAGCATCAGAAAACAACAACACATAGATAATGGTAAGTAAATTTACATTTTATTAGAATGTGATAAATAGCTGAGAGGATATTAGAACTTAAGAGCTTGAGACAAAATATTCGCAGCTCTAAAGTACATAGAATATTTAAGCAAGAGGCACAGGGCTGAGCTGCTGCCTACTTAGCCTGTGCTGGGTGATGAGGAGTCCTGGAAGTGGGGCAGGGCTGGACTCCCCCTGCCTCCTGGTCAGACGCTCAGAGGCCCGAAACCTCATGCATCACAACCGTAGCCACTTGCAAGGTCCTGACTCCATAGTTTGACAGAACCACACACAACAAAATAGTCGAGTTTCAAGCCCAGGAATGCATGACTGGGTGATCAAATCCACCAGGTTCCCTGGGGAGCTGAAGCTGGGGCGCCCTCCCGAACTCAATGCTCTCTGGCAAGACCTGGTGGACCCACCCAGAACTGCGACGGGCTGGGACTGTGCAGGGGCGGGTTCCATGTGCCCCCATGGCATGCAGGTGCAGATCGACCACGTGTTATCTCAAAACCTAGTATATTCATTTAACTGGTATCCCATCACATTTTTCTAGAAATGAAGTGTGTGAGGGCACGAGATGTGGTCTGCGGGACCACTTTGTTAATTTCCTATACAATGGATTCAAACGGCGCAATGAAGAGTTTAGGATCTCCATTGACTTTTGTCTAACACCAGGTTTATTGACTGTATTTAGATAATTATATCCAATAACCAATATGAATGGATTGTTCATTGTATGAATAGGAAAAGCTCTAATAGATATTGAGATAAATGTGAAACAAGTGTTGTCAGTAGCTGTAGTGATGGTGTGTCTGGGATTGTCTTAGAAGACCACTATGTTCTGGAAACCCAGAAAGTGAATCCAAGAACAGAAATTGGCCAGACTCCCACACATCTGCCAGGGAAAAAATAAAATGGTATTAACTTATCGTTACTGTTCCCTTATATGAACTGTAAGGATCAACATAATTGATGCTGGCTAAATGAACAGGCATCAGGAGAGGGAAGAAGGGTAGGATGGAAATGCGGGTCTTTGGTAGTGGTGGGGGGCACACTGGTGGTGGGATTGGTGCTGAATAATGAATCTTTCCAGTAACTGTATTGTGAAAAAGTTTGTATTTTGTAAATCACAGTGTTTAAAAGAAATCATTTAATTTTTTTTAAAAGGTACATAGAATATTTAGAGTAGGTACAGTTGCATTAAGCAGTAAAACTTGAGTAAATGTTTGATGTTGTGAAACATTTTTAGGGTCAAAGAGTGATAAGTAAATTTCCATGTGAAAAGTGTATTGTGATATCTTCATGGTACAGCAAGAAGTCATCCCTCCCAGGCACCTCGTGAGTGGCTGGGCACAGGAGAGCTATAGCAGCTCTGCCCCATGTCTGTGAGTCTCTCACAGTTATGGTTATCATTATGGTTAGTATAAAAGCTATGGTTAGTAAATCAAAGAGGGCTAAAACTCAGTCCTAGACATTTGGTAGTAAACCAAAAAGGACCAAAACTTAGTCCTGTTATGGAGAACTGTAAAGGGATTAATAAGCAGGAAAAACAAAAAACTGATGAATAATTCCAGGCGAAACCAAAACTATAAGTACCTTATATGTAATATTCAAAGTTTATGATGTCTTAGAAAACATAATATTAGATTATTAATGAGAAGGGATTTATCAACTATTATTGTAGTCTTCGACTGATAGCTGAGTTATAATAAAACAGCACTGACTTGGAGTTAACTTGAATAGCTCAGTACTTATATGAAAAGAGTGGCACTCTTGTAGATGGGTAGTAGTAATATGAGCCTAGCTATGTGTCTTGTTTAGTTTTGGAACCAACACTTGTCACTACTCAAGAGATTTCTCCTGGTCTGTGGTCAGTGATATTCCTGGTGGTGTTAGGGAAACAATGTGCAGTGTGAGAATCTAATCAGGACATGGTGCATGTATGTAAAGTAAGTGCCTTATCCTCTGTACTATCTCTAAGTTCTCAGGTCAAGCTTTTAGATCTCTCTGTCTCTCACACTCTCTTTTTCTTTCTTCCCCTCTCCCTCTCTTTTCTCTATTCAGTTAGTGAAAAATACACATCACATAAATGGTTTTCATACAAAGAACCTCATTCACTAAAAGAAAAATTATGTTGATTCTCCCCATCCATGAACAGGGAATGTGTTTCCATTTCCTTGTGTCCTCTTTTATCTCTTGGAGCAGTGTCTTGTAGTTTTCTTTGTACAGGTCCTTTACATACTTGGGTAAGTTGATTCCTAGGTATTTGATTTTCTGTGGCACAATTGTGAATGGAATAGTTTCCTTAATATCCCTTTCTTCTCTTTCGTTATTTGTATATAGGAAAGCCACTGACTTTTGGGTGTTGATTTTGTATCCTGCCACTCTACTATATGCGTCTACTGTTTCTAGGAGTTTTTTGGTAGAGAGTTTAGGGTTCTCTAAGTATAATATCATGTCGTCTGCAAATAATGATAGCTTGACTTCTTCCTTGCCTATCTGGATGCCCTTGATGTCCTTTTCTTCTCTGATTACTACGGCAAGTGGGAGATGGGCACTGGTGGAGGGACGGGTGCTGAAACACTGTATGACCAAAACCCAAACATGAACCTTTTAATTGTATATCTTTTTATTTGTATATCTCACGGTGGTATAATAAAATACTTAAAAAAATAAAAAAAAAAAAAAGCAAAAGGATAGTAGAGCTGGAGAGTGGCTTGCCTTGAATACAGTGGCTTGCCTTGAATACAGCTAACCCAGGTTGGATACTCCTAGCACTGCCAAGAGTAATTCCTGAGTGCCCAGCCAGGAGTAAGCCCTGAACATTGCTGTTGTGCTCCCACCCCTAACACACACACACACACACACACACACACACACACACACACAGAGCTTGAAAGTGTCAAAGCTGTTGTGCACCCGAGCCTTTGTTCCCTCATGGGATATTCTACAAGACTGAAGGCTCTAAGAAACCATGAGAAAGGTAAAGCGCCTCACGTTGAGAAGAGACCATAACCATTTGACATCTTAAATATGAGATTAGAAACAGCAAAAATCTCATTATTCCTAGAATGAGTTTGTAGAAATCTTGAGAATGGCAACGTTGGAAAAATAAATAAAAGTAAACTTTACCTTCCACAAACATCAGGGAATTGGTGTGGGAAGCTCAATATCGTTAATAATGGTAAAGGCTGAGAGTTCATCTTCTCACACACACACACACACACACACACACACTCAACATCAACATATACTGAGTCCCCTGCTGATTCTTGCCTTCCTGCTTAACAAGGCGGCTTGAAAAATGACTTTAAAGAGTTCCTCAACGGCTTACTACACACTGTATGTTCAATAAATACTGTGTTACTGAAACTCTAATTGATAAGAGCCAGTAAGAACCACTGTCCTAAAAAAAAAAAAAAAGAAAAATTAGAGGATAAGAAGAAATTTTAAGCCTTAAAGAAAAAAAATAATTTACATTTTATAATGATATGAAAAAAATTCAGAAGGAAAGGAACAATCAGAAGGGAGAATTTACTGAAATCAAGAATAAGTAAACAAAATGATATCTTCCTTTTAATACATTAAATGATTGCTTAGTGTTTTGGAGTGACTAGGTATTAATCTGGATATAACTGTTTAATGAAAGGTTTTGTACAAAGCCTCACTTGTGTTAGGGTGGTGTGTTCAAGGAAAGTTACTGACACTAAGAGAAATCACTAGATGAATGCCAGCTGGCCACGTAAATGATTCCCAACAGGGAGACAACTCCATCACATGACACTATACAGTCTCATTATTGCCCATCTTTAAGTCTTCAAGATGCTTGGCAGATTTTAGACTGTTTTGTCAACTCTAAATGATTGGAATGAATGTTATTATAATGTAAACTCCTAGAAAATAGTGGTCTTTGTTTTACTTACTGAAGTTATTTGAGGCATAGAACAACAGCACATAGTAGGCACAATGAAAGTGGGTTGAAATGTAGGAAAGTACAGCGTTTCATGGAATTTTTGCCTTGCTTGGGCATAGGAGACCAAATGTCAACAAATAAATTCCTCACCAATAATCACACACACATATCCTGAGTATTTTATATACATATGGGTGTATGTGAGCATATATATATATATATATATATATATATATATATATATATACATTCACACATATAAACACATCTTTCTATATATAAGGGGGAGGGAATCAGGGGGCATTGGTGGTGGGAAATGGGCACTGGTGGAGGGATGGGTGCTGGAACAATGTATGACTGCAACCTAATCATGAATATTTTTATAATTGTGTATCTCACGGTGGCAGAACTGCTACCAGCTCTCTGTATGCTTAGCTAATCATGAGGTGTTTAGGAGGGAAGGCAGGTTCTAGTCATGGCCCACCATCCCAATACTGCCTCGCAAGAAGCCAGATAAACACCCACACCATGAGGGCAGCCATTTTCTTTTTTTTTTCTTTTTAAAATTTTTTTTTTATTATACCACAGTGAGACATACAATTACAAAGGTGTTCATAATTGGTTCTTCATAATACAGTATTCCAGCACCCATCCCTCCACCAATGCCCCATTTCCACCACAAATGTACCCCACCCCCCCCCCCCCAGGCTGCCTCAATAGTAGGTACCCCACTTTCCTCTCTTTCTCTCTCTGTCTCTCTCTCTGCATCTCTCTCCCTCTTATTTTACACATTGTGGCAAGCCCTGCAGATATTTAGAGTTTATCACTTAAGTCTCTTTGTGTATATTCAATGGTGAGTTTTAATCTGCCATTACTATTTCCCACACTTAGTAAACACTGGTATCTATTTATATCCTATTAATGAATGCAGTCATTCTATATCTGTCCTTTTCTTTCTGACTAATTTCACTCAGCATGATAGTCTCCATGTCCATCCATTTGCAGGTAAATTTCATAATTTCATCTTCTCTGATGAAAAGATGCTGGATCAAATGGGAACTCAATATCTAGTTTTCGGAGGAATGCCCATATTGTTTTCCAAAAGGGTTGGACCAGTCGGCACTCCCACCAACAGTGGATGAGAGTCCTTTTTTCCCCACATCCACGCCAGCAACGGTTGTTCTTGCTGTTTTGGATGTGTGCCAGTCTCTGTGGTTGAGATGGTACCTCAATGTTGTTTTGATTTGCATCTCCCTGATGATTAAAGATGAAGAGCACTTTTTCATATGCCTTTTGGCCATTCGAATTTCTTCTTTTTTGGATGCTTCTGTTCATTTCTTCTCCCCATTTTTTGATGGGGTTGACAGGGCAGCCATTTTCCACATCTGAACTCCACAACTCGTAAGAGGGCCGCCCAAGAGAAAAGCCAATCTCAAGCCCTGCTCCTCAGAGTCCCATCCTACAGGGAAGCAATCATCAGTAAATGCACAAACTGAGAGTGTACTACCGAGAGTATACCATCCACATGGCAGAGCCTGGCAAGCTACCCCTGTTATATTTGCTATGCCTAAAATCTGGATTTTAGTTCGGTGTTGCTTTTTCGTATACTCTCCCTTTCATATATTTCTGAATCAGTTTGCCTTGCATTAGTTGAATTTCCTATTTCATTTTATTTTTTTTTTTTTTTTTGCTTTTTGGGTCATACCGGCGATGCTCAGGGCTTATTCCTGGCTCTGCACTCAGGAATTACTCCTGGCGGTGCTCGGGGGACCATATGGGATGCCGGGGATCGAACCCGGGCCAGCACAGGCCGGCCGCATGCAAGGCAAACGCCCTACCCGCTGGGCTATCTCTCCAGCCCCAAATTTCCTATTTCATACCCATCAATCAGCCTTTAGATTTCTCATCTTTGCCTTCCACACACATCTTTGGGTTATCCTCAAGCCACCCTGGTGCCTATAGGCTTAAATTCATCATCTAGTTCCCTAGAAGGTGACAGCCTTTCCTGCTTCTGGCAAGATCCACGAGTGGGATGTGAAGGCTCCTTGGTGTTCCTGAAGGATGCTGCTCACTTCTTTCCCAACTGGAGAAGACAGAGCCTCAGAACAAGCCGGACGACCCTCCACTCCATGAGGACCTCCATTTTCCACATCCGGACTTCCCCCTCGTCAGAACTCCACCCAGCAGACCAGCCTATCACAGCCCGGCTCATCAAGATCCACCCTGCTGCAATCTTTTTTTAATCCGGCCCAGGTATGCTGATCCAGAGACAGACATGGGACAGAGCTGCTACTGGCTCTCACTGTGCCCAGCTGCTCATGAGGTGCCCGGGAGGGATGGCAAGTTCTAGCCCTGGCCCGCCACCTAGGCAGAGCCTCACAACAAGCCAGACGACCCCCCCCACTTCATGAGGACCTCCATTTTCCACATCCGGACTTCCCCCTCGTCAGAACTCCACGCAGCAGACCAGCCTATCACAGCCCGGCTCGCATGGCCTCACGGTTCATCAATAAATGCTGGATTTTGAGATGACTACAAGAGTATGCTACCCGCACGGCAGAGCCTGGCAAGCTACCCGTGTCGTATTTGATATGCCAGATACCAGTGACAATTATAGACCTCATTCCCGTGACCTGATGGAATGGTTTGAGGTTTATCCGGAGCAAGCAGGTGCCCTTGGGCTCTACTTGCATGAAACAGGTCATATGGAGATGTTACTGGTGCCTGCTCGAGCAAATCGATGATGAACAGGAAGACAGTGATACAGTGATGCCTAAAATCAGTAACCATTATAGACCTCATTCCCATGACCTGAAGTAATGGTTGGAGGCTCTTTGTGTTCCTGAGCAAGCAGGTGCTCTTGGGATACACTAGCATGTGACAGGACATATGGAGATGTTACTGGTGCCTGCTAGAGCAAATTGATGAACAACAGGAAGACAAGTGATACAAGTGATACAATATTTAATATTATGCACTAAATTTGGCATTGTATTTGGGCACAATGAGATAAAATTTTTCTTAGAAAAATAAGTTTGCACATGTCAAAAACATATGAAGGTTAAATTCAGTGACCTGAGCATATCACATTATGGGTTATTTATGTTCATCTGTATCATTCACTCTGTGACTGCTTCCTCAGTTTCACTCTTACTATGGTTGATCACTGCAACTTCAGCCATCATGCATCCATGAAAAATAGAAAGACCCTCTAAATATTACCACATGAATTGAGCTTTCAGAATCATCAAAAACCTTCATTCACATCTTATTTCATGACTTGTTCTAATTTCAAAAATTTGTAATCACAGAATTTTGCAAGTAGAAGATATACAACTCAAGAAAACAATAGTTTATAACTAAAATAGATTTGAAATAGCTAATAAATTGTCCATACTTGGATTGGGCTATGAGCATCATTGGATAGCATATTTCAGACATTTAACTGTGAATCAAAAATTTTATTATAATTTTTATAACTATATTTTTAACTTGAAAGTTGATTTTTTATAACTATATTAACTGGATTTTTAAAAATATTGTTGAAAATATTGATGGGCAATCTTCAGGGAGCTTACAGACACTAGTGCTTACTTTATGTTCTTACAATGATTTTTCCAAGCATATACTGTTAATAGGGCATTTGCAAAATTTTTACCGTGTTTTGTGCAAAATAAATCACTTATTTAATATACATACTTTCATACATTGACTTTCATTTCATATGCTAACACTATTAACACAATAAACTGATTGAGGTTTTATACAAATATCAATACTTATAAAAATTGAATAATTCCTATTTTAACAATTTTGATTTTTTTTATTTTAGGTAAGTTTTTTTACAATATTTTTACAAATACAAGAAGATAAAAGTTTTCTGATTATACAATTCTACAGTTGAACTCTTATTTCTAATTTTTTATATCAGTTTTGTGTTCATGGTAATAGCAATTCTGAGGTAATTTTTAAAAATTTCTGTCTTATTAAAGCTAAATAATAAATATTTATAAAAAAATTCTAACACAACTTACATTACCATGTTAGATCAACTTTAAAAATTGATAATGTACTTACTATGTACTAGTATATGCATAAGTATGCTAATCTTATTTAAAGTTGCATGTATCAATGATAATTGAGCTGACTTAGGACAAAATATGGAAGTACAGTTCATATGACATATTTTGTTATTGTAGTATCAGCTAAAACACTGATTCAATGTCAGAATAACCTGTTTGAAAAATAATCTCAGTTTGAAAAACCAAAGTAATCATTTCCAATATTCAGTCTCTCAGAACTTCAAATATAGGAAAATGTCTTTTCTATATCTTCTATATCCATATCTACGGAATAATTTGTGTTAAGACTGCACTCCTAGAGATCCTGTGCATGCTTTCTCAAATGATTTTAAGAACAAATAGATAAAGGAAAAAAATTGAAGAATTAGTTATCTTGATATTTAGAGTCAGGAAGAAGTTTTCAGAATTATTTATTAGGCAATAAGCATGGTGACCTACAGAGACAGAAGGGGTGATTGTGTGAGACTTCAATAATAGAGAACAGTATATTTGAGCAGGTTTTAGATGAAGTCAAGAGAAATAGATGTTAACTCTGCCACATATGAGAGTTTAAATCATGGAAAAGACAAGAATTTATCAAATTGTGTTTAAAAACATTTATCCTACTACCTTCTCTGTCTAGATTTTATGCATAAAAACATTCCTTAAACTTAAGGAATGTTGCAAACTCTCTCATCTCCTTTAATACTAAAAATGCCTATAACACCAAGATTTGATTAGCTTATAGTTATGAACATAGGTATGTTTACAATTCTACGAAGCTTATTTTCCCACGGACCTTATTTATTTTACTTTTTTGGATTTTAACTAATATTGCATGGAGGAACTGAACTGTGTGCAAAATTTTGAATAGGGCATCAAATCAATGAGTTTTATTTGTTTGGAAAACCAATTTTTAAGGCTATATTATGTCATTGCATATTGTTTGTCAGACCTAAAACTTCACAACTATTACTTTAGTCCAAATGGAATAATATATTCACCATAAACTTCATTCTATGTTGTTTATTGAATGAAAGAAAAAAGATTTTAGTGACATTTAAAAAACAGAATGATAGGATGTAGGAATAATGATCACTATCACAATCACTATCACTATCATCCCATTCATCATCTATTTGCTAGAGCGGGCACCAGTAATATCTCTATATGTCCTGTTTCACTCAAGCTAGTAGAACCCAAAGGCATCCTCTTGCTCCAGGAACATAAAGAGCCTCAAACCATTATATTAGGTCCACAGGAATGACCTAATATAAATGTTACTGGTATTTGGCATATCAAACACTACACGAGAAGCTTGCAAGGCTTGCCGTGAGGGTAGTATACTGTTGTCGTCACCTCTAAAGAGAGCATTTATTGATGAACCGCCGCCGCTAGCAGCCCGCAAGCCAGGCTGTGATAGTCTGGTCTGCTGGGTGGAGTTGTGGCTAGAGGGAAGTCGGATGTGGAAAATGGCGGGCCCCCTGGAGTAGGGGGGGCCGTCTGGCTTGTTGTGAGGCTCTGCTGGGGTGGCAGGCCATGGCTAGAACCTGCCATGCCTCCCGGGTGCCTCATGAGCGGCTAGGCACAGGGAGAGCAAGTAGCAGCTCTGCCCCATGTCTGAGAATCTCTGGTTCAGCATACCTGGGCCGGATTGAAAAAAAAAAACAGCTGCAGGGTGGGTGTCGATGATGTGTCCTGTGATAGTCTGGTCTGCTAGGTGGAGTTGTGGCTAGAGGGAAGTCCGGATGTGGAAAATGGAGGGCCCCATGGAGTAGGGGGGGGTCGTCTGGCTTGTTGTGAGGCTCTGCTGGGGTGGCAGGCCAGGGCTAGAACCTGCCATGCCTCCTGGACGCCTCATGAGCGGCTGGGCACAGGGAGAGCAAGGAGCAGTTCTGCCCCGTCTGAGAGTCTCTGGTTCAGCATACCTGGGCGGATTGAAAAAAAAACTGCTGCAGGGTGGGTGTCGATGATCCGGGAATAATGATGCTTTAAATAATTTTCCATTGTACAGGAATTTATGATAAAATTATTGTGGACTGTTGGATGACAGGCTGTTGGATGACAGATTTAGCTAACCTGGGAGCTTTGGTATTTTGCCCACTCACAGCTTAATCTACTTAAGCCAAGGTTCATTCTAATGAGAGCTCTCTTCTATGTAAACACTGATAGAGGGTGTGGCACTTACAGAAGTCACCTTGACTTTGTATAACTTCTGACTTATTATACATCTACTAAGACTTTTATGTTATCTAGATTGGGCACAGCTCCTCTTTACACCCACTGCACCCAGCGTGGGGCAGTTAGAATTTACCAGGAGACTACCACCCTGGCTACTTTGAGACTATAGGAAGATTATAGGAAGGACCATATTAGTTTGCTCTCAAGCAGGTGAGTGTGACCTTTCAGTATACAGAGAACAAGATACTCAGAATCACCCTGGTGCAGATGATAATAAGAAGGACCTTGTGGGTACCATCTAGATTACATGAAGCCCATGAAATTGAGATGTATTACTTTATACCAGTTCTCTCTCTCTCTCTCTCTCTCTCTCTCTCTCTCTCCTCTCTCTCTCTGTTTTTTCCCCAAAATTTTATTACACCATTTTAGACATACAATTGAAAGATGCTCATGTAGAGTTTTGGTTCTACAGTGTTCCAACACCCATCCCTCCACCCAAATCCATCTCCCATCACCAATGTCCCCACCTCCCTCCCCCTCCCACACCTCAACTACTTGGCGGGTTCTGTATGTCATTTCTCTCCTCTCTATCTCTTCCTCCCGCCAAACTTTCTTGCACATGGTGAAATGCAGTGCATTAAAGGACATTATTGTTTCCACTATTTTAATGGAGCGGCGCGGCCGCAAGGGGCTGTGTGACTTGGCTCGAACTGGTTTTGCTCAGTTAATCTGGTCGTGAGGTAGTATCCCAGCATCCAGACAGTGAAGGTGGTGGCTAGTGTGGTAGGCGAGTCTCATCCAGCTGCTTCCAGGACCCCCCAGAGGTGATGGGCCCACTCCCAAAACCCATCTGTCCTACTGGGGGCCCCATGGTCAGCTGGGCCCAGGGTGAGCCGAGTTCCAGCTTCCCAGCCACTTGTGAGGCTCTTCATGCTATGGCTGGTGGCCCCAGGGCAGCTCCTGGGTGGGGCCACCAGGCTTGACAAAATGGAGGGAGGGGGAAGGGATGACCCCCTGACTCCATCTGACGAATTCCCAGTGATTCCCGCTTCTGGGAGCCGCCTACCTGGGCTCGAACTGGTTTTGCTCTGTTAATCTGGTCGTGAGGCAGTATCCCAGCGTCCAGACAGCGAAGGTGGTGGCTAGTTTGGTGGGCGAGTCTCATCCGGCTGCTTCCGGGAGCCCCCAGAGGTGATGGGCCCACTCCCAAAGAGATAATGTCCATAGAAGAGATTAGTCCCTTAGCTTAACCTTTGTTTATACCTGTAATAGGGTGTGGCACTGCCCTTCTACAATCTTTTTGACATCTCCCTGTCACCTCCTTATCCCTCCTTGGATTACTTTGGTGTATATAAGAGGACAGACTTGAGGCCCCTTTGCTTTTGGCTTTTGGCTTTTGGCCTTTTGCTCCTTCTTTTGGGTAGGACTCCTCTCCCTTGAGATTCTCTCTCTGTGGTGGGAGACTTAGACTCTTTTGTATGGTCTAAGTTCGGACCAGAGCTAGAGTTCGTTCATTATATTGGAGTGCTGTGGAAGAGCTTTTGTACTATTAAAAGCCTTTTTTGGAACTGCACCAGACTCCATAAAGGAGTCTGAACAGATGAGTTTTCATCTGTTCCCTCTGGTGTCCTCGGAGGTAGAAGAGAACTTCTGTCCTGACATTGTCGGGTACCCTAGTGGCATCCCCGACAGTGGACTAGACATCAGATAGTTATTTATGAATTTGTTCATACCTAAATAACAATCATGAGCATACTATGGTTAACATACATTTTAAAGAATTGTGTAACTAAGACTCTTAAAATATTTTCAGACTTCTAAGCCAAATTTCCGTCATTTAAAAATGATAAATAATTAAATTCCATAAAGTGTTCAAAATTGCTGGGTCATATGGAAAGTGCATTCCTAGTATTTTTTGATGTGCCCTTATTGTTTTCAAAAGATGTCTCTATGTGGATTAAACTGGAGGGTATCATGATGAATGATGTTATCGGAAGCAGAGAGAAGGAGACAAAACATCCTTTCTTAACTCTTGGATATAAAAACCTGTGTGAAGGGAAGGAACAACCAATGACCAAAAGCAATATAACCTAAGAACTCATCTACAAATTGGACATTGCCAGAGCAATGTGATTTAGAGAAAGGATAAGAAATGTGGAGGTAGGGAAGGTGTAATGGGAAAAGAAACCCTTAGACAATGTTGGAGAGAAATAGACACTTTAATGGTGTAGGAATATAGTGTTGCCATGTTATATACATGAAACCATACTATCGACAGTGTTACAATTAAATTATAATAACAGTGACTAATAATAATAAGAATAAATAAGTGAGCTATAAGTAAAAAACAGAAAGTTGAATGTTTATTAATTGGAATCAAAGTTTACTTACACAAAATAGTATAAGTAGAAAGCAAATATTTTAGAACAAATATTTTAAATAACAGAAAGCAAATATTTTAGAGGAAAACCGAGTCGTTTCTCTTAGAACACCGTTTATCATAATACAATTCAGTACGTGGAGTTGTTTTTGACATAAATGTGTTTCCTAAATGTCTTGAACATATGTATTTTTTTCCAGTGTCACAGAACACGAGAATGAGTTTGAAATAATCCATGTAAAGTGTCAGCCTGAACAAAAAAGATATGGTTGAAAAGTGATATGAGACACAACATGCTTATGTACTGGAAACCAAAAGTTGATAGTGTGATGATTCATTCAATATGAATAATAAAAGTGAAGAGGTAATTATTTATTAGTTTTATTTCTATAACTGTTACAGAATCTAGATAGTATAAATATTTATTTGAAAGGACAAAGGTTTTTAAGAAATCTTAAAGCTTATTTGATTGTTTACCCTCCTAATTATTATATTATTTATTTTCTAACATTGTATTTCTCCAGACTAGGCATGTTATGAAAGCATTGTAACTAATCTTGATGATAATTTTTTTTTCAAGCTAGTGAGTTTAAAATTTGGAGGACTAATTATAGTCCAGGTAAAAAAATATGGTGTTTCCTAATCTATTGAAGTGTGATAAAGTAAAACTATTATTTATATGTATTAATTTTTTGAGCAATTCTTATATGTATTTCAATACAAGATATGTATAGATTGCAGTTGTAATAATGAAAGATCAAATTAAAATCAAATATCTAAATATTATAAACATATCATAAATCTTAGAGCACAGAAAAATCTAGATTAATATTTACCTTAAGTGCTTTACATATAAAATACACAAAATCAAATAAAACAAATTATTCACTTTAAAATTTTGCTGGAGTGAACATATTAGGCCAAAATAAGTGTTCTAATATATTTGGCTATCTAATGAATACATGCAGTGTGTAGCAATGTGTATGAAACTTACATGTTCCAATGTATTTCTTCTTTCTTGCTTTTCTGTTGATCATATGGAGAAACAGTTTGTCTTTAAAGAAGTATAGGGCCATCTGCTTCTCATTTTAACTATCTTTGTGCTTGAAAGTTTTGAACTAATATCCAGACCATTTGTGAAATTTATTTACAAGAACTTTCATTTTATTACTTGTCACTTAAGTAAACAACTAAAAATCTGAATTGAACATACTTTTGTTAAAATACTTGATATGTATTATCAGTTTCTTTTCCACTTGATCACTTGATCACTTGAATCCCGTTATTAATCGATTTGCTCGAGTGGGCGCTAATAACATTTCCATTGGACCCTATCACATGCCAATGTAGCTCAATGGCATCTGGTTGATTCAGGAATATGAAGAGCCTCAAACCGTTCCTTCAGGGTCTTGACAAGGAAGTCTGACCATCTTGTAGGTGGGCGGCCACGTGATCTTTTGACATCCCGTGGGATCCAGTCGGTAACGGCTGTAGTCCAGCAGTTGTCTCCAAATCACATTACATGTCCAGCCCATCTGATTTTCGATGCCTTGGCAAACGAGACAGCATCCCTGATTCTGGAAGTGACGGAAGTCAGAACTCCGGATTCCTTCTCTCACTTGAGTGAGGCGTGATATTCCAAGCATAGCTCTTTCGATTCCACTCTGGGAGACCCGAATAGCATTCTCATCCTGCTTTTGTAGGGCCCAGGTCTCTGAGGCGTATGTTAATGCAGGGAGAACAGTGGAGTCAAAGAGATTTTTACCATACAATACATAATATTAAATTCAAAACATAAATAAATGTTGTATTTTATTGTAATAATAAGCATAAATAAATGTGTTTATTTAAAGATAAAAATTATATATTGGATATAAATGTATTGTAAACTCATGTATTCCTTAACAATTAACTTACCATGCATCCAGAGAAAAACATGAGTGACCTAAAGATATGTTTCGCAGATCCAAATTTATTGAAGCATTCTGAAATATTTCTGTTAAAATTTTCAAAGAATCTAGACATAAGTCAGGTTCCATAAGTATTCCATAGCACAACAGGAAAGAAAAATATGCAGCATATTAGGAAGTCCAGGGTCGAGTCCATCATTCCTGTGTTCTGAGAAGTTGGGTGCTAATGACAGAAAATATGGTATACTGTTGCAGGTCTCCTCTAAGAGCCTCTGCATCTGCCCTGGATTGCCTCCTGCAGGTACTTCCATAGGTTAGGGGGTAGGGATAGTCTAAATGTGGCAGTTTATCTGACCATGTATTCTGTACTGGCTGGTATAAATATTCTCTCATGCTACTATAATCATTGTGGGACTAGCTAGATCTTACCAGTATATTTGCCTGGCCATGTTGGATCTCTAAGTAATTAGACAAGAGAGAAATGCTGCTTGCCTCCAAGCAATCAAGCATGGCTCCCTGATAACTCAAAGGCAACTAAAATACAAAACTACCGTGAAGTAGAGGAGACTCTTGTGAAGGCTTGGAGAAATATTTAACTGGCATTATTATAGTCTTTTGGTACAGAGATACCAGAGATACATGCTGTATCAGACACCCCCTCCTCTACCCTATAAAGGCATTTCCTGGCAGATCTTGGCTCAAGACATTAGGTGAGGTGCTGGGAAAAGTTACCTGAGGGCATTTGACCCTTCCTGCAAGGGAAGTTACATTTAGCTTACAGCTCCTCCCAGCTTTGCTAGAAGACTTTGAATTAGCTCTGGGTCCTTGTAAACAGCCAGAAGGTCTCCTGAAGTTGCTATATTTCTATAGAGCTATTTTCCTGTTTTCATCTCTAGACCTAATTTTGCTGACTTTGACCATTCTGGGCTGGGCTATCTAGAGATAGCTGGGGAGTTTGGGCTGATTTCTAGCTATAAAATAAGCTACAAGAAGAAAGAAGCCCCTCTTTTTTCTCTCTTTTTGCCATTTTGGCTTCCCTTGACATTTTGCTTCTCCATCTTCTCCATTCTCTGTTGGGCCTCAACAAGTGGTGGCAGCCGTCTTGGCCTACACGTGGCTGGGGCTTAGCTGGGAACCCAGAGTCTGGAGGTTTTTCCTTCTCTTGGATTGTATATTGGAACCTGTGATAGTAAAGCCCATTTAAAACTGCATTGGATTCCTGAGTTTTCATCCATTCCTTGCCAGCTTCGGAGGTAGAAGGGAACTTGCTTCCTGAGCACTGTTGGGGACCCTGGCAGTGTCCCCGCAGTATACAGAGTAGTGTTCTTTCATTCATGTTTTTATGCCTACAAAGAATCTAAGCATTTATTTGTCACATAGCAAAAGGAAATTCAGGTTATAGTGAGGTTTCCAATTACTAACATTTTTACTCAACAAAAAAATAATTGTCCTAGATTGTCCCGTAGAAATCAATGTAATTATAAAGGCCTTACAAGTACAGAGATCCAGGGAATAGTCAAAGGGGTACAGCCTCTGCTTTGCCTGTACCTGGCCCACGAATGAGTATTGGTAAAACATAGCTTCCTAAGTACTTCCTGGAGTGCTTCTGCCTGTCCTCTATATCATGGCATCCACAACTATTAAAGAAACACATGAGGAAAAACTCAAAGTTCCACAAAATAATAAGGGAGAGTTGAAAGATATATTTAGTTTAATAGTATTATGAGAATGACTTGACCTAATTTTGCTGACTTTGAAAATAGAAAGGGTCAAGAAACAAAGAGAAAAAAACAAAAAACACATAAAAATGATAATTTTATAAAACTAGAAAAAGCAAGAAAACTATTAGCAACTTGTCTAGGAGCCTCTGGGGTCCCCAACAGTATCAGGACAGAAGTTCTCTTTTACCTCTGAGGCTGCTGCGGAATGGATGAAAATGCACGGAGTTCAGTGAAGTTCCAAAAGGCTTTTAATAGTACAACAAGCTCTACCACCACATTCAAATATAATGGAGAGGTACCTCAGGTCAGTACCCTTCACAAAAGTAATCCTAACTTCAGGTAAGGTCTTGTCAACAAAGAACCCTAAACAGCTTCTAGATAGAAGAATGTAGAAGGGTTGTGCCACACCCTACTACAGGTGTAAACAAATGATTATGCCAAGGACTAATCCCTTCTTCTGAGATTATGAGATTATTTCTTATATAAAACACTGGAGAGAGAGGGGGCTGGTATAAAGTCATACATCTTAATTTCATGGGCTTCATGTAATTTAGATGGTACCCTCAAGGTCCTTTTCATTTATTATCTACACCAGGGTGATTCTGAGTATCTTGTTCTCTGTATATGGAAAGGGTCACACTCACCTCCTTGAGGACAAACTAGTAATGAGCCTTCCTATAATCTTAGGCAATAGTCTCAACACAGTCAGGGTGGTAGTCTCCTGGTAAATTCTAACTGTCCCATGCTGGGTCAAGTAGGTATAAAGAGGAGCTGAGCTCAATCTAGATAACATAGGAGTCTTAGTAGATGTATAATAAGTCAGAAGTTACTCATTCAGTCAAGGTTACTTCTGTAACTGCCACACCCTCTATCAGTGTTTAATAGAAGAGAAATCTCATGAGTATGAACACTGGTTGAAGAACATGTAAATAGATTAAGCTGTGAGTGCAAAGATCCCAAGCTAGCTATTTCTGCCATTCAACAGTAACCCGAAATTATATAAGACATAATCATGGCAATATTTGATTTTAGGCTCATGAGACTTTAGATAGAGTTCTGACCTTAGGAACTTTAAAAAAAAATCTGTTAAATCACGAATTTTACAATAATTTAGCATGACAACAATGTACTGCTATACATGCATTCGTTCTTGGTATTGGAATACAGCTAAAATAAACACCTTAAAATGTAGATGTGTTTTTTTGGGCAGTGAGTGAGGCGAGTGTAGAAAAATTTGGGGAAGTATCTGTTGAAAAATTGCTCATATATAAATATTCATGTTAATAACTCTGCTAAGGACTCAGAGGATTGAAGAATACAGCAGAGACAACATGAGAGAATATATAATTTGCCTTAAAGAATAACTAAATTGCCATTAATAGGCTTCAATGATGTTAAATGGTAAATTATGAAGGATCAAAAAGAAATTAAATTCCTGTTATTTGAGACTGCAGGAAAGATGATCCTTTCTATATAGTGATAGAGCATTAGCAAAAGTGCACCTTGTAGTTAGATGAGAGGCAGAATTTAGAGCAAAGCAGGCATTAAAACTGAGGCTATTATCAAGTAAAGAAGGCACAATTTAATTTTATTTTGATAGTTTAGTAAAATGCGTCATTAAAAAGTGTATTTTAAAATTCATGATTTAAAAAATAAAGTGCATTTTATTTCTTTAGAGTGCTTATCATGTACTTCTAACATACTGAAAAACTGAAAGTGTTACTCAAATTCCCTCATTCATACCAGAGAATGATACAAGATTATTTAAATATCTGCTGTGGGGCAGAGGTGGGGCTTTTGCTTACTGGAGTCAATTATCTAACAGTTTTGTGAAGGCTCACTGTCATGCAGCAAAATTACATAGCTTTACACACTGCCCTTTTCAGTAAGGACCAACATTGTTTTACAGAGAATTGTGTTAGGTGCTTCCTCAGATTTAGGGACCATTTTTAATTAACCATTAATTGATTGTTTGTCTCTGGTTTTTCATTTTTGAATCTTCATAGTGAAAATGTGTGATCAGTATTATTATCAACATAGTTTTGTCTTTTTAAAAATTTTCCTTTTTGGGCAACACCCTGCCTTGCTATGGCTTAATCATGGCTCTGTGCTCAGGAAGCACTCCTGGCATTGCTCAGGAGTGATGGATGGATTGAACCAGGATCAGCTGCGTAAAAGGCATGCACCTTACCGTTGTACTATCTCTCCGGCCCCAATGTTCTTTTGTTAATATTTTCCAAATACAATTAAGACAGGAATTAACAAAGTTTAAATGGATATTATACTACCTCAAAATATTTTTTTTGTTTTTCTTTTTTGAAGAACACCTAGTAGTACTCAGGTCTTGCATTTGAATTGTGTTCAGAGATCACTACTGGCAGTACTTAGGGGCCATATGCAGAGTTTAGGATGAAACCGAGGTTGTCTTGACCCAGTGCAAGGCAAGTATCCTATCTATTGTGCAATCTCTTTAGTGCTCATAATTTGCTTTGAGAACAGTATCATTCTTGTATCACTTGTCTTCCCATAGTTCATCCATTTGCTTGAGTGGGTGCCAGTAATGTCTCCATTCTTTGGGAATGAGGTCCATTATTGTTACTGTTGAGAAGAGGATAACTATCTTTATTCATCATGTTTTATTCTTCTGAAGGAGGAATAAAGGGGAAATTTTATATTTGACAGAAAATGGTGATTTTATTACAATGATGGTAAAAATCTATATTTTGCAGAATAAAAATAATGAAAATTTACATTACACAGAATTAAGTCCTTTGTCACTTAAGAAGTTTGCTAAACTAAATACATTCACAAGAAATTTTAGTTTTTATGAGATTAATTTCACATTCTTAAATAAAAGAACTAGTCCTTCGTTCCAGACTTAAACTCCTAAGTTTGAAGGTGCATAGCATATTATAAACGCTAGTTTGACGCAGATGTGTACCAAGAGCTTTATATATGGTATCCTTAGTCTCCTTCCAATGCAATCTGTCTTAGTAGTAGGGAAATATCAACATAATACTTGAAGTAAATGAATGTCATGGGGTTAAGACAATATAGACAGTTGTCATGATATTTTAATGTAACTTGCTGATATTTCCTAAAGATAATGAAAGGTTTTGATTAGCACATAAGAATTGAAAAAAAATCTTACAATAATTTTCCGTGTTGTTTAACTTGGATAATTTAATGAATTCAATATTGGATGTGAGGCTACTGCTACACCATTCATTAATCATATGCTTGATTCCACTGATCTGGCTGGCTAAAGGGGTGTTCTCTTCCTCCATTGCCTCTCCATGCTTGTCCTCTTAAAACTGGGTGCTCAGTAGAAAAGAACTGATTTTCTTGTTCTTAGGTTCAAGATTTATTAATAGTAGCTGCATGTCTAGTCTAAAATCTCTGAACAGGCTTCCAATACCTTTGGCAATGACACATTTCAGTAACTTTATCAAAACATCATAAAAATACATTATTAAACCTTAGCTTGCTATTTGAAAGAAATCTTTTCACAGTAGACTTAACTCTTTTCAAAGGTAGAATAATAACTGTTTTCACAGGTAGAATTAACTCTTCAAAGGTAGAATAGCTATAGTAAACACTAAAAAAAATTAAGGGAGCAAGAGAGGCTAAGTAGTCAGCGATGTTTGGCTTGCATGTTCATTTGGCCTAGCTCAAACCTCAAACTTCATGACACCCCAGCACAGCCATGTGTAATAAGGGGCCCACTACTTCATCCCCACCACCCCCTCACCCAGATCACATCTGTGCTTCTCTTCCACATCATTAGGCCTGAGCTTTGCATAGTTCTTCCTGATTGCTTAGTACTCCTAAGCACTGCTTGAGACTCCCGTAATATAAAAAATCGACTGCTGGATTTTAGCTGGGTCCCCAACAGGTGTTTGGGTTCAGCAGTGTCCCCCTAGTGCATTCAGGGAAAATGAACCGTGATAAAAGGACAAAGGAAAGGGACGAAAAATGTGTTAGTAATTAGAGGCCCTTTAATTTAAAACAATCCTGCTAGCAATAGAGGCCTCCTGAAGGGTTGGGGTTACAGAGAAGTGGTAGAACTTAGATCCTAAACAATAGCAGGTTAAAGTCCCTTCCTTCAGGGGACAATCTACTAGGACCTCCCCTCAGAGATGGAATCTTGCCTTGGGGCTATAGACCTGCCCAGGACAAAAGTGGGAATTTGCATTTTTCCTTTCCTTTGCTGATAAACAAATACTACATTTATTTCTTAATAGTATTTCTAGTTATTTTGTATAAGCACAGCGGAAGATATAGACTTTTATATCAACCCTGGTTTCTCTGAGTTCATGATAAAGGGAACTTTTCCTGGGGACATCTCATAATATATTACAGACTGCAAACTCAGGCCAGGTTAGATTTTCATAATCACAACAGGTTCCTGAAACAGTTGCTTACCCTTGGGTCATGAAAGTTTGTCCCAACACTGTGGTCTAAATTTATTGTATGTCTTAGGCTCTTAGTCTGTCCCATGTTAGACAAAGACCAGGTTAGCTAACTCACAGCTTGACCTGAGTCTATTCAAATCCTGTGATGGGACCCGCCTTTTTGGGGTTTAAGGAACTAAATTCAATTCTAGGGGCAACTGAGTTTTAAGTCAGAAACTATGACAGATGTCCAGGAGTAAATATTTCAGAGTTTATTAACTCCTATTACAAATGCATATCCTTAACTGTCTTCCTGTGTCTGAAAAAAAAGGACTTTGCTCTAACATAAGAATATGTAAAGGGCATAATGGAAAGAGAAAAAGGAATATTTCACTAAAAATAAAAACCCAAGGTTTTCAGAAGGCTAACTCTGCAAGTCATCACTTTTTGGTAGGAGAGAGATGCCTGAGGAGGAAGCAGGTGTCTGAATAAGAGACAAAGGGTTGTGACTAAAAGGTAGGAGACGTGCTCACATTAGCATTAGGATGGGTGCATTTCAAATAACTTAAGGTCCCTGTGGAGAGGGAAATTGCAACTCCAATTTCAAACCTGAAATATTTAGCCCTGTAATCCAACAATAGACAAAGCATTTAAGTGAGGACAATGTCTGTTTTATCAATTTATAAGAGCTCTACTTGTCTATGCAATGCTTCTAACATGTCCTGTCATTTCTACTAGAACTGAAAATATAGCTTTCTCTCCCGTTTTGAATGACTCCTGATACAAAAGGGTGTTTTAGAAAAGAGATTGTGACTCTTAGATTTTCCTAGAACACTCCAAAGATATGAGTGTTTTATGGAGGAGGCATTTTGAAGGCACTAGATATTTCAGCAACCTTAAATGTTTTGCTGCGCATTCTCCACATATGGAGATGACAAAAGTCATGCTTCTGATCTTAATACATTTTGGTATCTGTACACACGAATGAAGATACTGTTGCACTAAGAAATCCATTTCTGCATTCAATCCAAACTTTTTGATATTCATTTATTTTCCAGAGTTAATTCTTAAGCCTTCATGGACATGGAAATATCAACTAGGACTGTGCTTTTTTAAGATTCAGAGTACAAATACAGAGTAAAGCCACAGCAAATTATAGTCCTTCCTTTCTATTCATACCACTAAATTTATTGATTTTTAAAATACTGGGTTTTGACCTTTAGGATCAAATTGCTGCAAGGAGCTTACAAATACCAATGCACACATTAGGGTATTCATTACTTCTTAGTGCCTTTATAAACTGCAACTATAGGAAATTTATTTCACAGTGGCAAAGGTTGAAATTAAAATGTCTCACATTATTTTATACTTGACAAGATATAGCACAATTATAATAACATAATGAATGCTATTATATTAAAACATATCTTTGAAAAGGCATCTAGTTTTTTTTAAAGCAATTTGAATTTCTAGGGATGCTGGAGAATGTTGACAGATAATCACCTAATAGAGCAAGTCTATTGCTTTACCGATAAGTTTGAGAGGAAAGTGTAGTATGAAACATTATTTATTACACATAGTTTAAAAGAATTAAACTGCCCAATATCATATGAGTAGATAAGAAAAATGTGGCATATATATATATATATATATATATATATATATATATATATATATATAAATAAAAAAGAACTCCACCCAGAGATAAGAAAAATTGACATCTTACCTTTGGCAACAATGTAGATGGATATAGAGTGTTCTCACACTAAGTTATATAGGGTAAGAAGGAGAAATATAAATAATGGAGACTCCCAATCATCTGTGGAGTGAAAGAATTAATCAAGGGATCAGATAAAACTCTCAGGGCAGAGAGGGATCATGGAACCTGGTGAAGGGATATTGGTACCTGGAGGTGAATAAATTGTAGTAACATATTTTGAAGAATTTTAGTTATTTTCCTGCAATATGTAGCTGTGTAAACAAGTCCAATAAAAATTAGTGATTTTAATAATCACTTTTCTAATCGAATAAAAGTGAATTTTAAATATCGCATTTATAAAAGCTTAATTTCCCTTAATTTTCATAATATTAAATTGAGTGACCATTCCTTTCCTTTTGCAGTGGGACTAACCAAGGTTAAAGAGATTAAGATGCAAAAAAAAATCATATAACTTAAACATATTCGATTTTTAATTCTTCAAATTTGTTGCCTTCCAATTTTTTTTGATTGTTTGCATTTCCTTTTTCTTTTTTATTTATGTACTTTTTCATTAAGACCCCATGATTTACAAAGTTGCTCACAATAGAGTTTCAGGTATACAATGTTCTAACAGCAATACCATCACCATAGTTACCTTCCTTCTGCCAATGTCCTTCCAGAATATTTTTGTCCAATTAGACTGGGAGTTCAATGTGGGATGGAAGTGTGTAGACACTGAGAATATGGTTTTTGAAATTCTGCAGGACTTCACTCTCTGATACTAGGTTTATCATGTAGTGACAGGGATTGAACCAAGGCTGATTACATGCATAATATATGACTTAACTCCTGAATGGCCCATCATTATAGACTCCTCATCAATATGCTCTATTTACTGGTATGCTGTTGTGCTTTCTTTTTCCTCTAATAACTGTTATGTATTTTTTATAATCTTTTGCTCTGACAGCTAATGTTATAATGATATTTGTATAGAGAATATGTCATATTTCAGGGTTTTTGTTTTTTTATGATCAGTTCTGAAGGACCATAAATGGTGCTTGATTAATATTTACAAATTTAAAGTTCTTCATATAATTTCAAGCATCTTTTCAATTTGTTTGTTTCTGGAATACTTCCCAAACATCATCTCTAAGAATTAAAATTTCACTAAATTTTGTCCAATTACTTTAAATACATGAAGCATCTTTAAGTTCAATTGTTATATCGTGCTTATTCTAATACACATTTCATTTTCCTAGCTTTCCATATTACTTTGGAGCAATTTTCACTTTGTAATTCTCTAGTATTTTAAGGAACTTTTAAAGTTAATATTAATCAAGCACCATTTATGGTCCTTCAGAACTGATCATTAAAATTTAGTGAAATTTTAATTCTTAGAAGATTATTTTTCAAGTAATGTTAACTCTGTTTTCTTTCCTGGTCCTCATTCTTTCAATTCTCATTCAAACAATGAAAAATTCAGGTTTTCAAGATGAATTCAATTTAACTTTTGGCTGTCTTTCCTAACAACATCTCCTCTTACAACGAATTTCATTTCTGGTGCTCTTATTACACTTAAGCTTCAAATACTTCTTCTACTCTTTCTTGAGGATTTCAAAATGATCATATTCAGAGCATAACCACGAATCATTAATCTTTACCATTTTGCTAGCGACAAACTACTGTGTTGTCAGTCCAAAACTTGGAACTCATCCATTATTTTCCACATGTGAAATTTATTATCACAATATATGACTCTGCTTTCATTGCATATCCAAATCTGACTGCATTAAATCATCTTCACTTCTAACCCATTTAGTTCCAGTTAACTTCAGTAATCTTTTAGGAATTAATTTATTTCCATATCTCAAGTCATTCTACATAGCAGTAATGTTGATTTTTTTAAATTGTTTACTTATATTTGGGTTTTGGGCCACCTCTGGTGGTACAAAGGGGCTGATCTAGCTCCATACTCACTGATTACTCCTCATGTTGCTGGGATGACTATCCTTTGCAGAAATGAATCCCAAGCTTCATGCATGAAAAACATTGCTTTTCAGAGTATGCCAGACAAGGAAGTGATTTTTTAACCAGTCCGAAAATGATATTTAAAGGAAAACTAAAAAGAAAATAACAGCAAACATGTGTTTATTTATAAATATGAGTGTGCAAACACACATGCACACATGTATAATGATTTTAAGATGGACTCCATGGTTTGATAATGCTAATTTCCTCATATCAGCATCAAATTACTTCATTCAATTTCATAATGTTCCATGTAGTCTAGTCTTTATGTGCATGTGCAATTCAACACGTACAGCTAAAATTTCAGATGCTCTCTCCCACATATTCACTTGTCAAGAAACTTGTTTTTATCATTCAGTTCTCAGTTCAAATCTGAACTTCTCAAACACACTTTACTGATGATATCATGTAAAAGATTGTTTTAGATGATATAGAGCTAAACTAATCTAACTAAAAGATTATTTCTTGGTTTAGTTTTAAAGCACATATAATCTCAGATTTACCATATTATGAATACTAAGTTGAATTTTCTTAAAATTAAAAAAATTCAGAATACATCATATTTGCTAATAACAAATATACTTTATTGCCTTATACTGTTTTTATAGTGCATTTGCTATGCCTCAAAGAAAATTGTAACACATCCTAGATACTCATGAGACAAGTAGGACTTTAGTTGTTCATCCTTCAAGATTACTCAAGCTTGCTTTAACGTAAGCATTGCAATGGGTTTCCATGTCAACTCCAAAAAATTTAGTTTTCTAACATTCTGGAATATAAATTATGCTGGTACATGCACATACATTTACCATAGATACTTTCTTAAAATTATATATATAATAATTATATATATAATAATTATATATATAATTTATATATATATATAGTTTGCAATCTTGGATGTTATTGCTAGTCATAAAATAATTTCAACAGTTCTTTTTTCCACTTTACTGATAATCTCTTTTTATATTATCATGGGATGGTACCTCAGTCTTAAATAATTTGGCTTCAAAGTTTGTACCTGGTAGTTTAGAATTATCCCATGTAGCAAATGCATAAAGTACAGTTTTTAAAGAAACCCCAAATAGTCCCTTTCATATAGAGACATTGACTAAAATTAAAAAAAAATAGAATCTCATTGTGGAATAATAAAAATTAAAAAAAAAAAATACAAAAAGAGAGCACATTTAATTTTTTTAGATATGATTTTTGCTTTTTTACCTGACATCCAAAAGAAGAGATAACTTCAAGAAAGTTTTATATTTGAACATGCTCTTTTTTAAAAAATTTCTTTTCATTTAAATATTCACCAGTTTATCTCATGCTTTTGTAGTCAAGGGAACATGATAATTTAAAAATATTAACTTTTATGACTTTGATATACATATTTTGTGCACTTCACCATTAAAGTGCAAATATTCACTAATTTATGTGACTTTTATTTCTTTTTGTTTGAGTTTGAACTATATTCAGAAGTTCTAAGTGCTTGCTCTTGGTTCGAAGCTCAGGGATCACTCCTTACTTAGCTTAGGAGACCTTTATGTGGTGTCTGGGATTGAAACCAGATCAGTAGCATAGAACGCAAATATTAAACAAAATTTTATTTCCTTTTTCATTGGGTCACACCCAATGATGCTTAATTTTGACCCTGACTTTATACTCAGGAACCTAACCTAGAGAGAGGGCTCAGGTACCATTCTAGGTGCTAGGGATTGCACCTGAATCCTGTGAATACCTTACACTGTACTATCTCTCTGGACCCAAGATGAAATTTTTAATGTGTTGGATTGTTTTTTGAGCCATAACAGTGATGCTAAGGGATTATTACTGACACTGTATTGAGGGGATTACTTCTTGTGGGCTAGGAGGACCATACAGGGTACAAGGGATCAAACTGCTCAAGGGATCAAACTGCTCAAGTTTCCAATTTCTTTTTCATAGCCAATGCATTTAAATCAATTTGACACTAAAGTGTGATGAATGAATATGTATATGTGTATACTATACACATATATATATTATATGGCATGCATAATATATGTAATATATCACATTAAACATTAATCATGTGATATAAATCAATGATCATTAATCATGTGATATAATATATCACATATAATCATATCATCTTATATATCACATCTAGTCATAATCATAATATGTTATATATCACATCTAATAATAATCTAATCATACAAATATATATTTATATATATTTTATGTATTTATAATATGATCACAAAATATAACAATCATATTATATTATATAATATACTCTATATAATTATATATATAATTCAATAGATGATATAGAATTATATATCATCTATAGAATTATATATAATTATAATTATATGACATAATTATATCAATAATAATACTAAATAATAGTAAAATATAGAATTATATAGAATTGCATATGTATTTAATTATATTTAATTATAATTATATGTGATATATAATACACTATATAAATTATTATGTGTACTATATTATATGTAATATAGTAAATACTATATATATAATGTATGTATATATAAAGAGATCTTACTCAATTGCTTAAAATTGTTTACTGATTTCTGGGAGGGGCTTCAATTCCTCTGACCTTGAACTTGTTTTCCTCTGAGAACTCTGTATTTCTTTTCCCTACTTTAGAATTTGCATTGTTTAATATTTTATTTTATTCACTTTAAAATGTTGTTTGTAACCTGTAAGAACTTATCTTTTGTGTATACCAAATATACCTACTTTTCTCTCTGTTTTTTTACTTCCTTACCTGGGCTTTTTTGCATTATGTATTTGTGTTACCCATTTATAGCTTACCTCTTTCAGGAAAGCATTCAGTGTCCTTTATTCTCTATACTGATTACTTGCCAATCCAGTGCATTCTGAGGGTGCTCTATTTCCCAGGTGTTCGAGTTTATTGGTACATATTTTAATGTCAGTGTTTCAATCTGATTTTACCAAATTGAAAACACTATAGGAATATAGACAATAGATCCTTTATTTCTTATTTAGCACATCTGAACAACTGACACCTCACCGCAACAAATACATCTATGTTTGGGAATAAAGGAAAACCTCACCCACAATATCTTTATATTAATTACTACTAATTAATACTACTAATATTAATACTAGTACTAATATTAATTGTTAGTATTAATACTACTACTAATATTAATTGTCTACTAGTTAAACAGAATATCAAGGAAAATGCATCACATTTGGGAGCAATGAGATTAATTGAGCTTGTGATTGTGTTGAACTGTCTTATTAAACTGTCTTATTAGTGTATTCTGGAACATAAAACTGCTGAGTTTACTATTATGTGCTAGACGATATATAATACACAGTAGGTACCAAATAAAAACTCTCAAATAATGAATTAAATATTTATAATTAAGTAACAGTCACTGATTTCATAATGTGATCATTAGGAATATACAAGTTATCTAACTTTTTTATGCGATTTATTTTCTTAAGTAATTTTCAAGAATAAAAATATTTTTCTTCAGCAAAATTTCACTTGTTAGCTATGAATTACTGCTACACTGAGACCTCTTATAATGTTCTGGGAGAACAAATTGACTGTAATAATTATAATGTAATTTTTTTGAATTCAACATTTTATTATACCACTGTGAGATATACAATTACAACGTTGTTCATGTTTGGAGGTTTTGGTCACATAGTGTTCCTGCACCCCGCCCTCCACCAGTGCCCATTTCCCACCACCAATGTCCCCAATTCCCTCCCCAGTCCCATAACCTGCCTAAATGTCAGGTTCTTTATCTCTTTTTCTCTCTCCCTCTCTCTCCCTTCCTTCTCCTACACATTGTGGGTTGCACTACATACACTTAGAGGCCATCATGTGCATTTTTTTGCCTGTATTTAATGCTCAGTTCTATGTTGGTATCAGCCCTTCGACATTTATTCACGCATGTCCCCTTCTCTGTCTTACCTAACCTATGACCCCCTCATATTTGCAGTAATTTCCACTTTTGGTAAGACCACCTGATATATTTATGTCATGCAAATAAATGGAGTCATTCTATGTCTCTCTCTTTCCTTCTGACTAATTTCACTCAACATGATCCTTTCCATGTCCATCCATTTATAAGCAAATTTCAAAACTTCATTTTTCCCAGAAGCTGCATAGTATTCCATTGTGTAGATGTACCAAAAGTTTCTTTATCCAGTCATCAATTCTCGGGCATACTGGTTGTTTCCAGGTTCTGGCTATTGTGAATAGTGCTGCTATGAAAATAAAAGTGCGGATTGTGTTTCCGCTGTGTGTTTTTGTCTTCCCAGGGTATATTCCCAGGAGTGGTATGGCTGGGTCAAAAGGGAGCTCAATTTCTAGTCTTTGGAGGAATGTCCATATTGTTTTCCAGAAAGGTTGTACAAGTCGACATTCCCACCAACAATGTATGAGAGTCCCCTTTTCCTCGCATCCACGCCAGCACTTGTTGCTTTTACCCTTTTAGATATTGGCCAGTCTCTGTGGTGTGAGGTGATATCTAATTGTTGTTTTGATTTGCATCTCTCTGATGATTAGTGATAATGAGCACTTTTTCATATGCCTTTTAGCCATTCGAATTTCTTCCTTGTCAAAGTTTCTGTTTATCTGTTGTCCCCCATTTTTTTAATGGGGTTGGCTGTTTTCTTCTTATATTGCTGTACCAGTGCCTGATATATCCTGGATATTAACCCCTTATCAGATGGGTATTGGGTGAATATTCTTTCACATTCTGTGGACTGTCTTTCTATCTTGGTCACTGTTTGTTATGAGGTGCAGAAGCTCTTTAGTTTCATGTAGTCCCATATGTTTATCTTTTCTTCTAGTTGCTTTGTTAATGGTGTTTCACCTTTGAAGATGTCTTTAGCTTCAATGTCGTGGAGGGTTTTTCCTATATTTTCTTCAACGTACTTTATGGATTCAGGTCTGATATTGAGATCTTTAATCCAGTTTGATCTGATTTTTGTGCAAAGGTCCAAATTCATTTTTTTTACATGTAGCTGTCCAGTTTTCCCAGCACCACTTGTTGAAGAAGCTTTCTTTACTCCAGTTTGGACTCTTTGCACCTTTATCAAAGATTAACTGATCATGTCTTTGAGGGTGGGTGCCAGGATACTCAACTCTATTCCATAGATCCACAGGTCTGTTTTTATTCCAGTACCACGCTGTTTTAATTACTATTGCTTTTGTAGTACAGTTTGAGGTTGGGAAAGGTGATGCCTTCCATCTTCTTTTTCCCAAGGATTGCTTTAGTTATCCGTGGGGGGTTTATTATTCCATATGAATTTCAGGAGTGTTTGGTCAATTTCTTTAAAGAATGTCATGGGTATCCTTATAGGAACTGCATTGAATCTGTACAAAGCTCTAGGGAGTATTACCATATTGGCAATGTTGATGCTCCCGATCCATGTGCAGGGAATGTGTTTCCATTTCCTAGTTTCCTCTTTTATTTCTTGAAGCAGTGTCTTGTAGTTCTCTTTGTATAGGTCCTTTATACACTTGGTTAAGCTGATTCCTAGCTATTTGATTTTCTGTGGTACAATTGTGAATGGAATCGATTTCTTAATATCTCTTTTCTTCTCTTTCACCAAGATAGACCATATACTGAGCTACAAAGCATACCTCAACAAATTAAAAAAGATAGAAATTGTGTCAACTATCTTTTCAGATCATGATGCACTGAAAATAGTAGGTAACCATACACAGAAGCAGGGAGTCAAATCAAACACCTGGAAACTGAACAGCTCACTGCTGAACAACAAATGGGTCATAGAAGAAATCAAACAGGAAATCCAAAGATTCCTAGAAACAAATGACAATGAAGATACAAACTATCAGAACTTTTGGGACACAGCAAAAGCTGTGTTAAGAGGAAAGTTCATAGCTCTGCAAGCATTCATAAGGTAAGAAGAAAGGGCCCACATAAATAACCTGACCTCACAGCTGAAAATATTAGAAAAGATAGACAAAAAGAAGCCCAAGCCAGGTAGAAGGAAGGAAATAATAAAACTTAGGGAGGAAATCAATGAGCTGGAAACCAAAATTATAATGTAATTTTATATGGAAACATGCTTTTGTCTATCAAATAATTATGTCATCAACTATTAAACAAATGTTATTGTTCAAATAGTTTTTCCATTACTTAACAAAATCAGTATTTCCACATTCTATTGTATTTGTTTATGTCATTTTGATTTTACATGCCATTTGTATGGAATTTTCTTTTTTTCTTAAATGTGGTTGTTTGAAATGTCAGACACTAAGTATAATCTCATTTTTACTCATATTGCATAAAAAACATCATAAATGAAGACACTAATCTTTGCTGATATGAAAATGTGGATATAAAGTTTGTAGGGGAAATGCTGGTTCACTGTATCACTGTCTTCTCCCGTTCATCATCTATTTGCTCGAGCAGGCACCAGTAACATCTCAATATGTCCTGTCTCATGCAAGTAAAGCCCAAGGGCACCTACTTGCTCCAGGAAAATAAAGAGCCTCAAACCATTCCACCAGGTCACGGGAATGAGGTCTATAATTGTTTCTGGTATTTGGCATATCAAATACGACATGGGTAGCTTGCCAGGCTCTGCCATGCTAGTACATGGATGATATCCTGCTAGCTTGTGATAATTCCAGAGATCTCCAGAATTTATATAATGATGTAATGACAGTTTTACCAGAGGCTGGCTTTACAAGTAGCTATGGAAAAAATCCAGATGCAGCCTCCATATGAATATTTGGGCTATGCTCTTGACTGCACTACAGTGCGCCCTCAAAAAATTTCCATTAGTCAAAAAAGGCTCAAAACCTTGAATGCTGTTTACCCTGAAAAAATCTGAGAGCAGGTCAGGTGAAACCCTTCTTTCCCAGTGGCCGGCAGCTGGAGAAAGACACAAGAATCCAGCAAAGTATTAAGAGGCTTTACTGACACTAGTTCTGGCATACAATCCCGTAACAGGTAAACCAAGGCCCCCGCTAGGTGTGGGTTGAAAACCTTAGGCCAGATGGCTGTCAAGATGTGTTAAGGCACAGCAGGGAGGAGAACAGAGAGGAGAGAGTGAAAAGGCAAAAGGCCAAAGGGCAAAAGAGCTAAGGAGAAAGAAAGAAGGCTACAGTTTTATATCCCTGAACACACACCACCCACTCCAATTGAAAGCAGTCAGGTCAATTCCCTTAGATAATTTCTCCCAGGAACAAACCTAGGTCCTTTGAGATGTTTTTGCTGCCCAGCCTAGATCTGCCTTGGAAGCATCCCTGCACAGTAGTATGGAGGAGGGGCATTTATTTTTTACCAATGAATACCTTTACTTGATCATTTGACATCCCGTTATTCATTGATTTGCTCTAGTGGGCACCAGTAATATTCCATTTGACCTTATCACGTGCCAGTGTAGCCCAATGTCATCTGCTTGCTTCAGGAATACAAGAGCCTCAAACTGTTCGGCTCAGTGTCTTGACGAAGAAGTCTGACCATCTTTTTTTAAATCTGGCCTAGGTATGCTGATCCAGAGACTCACAGAAATGGGGGGCAGAGCTGCTACTGGCTCTCCCTGTGCCCAGCCGCTCACGAGGCTCCCTGGAGGGATGGCAGGTTCTAGCCCTGGCCCACCACCCCAGCAGAGCCTCGCAAAAACAAGATAGAAAACACCCCACTCCATGGAGAGCCTCCATTTTCCACATCCAGACTTCCCCTCTTCAGAACTCCACCCAGCAGATCAGGTTATCACAGCGGCTCGCATGGCTGCTTGCAGTCACGTGGTTCATCAATGGATGCTGGATTTAGAGATGACTACAAGAGTATGCTACCCGCATGGCAGAGCCCTGGCAAGCTACCGGTGTCGTATTTGGATATGCCAAATACCAGTAACAATTATAGACCTCATTCCCATGACCTGATGGAATGGTTTAAGGCTCTTTATGTTCCTGGAGCAGGCAGGTGCCCTTGGGCTCTACTTTCATGAGACAGGACATATGGAGATGTTACTGGTGCCGCTCGAGCAAATTGATGATGAACGGGAATACAGTGATACAGTGACAGTGGTAAATTCCACCACTCTGTGTTTTTTTGGGAATTAATACAAATAAAGGGCTGTGCTGTCATTTTACCATCTGGGGTTATTGCTTCTACATTTGGCTGTTTTGTATAAATGTATACAAAATTTACTATTTTATCAATAGTATATTTTAATTAAATATTTCTATTTAATCTGTTCATTTCTTCTGGTTTCTTAAACTTGAGAGCAAAATTGTTCATAGTAAGTTCTAATGTTGTCTTGGAGAAATCTGAGGATTTCTCTTATAATTTGTCCCTTTTTGTTTCTGATCCTATTTGAGTACCTTCCTTGTGAGTACTTTCCTTGTGAGTATAGCTAAGGGCTTGTCATTCTTATTTATTATTTTGAAGAACCAGATCCTGGTTTCATTGATTTTTTGGAATTACTGTCTTGGTTTTATATTGTTTATTTCTGCTCTGGCTTTTATTGTTTCCCTTCCTTTTGCCTATCTTTTTGGATTCATTTGTTGTTAATTCTCCAAAATTTGAGATATGCATATGTTGTTAATTTTATTGGTTTCTCTTTCATAAAGTAGTACTGCATTGCTATGAGTTTCCTTTTCATGTTTAGCTTTTGCTATGGTCCATAGATTTTGATAATTTCTTTCTTTTTTATCTCTTCCTTAATTTCCTCTTTTGTTCTATCCATTATTTAATAGCATGTCATTCAAGTGTTCTTGTATTAGAATTTGTTCACAATTCATTTTATGATGAATTTCCATATTTGTAGTATTGTGGTCTGACAGTATGCGTGGTATGATTTTTTATACTTTTGAATTTATGTTGAATTGTCTTATAGCTTAATGTGTTCTATCCTGTATAATATTCCATAGGTACTAGAGAAGAATGTGTATCCATATTTTTTGAATATATAAAAGTCAAATATATATCCACTATTTTCAGCTCTTTTAGAGTTTCAGTTAGTGATGTTATGGTTGTACTGACATTCTGTCGAGTTGATCATTCCAGTGATGACAAAATAGTGTTGAAGTTCCCCCACTACTGTGTTTCTATCCGTATGTTTATTTAGATTTGTGAGCAAAAACCTTTATAAACTTGCTGACTCTACACTTAATGCATATATGTCATAAAAGTTAGTACTTCCTGATTGATTGTTCCCTTTAACTAATAAGCAGCATTGTCAGGGAATGCTGCCCAGGTCCCCAATAGTGCAGGAAACAAATTTCCTTCTACCTCCTAAGCTGGTGGGGAATGGATGAAGACTCAGGAATCCAATGCACTTTTTAAAAGGCTTTACTTATCACAGGTTCAGGCATACAAGTCAGCAATAGGAAAACCCCGGTGCTTAGGATTCCAGGCTAGAACCCCAGCCACGTGTAGGCCAAGATGGCAGCCACCATGTGTTAAGGCCCTGTAAAGAGGGAGACAAAGACAAAACTCCCAAGAAGGGTGTGATCTCACAAAGAGAGAGCCCAAAAAAGAGAGAGCGAGAGAGGAAGCAGTCTGGTTTTATACCCCTGCAACTCAGACCTCCCACTATCATGGGAAGCAGGAAGGGTCAAATATCCTTAAGTAATTTCTCCCAGCACCTCACCTAGGCCCTATTATATGCTAATGTTTTGAGCCAAGATCTGCCTGGAAATGCCTTTATAGGGTAGAGAAGGGGGTTTCTGAGATGGCATGTCCATGTACCAAAGACTAATACTAATGCCAGTTAAATATTTCTCCAAGCCTTCACAAGAGTCTCGCCTACTTTACGGTCGTTTTGTATTTTAGTTGATTTTGAGTTATCAGGGAGCCACGCTTGCTTGCTTGGAGGCAAACAGCATTTCTCTCTGGTCTAATTACTTGGAGATCCAATGTGGCCAGGCAAATATACTGGTAAGATCTAGCTAGTCCCACGATGATTGTGGTAGCATGAAAGAATATACCAGCCAGTACAGAATACATGGTCAGATAAACTGCCACATTTAAACTACCCCCCTTATCTACGAAGTGATTTGCAGGAGGTAATTCAGGGCAGATACTGAGGCTCTTAGTTGTCCTGCAACACAGCGCCTAACCCTATCTCCAATTACTATCTTTTATACTGAATGTTCTTTGGTCTGATGTAAGTATAGTTGTCTCAGATTCTTTCTACTTACCATTGGTTTGTATGATTGTTCATTATCATTTTACTACGAGACTGTATTATCCTGTGTTAGATTTATTTGTGTATGCAACAAATGGATGTATTCTGCTTCCTTGTAAATTCTACCACTCTGTGTTCTTATTGGAGATTTATAGAAATAAAGGGCTGTGCTGCCATTTTACATTGGGGGTTATTGCTTCTACAGTTGGCTGTTTTGTATAAATGTCTTTCAGTATTTCATTCAGTGCCAGTTTACTTTGAGTAAATGCTATCATCTAATTTTTGTCTGAGGATATTTTTATGCCTCCCTCCCATCTATATGAAAGTTTAGTAGACTTTAGGTTGGAATTATTCTATGGGTATTTTGAATAACTGATTCCCCTCTTTTTTTCTTCTCTTGAAGCTTTAAGAAGTCTATTTTTTCTCTTTGGATTTTTCCTATTTGATTACTATGTACCTTTGCATTGTTCTATTTGGTTCTATATTGCTGGTACAATTTGGGTCTCCTGAATCTGTTCATCAACCTCCTTCCAGAGAGAGGGAGAAATTCTCAGTTAGAATATTTCCCACTACCTTTATTTCTCATTTTCCTTTTCCCTATTCTTTTCGGTATTCCTATAATTTGAAAATTATTCCTAATGCTGCTATCTTTTTAAGTACCTTGCATTCTCTTTCATATAATTTTTTTCTTTTGCCATTTCCTTGTTAATAATACCTTGTATTTTGTCATAAAGTTCATCTGCATAGCTTTTATCTATGCAATTCTGATAATATGGCTTACAGTGTGTTCTCTAGTTCCTTTTTATTGAATCTTTCATTCTCTGAATCAGTTATTTAAGTTGGTTTAATTTCTGGACTAGTGACTGAAGCTTCTCTAGTGATTTCGTTGGCCAGTACCTTCTTAGTTTCTATGTCAATGTAGAGAATATTGATATAAATCCTCCTTTACCAGGCTTGAGAATTTTAATGGGTTTCAAGATTTGCATGGGTTTCTATCTCTTTCTGACATAGTATTTTATTTTCTCATTTCCCGCTTTTATTTGAGTTGTATGTGGATGAATAATGAAGGTTTTGAATTCCAATTACTTAACTGATTTTTTTTCAGTTGTATGCACCAGACTGATAATACCTCTGTTGTTCAATTTAAGTTCTCTACCACGTAGCGCCATTTGAGTATAACAAGGGGGTCTTAACTCATCACAACATTTAGTTAACTAAGATTTATGAATGTATAGGTCAGTGAAGTATTTCTTTATCCACTGTTTAACATGATGTGTTTTTAGAGCCATAATCTCATGCAGATGGTAATTCATCCAAGTTATTTTGGGGTTAGAGAACTAGAGCTGAAGTCAAATGATGCAGCTCCCTGATCTAGGGTTTGGGATAATCTTGGAAGAACCATCAAGTTCCAGACACAAGTCTGCCTGTTTGGAGCCCAGCTGTGGGGAGTGGATAGGGGTCCAATATTCAATTTCTATCATAGAATATTTGTAAATCTATCTTTACAACATGTGATAAAACACTTTATTAATTTTAACAAATCTTTTCATCTACAAGTATGTAGAGAATTAGAACTTATCAACATTCTTGTGAACCTCTGTCAGACAGCAATTATCATAATCATTTTTATTATTATAGTTTGCTCTTTAGCAACCACTCAGATACTAGTAAGCAGCAGAACATTATTGCCTTGCATTTTTTTATTATTTATAAAGTATCTTTTAATTTTTTTTACTTTATATTTATGAATTATCTTATTGTCAGGTGCCATGTTCTGTTTTGTTTATTTTGTTTTGTTTGGGGGTCCAACACCAGCCCTACAGTCAGAAATTATCTCAGGAAGTGCTTGGAGGACAATGTTATAATGTACAGGGATCGAATCTGCCAGCAATGCAAATGGCCTGCCTGGTACTATATCTCTGGTCCTATTATATTGTGTGTGTATTTATTTTTCAGTTTCAATGTTTTATTTAAAAATTTACCATTTTTGCAAACCTGGTATCAGAACTCTGCCCCGTGTATCTAGCTGTGGCCTACCATCCTAATAGAGCCCTCACAAGAAGTCAGAAGAACCTCCACACCATTAGGATAGCTATTTCCAACATCTGGACTCCACAGGTCATCAGAGCTCCACCCAAGAGAAAAGCTGATCTCAAAAACATCTCAAGTCTCACTCAACAGCAAAGACTATTTCAAGCGCCAGGTATGCTTGAGCCAGAGACACAGATACACTGGGAAGACCTGCTACTGCCTCTCCTAGTGCTCAGCTGATTATGAAGCATATAGGAAGGAAGATGGGTTTTAGTTCTGGTCTGCCTTCCAATAGAAACTTGCAAGAAGCCAGAGGAACCCCCACACCATGAGGACATCTATTTTCAACATCCAGACTCTACATCTCATTAGAGCTCCACTCAAGTGAAAATCTATCTCTCCCCATTTTGTGGCCGTGTGGTTTATCAGTAAATGCACAAACTGAGAGCCTACTACCAAGAGTATACCACCCACACAGCAGAACCTGGCAAGCTACCCGTGTCATATTTGATATGCAAAAATCCACTAACAGTTATAGACCTAATTCCCATTACCTGAAGGGATGGTTTGAGGCTCTTTGTGTTCCTAGAGCGAAGCAGATGCTCTTGGGCTGCACTAGCATGTGACAGGATGTATGGAGATATTACTAGTGCCCGCTCAAGCAAATCGATAAACAACAGGAAGACAAGTGATACAAGTAATGCAAGTGATATCAGAACACAGACCCTAAGCAAGGCAATTGCTCTATCTTGAGTTATATCTCCAACCTTCCAACCTCATCCTTTTATATAGATTTCTACAGGTCTTTATTCCTTGCTGGATTTATGTAGTTGGTTTATTATCTCCCCAATATTATGAATCTTTTATTTCTTAATGTTATATTTTGGTAAACAGTTTTTATGCAATTGAAAATAGACCAGTTTGTTATAATCTTATAATTATTGGTGTGAATATTAATTTCTCAGATGCCTTGACTTAGAATTACTATTTTGAAGTAGATTTTATATATATGTATATACGTATATGTTTAACTTTTTATTTCCAACATGATCTTTTCCTGTTTGATATAATATTTTGAAAGTCACTTTTGCTTGCATATAGCCTCATAGTATAATAGAAAGAAGAAAATAATTACATCTATTTACTATGTCTAATGCAAAAGGAAAATAATTATATTTGGTTACTATATCTAATGCAAAAATAAATGAGATATAGTAGTTATTTTTTAAAAAATGAAATACCTAATGAATGAAAAATGATACAGAGAAATAGGCTATTTTCATATCATACAATCAACATATCTTATTTAACCTGACTTATGTTGTTATTTACAGATAATGTTCAACTTGTAGAAATAAATGGTAAAACTTTCATCAACTCATGCATGTCGCTAATAATGCTAATTTTAAATATATAACTTCAATATACCAATTAATTCCTTTGTCTATAAAATTATAGTAAATGAAACATCATAGCTTTCTTATGATTAACTCCATAACTATCACTTTAATTGGTGTACCCTAATGCACATTAGTTCAATCATAATGATAGTCTCATATTCTATGAAACTACACCCCTATAAATTTTATCCAATTTAAAAATTATGTGTCAAACATTTAAGTACATTAAAAGCTAAAATATTATATTCATTCATACATTTAACCAATATTAATGACAAATTTCTATTAGAACCATCGATCAGGTTGATATTCATAAAAATTTTATATTTAAAAATTACAACATTGATTAACTTTAAACATTTAAGTTACTTTTCACTCTTGTCACATATATGAGTCAAAAATTGTCGCTGTGATTCCTTTTTATCCTATTGTCATCATAAGTTGATAATTATACCAATATTTAAAGTTCTAGTTTAATAAATACAATATTACAAGTTCCAGTTGTATAATCACATGTATTATCAGAGACGATCTTCTCAAGACATAGATCTTTCTCACCTGTAATTAATGATTACTAACATTATGGTCTCAACCATTGCTTTTCTAGATTTGTGACAGTCTCTGTGGTGTGAAATAATACCTCATTGTTGTTTTGATTTGCATCTCCCTTATGATTAGTGATGAAGAGCATTTTTTCATATGCCTTTCGGAATTTCTTCTTTTTGGAAATTTCTGTTCATTTCTTCTCCTCAGTTTTTGATGGGGTTGGCTGTTTTCTTCTTGGAAAGTTCTACCAGTACCTTATATATCCTGGATATTAACTGCTTATCAGAAAGGTATTGAGTGAATATTACCCAGTTTGTGGGCTGTCTCTGTATCTGGGTCACCACTTCTTTTGAGGTGCAGAAGCTTTTCAGTTTTATATAATCCCATTTGTTTGTCTTTGCTTCCATTTGCTTTGTCAGTGGTGTTTCATCTTTGAAGATGCCTTTAGCTTTGAAAAATTACATGAGTGTTAATAACTACTTTGGGCATTACAACTACAAGGACAAAATCATCTTTAGAAATAAGTTTCCAATTTAGCACACCTGGAATATAACACAATTGTGATAAATTGGTAGAAACAAACCTGAGAAGCTAAAGAGGTAAACCATTGATGAACTTGTTTGACAAGATTGCGTATAACTAGCATGCTTATACAAAGGGCATCTTTGAAGTCTTTAGAAAGTGAGAGAAACATATTTTTTGTTCTCTAGGAAATGCTCTGCCTGAATAGAAATTTAATAGTAGCATAAAAATAAAGTCAAGGACTTCGATTAGAAGGGCAAAAAAACTGAGTAATTTCAAATTGTATGTAGTGGTGAATTAAAAAATAAAACTGCATGAAATGTCACTTGTCACTTGTCTCCCTATTGTTCATTAGTTTGCTCCAGCAGGCACCAGAAATGTCTCTATTCATTGGGAATGAGGTCCATTATTGTTACTGTTTTTGGCACATCGACAACACCACAGGTAGTTGCCAGGCTGTCATGGCTCTGGGTTTATCCCAGGAGCCCCAGTCTTTTTCTATGTCAGACCATCAACCATCATATTATTCTTAAGAACTTACTCTGGTATCACTTGAAAAGCTTAGAAACAACAATGTACATTTTTATGAATATATAACAGCTATTCACTAGATCACTAGACATCCCATTCATCGATTTCCTCGAGCGGGCATCAATAACATTTCCATTTGACCCTATCACGTGCCAATGTAGCCCAATGGCATCTGGTTGCTTCAGGAAGAATAGGAAGAGCCTCAAACCATTCATTCAGGGTCTTGACGAAGAAGTCAAACTATCTTGCAATAATAACATCTATTATCATGCTAAAAATTGCCATAAATAAATGGGTCAGAAATATACCATCCAATATGAAAAGTCAATCAATTGGAACTTATCCAAATTCATTTATATAGTAGGTTATTCTACAAGGATACTAAAATAACCAACTGTATTTTTCTTTCCATATTTTCAAGAACCAATATAAAGGATTAAACATGTTACACACAGTGAAAGAGATCTCCCACTAAATATATGTAAATATAATATAAAAAGATCAATTTGCAGCCATCTGGAAACAGGACTATAGGATTATAGTTGAGAATATCAGGAAAGACTTTATAAAACATTATAAGGTATCTTTTTTGTTAAGGATAAATTCATTATCTTTACTGTGGTGACATCTTCATATACACGTGTACCTAATTTATTCAAATTATAGTAGATGCAAGTGATTTAGTACTTCAATACTATTGAATGAGTTTTTCATAATGCTATTAAAAATGAAATAATGTTGTTTAAAAAGCTGAATTTTTGTTTTCTTTTTTTATGTTAACTTTCAATTACAATGGAGAAAACTAGTTTTAAAAAAAAGATGGCCTGTTAAATATACTGAACTAGTGATTTTATGAAACACTGGGATAGAGATAACTTGTTAAAAGTTTGACAATATATTAGCAATTAGGAAGTAAAATCTATAGCTAGAAGATATTATAATAGTATTGATGAATCTATAGGGTTAATGGGAACTAAATGAATCAGCATTAACCTGTCAGATGAGAAGTAGACTCTGAATAAATTTCTGTCAAAGTAGGTTAAAGAAGAAGTAATAAAAATGGAAAATATAGAATCACAAAAGAGAAATAAAATTTTTTTAAAAAGGTCTAAATAAGAGAGATGCAGAAACGTCTCAAAATATTAATAGAAGCTCAGAGTGAAAAGATGATTAAAAGAGCCAACAAATTTCTCTGAAAATCGTGGAAGTGATGAGTACACACAGATGGTTTTCAGATTTGGGGGTGAGAAGTTGAGGGACTTCACTTCTGATAAGCTAAACACATTTTCCAAATTTACTGTAATTTTAGAAAGCATGTTCAAAGCCAGAAGGGAAAGATGCTAGTCAATATACAGCTTGCATAATAATGCATAATAAAAATTCACTTGTATCACTTGTCTTCCCATTGTTCATTGATTTGCTTGAGCTGGCACCAGTAACACCAGTAGCAGTTATATAATAAAAATTATATAACAGAAATGTCTCTCATTGGTCATGTTATTAATGCATCAAAGCATGGCATAGGTTGCTACAAATATGCAATAAAGAATTACTATTAATTTTTCTTTTTTTAATTTTCCAGATTAATAATAAATTAGTTAAAATTGAGGTTTTTCTCATTAATCCTGTGTATGCCTGTATATTATGGTTTAGGTGACATGTTTACAATAGTGATATAAAGTGTTTATTATTATTGTACTCCACTATCACCAAAATGCCCAAGATCTTTCATCACTTTTTTCTACTTCTAGATGGTCTATTCATGCGTAACTCCTCTCCTCCTACTCCTTGTAACTTCTCTTGTAATATATACTGTATTAGAGCTATGAAAGTAATGTAGTATTAAAAGTAGTCATTGTGTTTTGTTTATTCCCTTTGTTTTATTTTTTTATTTCTTTATCGAGACAAGTGTTTATAAGAGCACTATGGCTACATATGCAGAAGTACAACGTTTATCTTCCAGGACTATGAATAAGCAGTTTTCCAAATTCCAGTTAGTTCAGATAGCTTGTAATCTTTTTTGAAATATCACTGTCAGGGGACACGTGCACACAGACACACAGACACACACACACACACACATATGTATATATATATAAGTTTTGTTTTGCATTTCCCTAATAATTAATAATAATAGACATTTTCCTTATTGCATCTGTTGACTATAATTATTTATAATCACTTTTTCATTTTTGGGAAAAGTCTTGCATCATTTCCCATATTCTGTATTTTTTATTTTTTGGTGTTGCTTAGCTTTCTCAGTAATAGATGCCTTGGAATTAGCTCACTGTCAGATGTATGGCTTTTCAATACTTTTTTCTATTTAAGTGGAGTCTCTTTCATTTAATTTCTTTCATAGTGAACACTTATTTTTATAGTCTGCCTTGTTCATTTTTGAATTTCTTTTGTCACTAATAGAGTGAAATCACTGAATAATCAGTCCTTGTACGTTTTTCTGTTTTCTTTGTTGTATTTAAGGGTTTGGGTCTAATTTTCAGGTCTCAAATCCGTTTTAGTACAACTTTTATGCATGGTGTGAAAGTGGTCCAATTTATTTATTGATATTTTAGCATGTGGGTATTAATATTTCACAATATCACTAACTGAAAAGCTTTTCTTATGAAACTTTTTTGAAAAAATTAGTTTATTTATTTTTTTGACAATTACAAAAATGTTCATGTTTGGGTTTCAAGCCATACAGTGTTCCAGCACCCATCCCTCCACCAGTGCCCACCTCCCACCACCAATGTCCCCGATACCCTCCCCTTCCCTAGCCTGCCTCCGACGAGGTTCTCCATCTCTCTTTCTCTCTTTCTCTTTCTCTCTCCTTCTTTCTCTCTTCCCTCTCTTACATGTTGTGGATTGTAATAGAATTTAGATAATTATTGGTCCACTGTTCCTTTCTCTGTTTGACTCTTTTAGTCATAAATAGATGGTTCCGTTGTTTCAGAGCTTATTTCTGGGCTCTCAATTTTATTCCATTTGTCTGAGAACTAGCTTTATTTCACTATCACACTGTTTAATCTAGCTTCATACTATAGTTCTTAAACTATTCATTACAAACATGATGAATACTATCTGTTTTAATGTTTATCGTAGATTCATAGACTTTTTTCTGCATTTCCTGTAGTTCTAGTAATGTTTTCTGTGTTCTTGGTAAACATCATTGAAATGTGATAGAAATTTCAATGACTTAGATTCTCTAGTTAGGGTATCGTTAGTCACAAAGTTTATATTTTGTTATAAAGTCTTTCAATATAGCAGTATAAACTATTTAATTTTTCCCTTTTTTTAAATTAGCGTAGTAATTGGTGTAAGGAGAACCCTGCCTCATAAGCTCTTCAACATGTGTTGTATGTCTCATTTTGGCATCAGGATCATGCTTGTTTTATTGGAACTCCATAGAAAAAAGTGAATTTCTTACCTCATTTGGTAAAATATTTATCAAAGCAATGTAATTGGCCATTTTGGAAGGCATATTAAGTAGAACAGTCTAGTATGCCATACCTGACATGGATGTTTGATTTAAGAGAGACTGTTCATTACTATTTGAGTTTAAAAATTATATTAGTGTCTTTTGGCTTTACAGTTAGTCTTTGGAAATCATAAAATTCTGAAAATACAACTATTTCTTCTGTAATTGCTAAGTTAAAGGCATAGAGTTATTCATAGTAGTACATTTGGTTCTTTATCCCGATCCATTTCTAATTCTACTAATGGGTCTGATTCCTCGGTTTTTTTTACAGACCTAGCTAAACTTCTGTTAAAACTATTTATTAATTGAAAGAATGAGTTCCCTTTTTCATTAATTTTTGTGTTACCTTCAAATTTGCATGTTATTTGTTTCCTTTCCGTTCTTTATTTCACATTCCCTTTATGACTTTGACTTCCTTTTCCTCTTTTTCTCATTTCTTATGGTAGGAGAATAGACTGCTAATTTAGTCTTTAAGTTCTTTACTTATAACACTGGAATGGGAGGCAAGAAACCACAGAATATAATCTGAGTCAACTGGCATATCTCCTTGGTAACCTTGACACCTTGCTCGTGGATGCTATATTAGATATTATTATATCTTCTGAGAGTTCATTCCTGATCCGATGTCCACTCATGCCAAGCTAAAAGCTGTGAGATCTGGGAGCTAAGGCACAAGCCTAGGAGATAAACAAACCAACCCTACAGATGTGACCCTTCCCAGACACTTAGTGTTTCCTAATTTGCACTAACATTTAGAATCGGGTTATTTGTTTATCTCAATTTCTCTAAATAGGTGTAACTAGTAATAGATCACCATCATTTCTTCAAATCATTAAATACTACAATTAAAAATTTATGGAGTAGAAAATTAAATTAATCCAGATGTCCATCTTCCTTTAATATTGTCTTCTTGTGTGCCAGTGATGTCAGGCAATTGGATCTATCTTTCTGTTTGATATAAAGTAATATTGATTTGTTTCTTTATTTAATTATTCTAATTCTAGTCTCTAGATATTGATTGATGTCAGCAAAATCCTTGAATGAGAAATAAAAAGAGATTTGGCTAGAAATAAATGTCAACTCAAGGTTTAATGAAAGAAAATTACTTAAAACACCACCCACACTAGTAACAACAATAAAAAGTAAATAATAAATAACTAATAAAATATTTTAGTGCTTTATAACATTTCTAGTACTATGCTAAGTGCTTTTCAGATATTAATTAAGCATTCTTTAATTAATATTTAATTAATTCCTTTGATTTACTGATTAAAATATTAGAATTAGAATAGGCAACTGATCTGAGAGCTCAGTTAAAAAGTTTGAAAACCTAGTCTTAAATCTTTCTAATGGTAAAGCACATTGATACTTATAGCTTATGAACATTAGATTTAAAAAAGAATCCACAAAAACACATCATTCTCATATGCAAGCTCTAAACTACACACATGAAAACAAATTGTGGATATTTGCACTATAAGACAATTTTTTCATAAACATTCTCTAATAGTGATAATATTCTCTTTCAGAAGATATAGTATAGCTTATAATAAAAGACAGACTTAATTTAGAATGATTTCACCTGTGAAGTTTGAACTGTAATACTGCTTTCAACTGAATTTTCTCTTTGTGGAGTTTATGTAGCAACTATTCTGAACTATGTTTATCACCTCTAAAATATAGAAAATAGTCATTCATATGTCAGTAGTAATATATCACCCTTCTGAACTGAAATAAGTCATGAATGAAAAATGTGGAAATGACTCATAAGGTGATTAGCACGCTTTATATACTAAAATACTAAAGCTATTCTTTTCATTATCATCATCACAGTCATTTTTGTCACTTGTAAAAGTATTAACTCATATTGTCAGTATGATAACGATTATGTATTCTTGATACACCAGTTGAGGTTAATAATAAATAAATCTCTCAATCCCAAACACTTGACTCAGAGAATGACTCAGAAATTTATCTTGTACCCAATAAATAGCAAATGGAAAGAGTAAATTCACTACATTCATTCAATTCTTAAACATAATTTGACATGGAAAACCTTCAGATTAAAAAATACTCTAAGTACTGTGTGACCAAAACCCAAAAAGAAACATCTATGTAATTGTATATCTCATGGTAATATAATAAAATACTTAAAAATACTCTAAATAAATTCAATTATCAGAGGAAGAAATGAAGATTTTTATACCTTGCTTTTGTTCAAATTAGAGTTGATTTTACAGTAGTGTAATGATTGATTTTCAAAATCCTTGAACTTATTGAGTTCATGTTAAAAATAATCACACCAGTAAAATACTGTGTCCTTAGAGTTTTCATCAGTCATCCGCACTGGGTTAGATATATTAATTATGTAACATATTCTAGCAATAGAAATGAGTGATCTGATGACCTCCACTATCCAGCAAATGGTTTCTTAACTAGACATTAAAATATTATTCAAATATAATTTTAATATTTTTCTAAGAGCTTTTATCTGAACTACTGAAAGTATACCTTCAATACCACACTTGCATCTATTAATCTGATATATAGAAGAATACCATATAGAAATACCTATACATGCCATATAAAATGTTCTTAATTATATAGATGGGCATTTGCAATGCAACAACTGTTGTTGCACTTTGTTTTTTTTGTGTTTTAAATTAAAATATGACCTCATAGTATGTATTTGATTGGATGACTTCAAGCCGTGCATTTCATAAGCTAAGCACATGAGGGCACATGGCACTAAATAATGGCAATCTTTTGTTGCAAAGTTCTTTGGCTAGAAAGATGTCATGAGCTTAAAGGTTAAAAATGAAATAAAATAGTGGACATTGAAGTTATTTGTTCAGAAAGAAAAGTGAAGTCCAAAGGAGAAAAACAATCTGCTACGTTAATTAAGACTCATTGGTGTTTAGCACCATTTGTGTTAGCTGGAAGAAAATGTTTCAGAGCTTTCATTTATATATATATATATATATATATATAGCTATTATGTATTCTTTATATATATAAATACATATATAAATATATAATATTTATATATAAATACATATTAGTATTATATATAATATATATAATACATATATATTTATGTGTTGTCAGATTGATTTAGCTTAGCAGTAGAGAGAAATCCTATGACTTCCTGAAATGTTGTTTAATAGGAGGTAAAAAGAAACAACTATATTCAGTTATTTGGGTCCATAAAATGCAGAAGAATTTACTATATTTAAATGATGGACTTAAATTCTATTACCTGAAGCTCTATGGAGTAAGAAACTTTGTATGAAGTAGAAAGTTCATTAAATATTTGTTAAATCAAAAGCAAATTCTTTAACCAGAAAGAAATTATTTGTATTTGATTTTTAAAATACCATTTCCAAAATTAAAATATCCAAGCTGTAAGATGTAAATATTGTAAATATTTAGAATAACTGTTATTTAATTTATAATAAAATATTTTAATCATATAAAAATTGTACACGTGGTAAAGTTATTTCTGGCCATTATATTTGTACATAAATTAAGGAAATAACTAGATTATTTTTGTATACTTAAATATCCCTTTCTTACAAATAAAGGTGCAGATTATATTGCTACAAATTTTAACAATATCTATAATCTATTTTCAAAAGTTTTCACTTCATTTTTGACTATAGCTAAAATTAAATCATTTATCTTCCATCAGCTATATTTTCTATATGTAAATAAACCTAATAGAGAAAATTAGAATAATATATTTGGTGAATATACTGGAATTAATCATTCACATAGAATAATTATGTAACTTTAGTAGGTCTGATGAATTTTCATTACTGAGATAGAGAAAACTTTCTCTGAAACACTTTAGCCCGATGATGGCTGATCTATACTTTGCATTTGTCAACATTTATCTAGAATAGTAATTGAAACTGTGTTCTTGTATTCAAGGGTTGTTTAAGAATCCTTTTTGGCTCAGGGTGAACAATTTATGGTGGATCAGTGGTGTTTACTATGGATAGCTCTGGAGAAAGAAACAGTGTATTTAGCATGCTGCCTTCCACTATGAGTCTGCTTCCCTCCACCATTGTCCCAGTATCTTACCCTCCTGACTCCTCACTGTTTTGCCATATCCCACCTGGTAACAATTCACTTGTATCACTTGTCTTCCTGGTGTTCATCGATTTGCTCCAGCAGGCACCTGTAACATCTCAATATGTCCTTTCTCATGCTAGTGTAGCCCAAGGGCATCAACTCACTCCAGGAACATGAGCCTCAAACCATTCCTTCAGGTGATGGGAATGAGGTCTATAATTGTTACTGGTTTTTGGCATATCAAATATGACACGGGTAACTTGCCAGGCTCTGCCATGCAGGTGGGATACTCTTGTAGTAGCCACTCATCTCGTACATTTTTTGATGAACCACAATAAGGAGAGATTAGCTTTTCTCTTGGGTGGAGCTCTGATGAGTTGTGGAGTCCGAATGTTGAAAATGGTGGCCCTCATGCTGTGGGGTTCATCACTTCTTGTGAGGCTCTGCTGTCATGGTGGGCCAGGTCTAGAACCCGCCTTTCCTCTTGGGCATCTCATGATCAGCTGGGAACAGGGAGAGCCAGTAGCAGCTCTGCCCAGTGTATTGAGTCTCTGGATCAGGCAGACTTGGGCTTGAAACAGACTATTGTAGGGTAGAACTCTGACGAGCAGGGTTTGTGATCAGCTCTTCTGCTGGGTAGAGCTTTGACGGGCTGTGGAGTCCAGATGTTGAAAATCGTGGCCCTCATGGTATCCAAGGCCAGGCAAAACATGAATTAGGAGATCTTGTCAATAGGTAGAATCAAACGCAAGTATGTGGGAGTCACACTGTTCCTTTCTCTGTCTTACCTAACCTCTGACTCCCACCTGATAAATTTCCTATTTAACCCACAGTTTTCATTTTCTCTTGTCTTTGGGCATTTGATGTTTCCTTGACCCAAAAAAAGCAAAAAAAAGAAAGGTTCTTTATATACCACATATAAAAAAATTATTATGTGTCTCTGCCTCTTCTTCTCATTAACTTACTAAACATGATCACTTGTATCACTTGTCTTCCCGTTGTTCATTGATTTGCTCTAGCAGGTGCCAGTAATGTCTCCATTTATTGGGAATGAGGTCCATTATTACTGTTTTTGGCATATCTAATACACCATGGATAGCTTGCCAGGCTCTGCATTCATCCCAAGGGGCCCAGTCTATTTCTATGTAAGATTATCACCATCCAGGGCCCAAAGTGCAAAGCCCTGGGTGTAGAAAAGCCTGTCTCCTGTCTGCCACCTACTAATGCAGCCAGGCACCAGAGCCACACCTGCAACACCTTGAGGGGCAGGACTTAACATGATAATCCAAAGATTCGTAAGAAATTTGTATATTTCATCTATTCTTATATCCAAGTAATAATATTCAATTATGCCAATTTACCAGTTTCTCTTTTTTATTATGCCACTGTGAGATATACAGTTACAAAAGTGTTCATATTTGGATTTCAGTCATACAGTGCTCCATCACTTATCCCTCCACCAGTGTCCATTTCCTTCCACCAATGTCCCCTGATTCCCCTCTCCCCCACCCTGTGTCTATGGCAATTTTCATTTCTCTCTCTCTCTCTCTCTTCTCTTACACATTGTGGCTTGCAATACATACATTTAGAGGTTATCATGTTTATCCTTTTGCCTACTTTCAATGCTCAATTCTACGCTGGTATTATCATTTGCAATAATTATTAGTACACTGTTCTTTTCTCTGTATGACCTAATCTCTGACTCCACACATTTGCAGTAGGTTCCACCTACTAACAAGACCTCCTGATATATGTTTTGTCTGGCCTTGGATATTTTACCAGAGTTTCTTTATCTAGTCATCGATACCAGGGATTGAACCAGAGTCAGTCAGTCATATACAAGCAAGTGTTCTACTGCTGTTATATCTATCCCATCCCCCAAAACATTATAACTGATTCTTTATTCACATTAATCTGTCTTTTATTAATTATGTCAGGATATTTAAGTTTAATTTACTTTAAAATTCATTTATTATTTCTTTTTTTTAATTTAATTTTTTTTTAATTTTTTATTATACCACAGTGAAACATACAATTACAAAGGTGTTCATAATTGGTTCTTGGTAATACAGTATACCAGCACCCATCCCTCCACCAGTGCCCCATTTCCACCACCAATGTACCCCACCCCCTCCCGCCCACCACCATGCTGCCTTAATAGCAGGTACCCCAGTTTCCTCTCTTTCTCTCTTTCTCTCTCTCTCTCTCTGTCTCTGCATCTCTCTCCCTCTTATTTTACACATTGTGGCTAGCCCTGCAGGTATTTAGAGTTTATCACTTAAGTCTCTTTGTGTATATTCAATGGTGAGTTTTAATCTGCCATTACCATTTCCCACATTTAGTAAAACACTGATATCTATTTATGTCGTATTAATGAATGCAGTCATTCTATATCTGTCCTTTTCCTTCTGACTAATTTCACTCAGCATGATAGTCTCCATGTCCATCCATTTGCAGGTAAATTTCATAATTTCATCTTTTCTGACAGCTGCATAGTATTCCATAGTGTAGATGAACCACAGTTTCTTTAGCCAGTCCTCTGTTCTCGGGCATTTAGGTTGTTTCCAGATTCTAGCTATAGTGAATAGCGCAGAGATGAATAAAGAAGTACAGATAGTGTTTGTGCTATGTGTTTTCCGGTCTCTCGGGTATATTCCCAGGAGTGCTATTGCTAGATCAAATGGGAGCTCAATATCTAGTTTTCGGAGGAATGCCCATATTGTTTTCCAAAAGGGCTGGACCAGTCGGCACTCCCACCAACAGTGGATCAGTGTCCTTTTTTCCCCACATCCATGACAGCACCGGTTGTTCTTGCTGTTTTGGATGTGTACCAGTCTCTGTGGTGTGAGATTGTATCTCATTCTTGTTTTGATTTGCATCTCCCTGATGATTAAAGATGAAGAGCACTTTTTCATATGCCTTTTGGCCATTTGAATTTCTTCTTTTTGGAAGCTTCTGTTCATTTCTTCTCCCCATTTTTGATGGGGTTGGCTGTTTTTTCTTGTGAAGGGCTACCAGTGCCTGATATAACCTGAATATTAACCCCTTGTCGATGGGTATTGGGTGAATATCCTTTCCCACTCTGTGGATTGTCTTTGTATCTTGGTCACCCGTTTCTTTTGAGGTGCAGTGTGGTATTGGTATAGAGACAGATCTGTAGACCTATGGAATAGAACTGAGTATCCTGAAACACATTCTCAAATATACAACCACTTAATCTTCGATAAAGGAGCAAAAAATATTAAGTGGAGCAAAGAAAGCCTCTTCAACAAATGGTGCTGGGAAAACTGGGCAGCTACATGTAAAAAAAATGAACTTAGACCTCCTTCTAACGCCATGCACAAAAGTCAGATCAAAATGGATTCTAGATCTCAACATCAGACATGAATCTATAAGGTACATCGAAGAAAACATAGGAGAAACGCTCTACGACATCAAAACGAAAAGTATCTTTAAAGACGACACACCACTGACCAAGCAAATGGAAGCAAAGATAAACAAATGGGATTATATAAAACTATTTACTATTTCTTAACAGGAGATTAATGTCTAAAACTGAGTTAATTATACGTTTCTCCCAGAATTATGCATAGCAATAGGAAAAACAGAATCTCAGTATCACTCTTTTAAAAGTGCAGTCTATATCTATACACTAATTTGAACATCTCACTGACATAACTGACATTAGTTAAAATATTTTCCAGGAAAATTATTTTTCTAATATTCATAAGGGACAAATTACTGTGACAATGGGAAGCTAAATTTGACATTAGTTATCAGGGCACCTATTCATTAAGTGTGCAGACTCTTAGAGAAAATAATATTTTAAATATAAAAGGTCACCAAATGTAGAGTACATTGCCATTTTTTTTCTATAAAAATTTACTGTTCATGGTGTTGGGGCTTCCTCTGGCTTCTTGCGAGGCTCTGCTGGGGTGGTGGGCCAGGGCTAGAACCTGCCATCCCTCCCTGACACCTGTTATCAGCTGGGGACAGGGAGAGCAAGTAGCAGATCTGCCCCGTTGTGAGCGTGTGTGTGTCTGGATCGGCATACCTGGGTTGGCGGAGTTAGAAATTATAATCAATGTTAAATAAATACATTATTCTCTGTTAGCTAATTTCATAAATTTGCTTAAACTTTAAATCTCCCTAGCTGTAAATGAATATTAGTTGTTGATTAAAACTTTAATATATATTTAATTAAATTAGTACTTCAACTCAGTCTTCTAGGAGATAGAAAGTATAGATACAAATAATGAAATATTTAAGTTATATTTGTACATCACTTTAAAATAATAATATTCTTCATATTTTACATACCTGTGATTTTGGTGAATAGTTAGAGCTCAAGTCTAGTGATCTTTGAACCATTCTGATTAATGGTTTACATACCTACAAACATAGTAAAGAGGCTCTGCATGTGGGTTTTCAAGATGCATTTTCACCTTCACATTTATAGCTCCTGTTTCCCACACTTGGAACTTTCTCTGTATACCACAGCATATGCATATGCATAACTGCTTAAAAATAATGTTTCCACAAAGCAAATATGTCTGTAGGTCTATGTGTATTTTTGCATTTGTGTAAGTTATATATAAATTTATGAAAAAATAATACAATATGTAAAAGTATGGATAGGAAATTGCTATAATTTTCTCTTACTCGAATTTTATAATCTACCTATTCTGACTAAAAGTCTATGGAAAGCAACTTAATGGTGAAGAGGGATCAACTTTTATATTATTTATGGTTATTTTAGATAACCATAGAGTAAAACTGATTTAAAAATATATTAGTTAATTATTTCATTTACTTTCTTTCATACTGAATGTATATATCAAAAAATTACAACTTTGTAATAGAAACTATTTTTCAAATTTTTAAAATAGCCTAATATTTACCTTATCAAAAATGCAAGATATTTCTTTTATTAGTAGGTATGTTGCTTTTATTAGTAAGCATTATCCCTATCAAACACATAGAAATAAAATTAAATATGATGTTTAGTAATATGTATACACTTTTGCATAAAATTGTACATATTTGCTTCAATTTGTTTATAAAAATTTAATAACAGGGCTATAGTGATAGCACATCATGATCTATTCTCTTAATTTGCACACTGCCAACCCACATTCTATCTCTAGCAACCCTGAGCCTGCCAGGAGGGATCACTGACTACAGTAGTTTAAACCTTACTCTGTAGTAACACTGCAGAGGGAACACTGCAGGATGGAACCTCCAACAAAAAATAAAATAAAATAAAATATGGCAGTATATGTTATACTACATTTGTTATTAGCATAAATTTAAATTCTGCCATAATCTCCACTGTTTTTACTACAAAGACACTCATTTTTAGCACCAGAGAGATAGTGCAGTAGATGATGCACTTTCACTATAGGAAATCAACATTGCCTTAGCACAGACAGGAATTATTCTAGAGTGCAGAGCCAGGTATAAGCCCTAGATACCACCAGGTCTGTCCACAAAACAAAATAATAACAAAAAAATGAAAGTTCATTTTTACTACTGACCCCCAAATTCTTCCTTGTTCCTAGTTTCATTTTATTTTAAGTAGCATGATCTATAATAGTATCCATGTTTATGCCTTAGGTATACAATGCTATTCTATGTGCAATTAAAAGTATAAGAATAAATTACAATCCCCCTAAGTTTTTTTTAAAGTAAATGCATAATGAATTAAGTCTTAGTACTATCTATGAATATATATAGTCCTATATTACTACTCTAGCATTAACCTATTAAGACATATAATTTATCATATATATTTATTACATATTTAATAATATTTATTATAGATGTTTTTGTTGAAAAATCATAAGCTAAATAGCATGCATTTAATTTTTTGTATTTGCCTTGCTTCTAATGGCATCTTTTGCATTGATTATCTTTAAAAAATAAGCCCTTAGGGCTATAAATGCATGCTACAATTTAGTTCTGTATCAATAATACACACTTGCAAATATGGCAACATTTTTATTCTGAAGAGAAGCCATATTTTCCCAGTGGCAGAATTCCTTTCTCTTACCTGTAAACACTAGTTCTCTGCCCCTCTTATTCTTCTAACCTCTAAAGATAAGTTTGTAAACTATGTGAGTTATTATATGCATCTCTTGTTTAAGTTACAACATATGCTTGCCTGAGGAGGTTTGTGAACCTTAGTTAATATTAATGAAACAATTTTGGGCATAACAGCCCCGCAAACAATCTTTGTCTTCACAGGTTGTGTTACATGTCCTCATTAACGCTGGGAATCTTCCTCTCACGTTCACTTACAGATGCCTAAATATTTTCTCTGGCAATATAAAATTTTAAGCATTAGGGAGGAAAATAAAAATCATCTTTTCTTTTCAAAAAGTATTATTTCTCATGCTTTGACACAAAATACAGTCAACAAGCTTTAGGTGTATAAACGATTCACTGGTCAGAGATATGCTACATGCTCTTTTGAGAAATGATGAATGATTTAAGACTTATGATCTGAAATAAAACTTGGATCCCTAAGGGTTATTGAAGGGTATATCTGTAACAGCTCAGAGAAAGCAATATAGTGTTGGATATACACTCTTTGAGCAGTTCTATTCCAGGACCTTGACAATTTCTTCTGGGTTTTAAACATTATTAACTCTTCAGGGAACTACATATCTATTTAAAGCAGTGAAGAAGCCATCAATAAAACAGTATCCAGGATTGTGTTTAGAAGAAACAGTCTCAATGAATTCACAAGTGTTCCTATTTCAACTAAACTGTACTTTTTCCTTTCCCAAAACATTTCCTACAAAAGTTGTCAGATCCCTCTTGCTTTTTCAACCAAACTGCATTTTACTAAAGATGACGTTTGTCAGTTTCCCCAACTCCAAATAGTCCACTTTTCTAGAGGATTAGGGAAGAAGAAAAAGAAGCTGACATTTTTGCTAGCTTATTCTTTTCACAGTGTTGAAAGCTATCGTAGACACTAGTGTTCTTCTCCCTCCCACACTATGGTTGCAAATAACCCTGGCCAAGAGAAATCTAGCAGTATACCAGTGATCGTGCTGTTATCAGATATAGATTTCCAATCTCAGGTCTGTGTAATACCAATGATAATTTTACTTTAGAAGAAGTGAAGTTTATATTTCTGCACTAATTATTGAGGGTCTATTTTCTCCAAATACTACTTTCCTAACTAAATTTAAAATCCCCATTTTAAATTGATTATTTAGATGTAATCTTTGTTGCAGAACAGAAAATGAGAAAAAAAAATTGCCTACCTTGAAAGCTGTTTTTAACTGGAACATTGTAATATTACTTCACTGCTTTGGTATTCAAAAACTAGTTTATATTGATGACAGTTACTGTCTCAAAAACATTTTATTTGCAATCTCTTGCTATCATACTCGTATCACTTCACTTGTATCACTTGTTTTCCCATTGTTCATCTATTTGCTCTAGCTGGCACCAGTAATACTCCATGCGTTCTGTTGCAAGCAAGTGTACCCCAGGGGTATCTGCTTGCTCCAGAAACAGGAAGAGCCTCAAACTGGTTTTTGGAATATCAAATAAAACATGGGTAGCTTGCCAGGCTCTGCCATGTAGGTGGTATACTCTCAGTAGAAGGCTCTCATCTTGAGTATTTACTGATGAAACTCAAAGGGGAAAGACCGGGTTTTTCTCTTGGTTGGAGCTCTGAGGAGCTGTGGAGTTTGGATGTTGAAAATGACTGACCTCTTGGTGTGGGGGTTGCTCTGGCTTTCTGCTAGGCTCACTGGATGATGGGTCACAGCTAGAACCTGCCTAGAACTATATACAGCGTATAAATGTGAAAGATCCCAGGGAGGACCTGATTTTAACATCTAGTATTATCTAAGACTGTAGCTCTTAAATCTAGTACTATGCCCCGCATGTGTGAGCAAATCCTTGGAGCAATATTTGACTCCACTAGGAGCTGTCTGAACCTTTTACCGCCCTCCGGGGGTAAGTTCCAAGGGTTGCTTCCATGTGGGGCCTAGCAATGCAGCTTTGGGTCTGGAGTGGTTGGGTCTGGATCTCTTCCGGGTTTGCTGATGGAGCTGTGGGTCTGGCGTGTCTCCCTTCCGGGTAGCTGGCATGGAGGTGGAGGAATGGGCGGAGGAGCCTAAATCCCCGCTCAAAGTCTGGCCAACGTGGCCCCTCCCCGCACATGTGAGTGAACCCTTGGAGCAATGTTAGACTCGGCCAGGGGCTGACCTAGCCCTTACCGCTATTGTACTATTTTTGAAACTTATTTTCCTTTTTGGGGTCACACATGGCGACTCTCAGGGGTTATTCGTGGCTCTTTGCTCAGGAATTACTTCTGGCAGTGCTTCGGGACCATATGGGATGCTGGGATCTGAACCCTGGTTGCCGCATGCAAAGTAAATGCCCTATCCGCTGTGGAATCTCTCCCGCCACACGATTTTCTTTAAAGTTATCATTTGTCACACATTTGCACATATAAATTCTTCTAGCCATTTCTTGCTTTTTGCTTTCTATTAGAGACAGCAAACTTTTTCTCTTCTGAAGAAAATAACTACACCACTTTGTTAACTGAATCTTCACATAATTATTATATCCAAGGCAGGAATTGCACAGTGGGTAAGGTGCATGTCTTGCATGCTCTCAGCCTGGATTCAACTCAGAGCACCTCATATGGTTCCCTGAGCCGCCTGGGACTGATCCCTGATCACTGATGTGTGTGACCACACAGGCAAAGTATTGCATGTAATCCTAAAGATAGTTCTTTAGATTGTAAATTATTCATTCTTATAGATCACAGAAGAGAATTCTCTAGCTTACTTAAGTTCCCAAGGAAACACAATAATGACAAATACCTAAATCTGATTTTAGGGCTACCTTATTTCAAAAAATACTATTTATAACATTATTTTCATATTTTCTTTTATTATGGTATTTTCTTCACTTTCAGAATAGTCTTTAAGAGAATAGCATACTAAGAGAAATTTGTAACAGAAATGTCACTAATTTCTTGTCACTGAAAGCACCAACTTTTATCATAATTGTCTTTAGATAGACTGAAATAATCGCAAACTCTACTGTTTTTCTCACTGACCTCTGTTCTTTTGTCCATATCTTCTCACATCTAAAGCATTTTTCTTATTACTTACAGATATGACTAATAACACTAGTTAACAATCTTAGAAAAACAAAAGTTATTCAGAGTCATATTAGTGATACCTTAATTTATGTCCATTTTTTATTTCTCTATATCAGGCTCACACTGCTGTACCTTGGCTATATCAAGATCATTATGAGTTTAATACAGTAAAAGAATTGATCATAACATATCTTTCATCATAACATTTACTTCTATGAACTGACATGACAGTTCTACTTACTATTTGTTACATTATTTTTAAAGCATATCAAGTATTTTTATTTTTTTTTTTTTTGGGGACATATTAATTATTCTCATATTTGGGGACATACCAGAGCTGACTCCTGCTGTGTGCTCAGGGATCACTTGTATAAGGGCTAAGGGGTTCATATGGGTTGACAGGGATCAACCAGGGTTGGCTCATTTGCAAGGCCAGCACCTTACCTGCAGTACGATTGCTGGCCCAATTGGAAGAACTGTTTATGCTTTCTTTAGGTTTTGTCTGTATGGACTTGGAAAGCAAGGAAGGCTTTCAGGGTTTGGATTGGGGCAAGGTAAAAGTGTCAGGTGAGCTTTGAGTTTAGTTGCCCTGCTTTTTGTGGCTGCAATATTGTCACCAAATCTAAACCCATGTCCTCTTCTTAAACAATAGCACTTGGTTCCGTTGGACATAGCATAGCATTGTGGAATGCCTCACCCCTCACCAGCCACTCCTGGCTACTACATCTCTCCAATGCTTTATTATATTTTTAATTTTATTATATTGAATCACCGTGCAATGGGCTATTACAAAGCTATTCATAATTGGATTTCAGTTATACAGTGTTCCAACACCCATCCCTCCACAAATGTGCACATTTCCCAACACCATAAATTATTTTTTTTTAAATTTCAGTATGATTGCATCAATATAATCTGTTTTAGCTAGTCATCATTCATTACAAAGCAACATGTATATATATTATATTAAGTCTTCTAACTCATAAATTTGGCAAATAAATCCTTTGTTTATAGAAACTCTCCTTAAGAAATCTCTGTTCAAGTCCAATGGAATAAGATAAGTAGATTAATATATACATACATATATGTATGTATGTACATAAACATGTATGTATATACATATGAATGTATATAAATATATACACACTTTAAGGTTAGGATAATAGTCATTTTGCTATATGTATTCTTATTATATTATTATTGATCACATTATATTATTTACTGATCACTTGGCCAGCCCCTGGCTGAGTCTAACATTGCTCCTAGGGTTCGCTCACATGTGTGAGGGAGGGGCCACACTGGCCGGACTTGGAGTGGGGATTTGAGCTCCTCTGCCCTTTCCTCCACCTCCGTGCCAGCTACCCCGGAAGAGAGACTCACGCCAGAAGCAAAGTTCAGTCGGTGCGTGGCCGCTCTGCAGCTTTGCAACATTCTTTGATAGTACTGAGTTTAGGATCAGGTCCTTCCCAGGATCTTTCACATTTATACACTGTATACAGTTTTACCCAGGTTCTAACTGATACCCGTCATCCAAGTAAGCCTAGCAAGAAGCCAGGGCAACCCACACATCAAAAGGTCATTCTCAACATCCAGACTCCATAGTTCCTCAGAACTCCACCCAAGAGAAAATCCGATCTTTCCCCTTTAAGTTTCATCTGTATGTGCTTGAGATGAGAGCCTTCTTCTGAGAGTAAACCACCTACAGAGCAGAGCCTGGCAAGCCACCCATTTTTTTTTATATGCTAAAAACTAGTAACAATTATGGACCTCAATTCCATGACCTGAAAAATGGTTTGAGGCTCTTCCTGTCCCTGGAAAAATCAGATGCCCTTGGGCTACACTTGCTTGCGACAGGACATATGGAGATGTTACTGGTGCTCACTTGAGCAAATCGATGGACAACGGGATGACAGTGACAGTGATACAGTGATTGATCACATTAGTTCACAAAAAATTCAAAAACAAATCTATAACATTTTATATGTCACACTAATATATATATGTATATACATTAAAATAAATACCATCTTGTATTTTTAAAATTTTTTACATTTTGAAATTATGTTTTTTCTGAAGAATTTGAAAGTTTGTATGACTATTGATAGGAAAGCTTTTGCTCCCCATCTACTTACATTTTTATATGCAAACATATGACTCATATAATTACTCACATATTTATATATCTATACATATAAATATGAATCTATGAATAAATATATGTACACATTGATGCAAAATATGATTAGCTATACATGAATTTAGATTTGAGAGAATATTTTAAAATAAAATAAATTTATTTACATATAATTGACTTAATTACTTGAGTGCTTTTCCCACATTTTATGTATCTTGTCATTTTCAATAAGAATTTATATTCTCTATAAGATCATGTTTTTAATCTAAGTTTTGATATACACTATATAAAATTAGAATAGAGCAGACAGTGTGAAAATGAGGGGGATGAAAAAGAACCATCAAGCAAAGGTCTTCTGTTTTAAATGTTGCTTTTTGATTTTTCTTGTGTATGTTTAATATTCTGAAATCAGTTTACTTCACCTATTTTTTCATTTTTGACTTTTCCTGATATCCCAACATGGTAGTTGAATATATAATTATGCATGCTAAAAATAAAAACAAATCAAAATACAAATTTTACTATTTCTTAAGCAAAAAATATATTTATATAATTTTACTAGTTGAAAATATGTGACAATGTTCTGTTCATATCTTTCAAAAATAATTATTAAACCTACTAGCATACTGTAAAGAATACTCAAAGATATATAAGATAAAATAATTATTAAGTAAAGTACATGTTACCAAATGATTCCTCCTAATGGCATTAAACATATGCCTTAATAGTTGAGAGAAATCAAATTTATTGGCCTAGATTTAAGAAGAGATCACATGATAGAGAGAATATCAAAGTGTGGAAGATACATATCAAATAAAATATTTATTTTCACTGTATTTCCAACTCATCTTTACAGAGTCACAGAGTGCGGTAAAAATTATAGGGTGATATATTCTATTTCCAGGTGAAAGCAGTAAAAAAAGCCACAATTGCTCAGTTTTCTTTTGGTCTTTTATAGGAACTGCAAAGCTTATATTGCCCAGCAAATGCATTGATGGCATTGCCTTTGTCACTACACCTATTAAGATAGGATAGAATAGACCTCTGGTGTCCATAATTACTACCTTAGTATTGTTGTAAACAGGAAAACAAAGTCTGCTTCTATATCACAGGAATTTTGAAGCTTAATTTGTTAGAGCAATATAAACATTGCCTATAGCGCAAACAATGTCAATGCCATTTTAAATAATGCTGTTTGAGGTAGTATTGTTCTTTTTGCCATAACACTACATACTTTTTTTTTACTTAAATAAGAGGTACATAGAAAGAATTTGATTCTGAAAATCATTTGAGTGGTCAATACAAAGAATAAGGGAGATAGATTTCATTTGATTATTATAATAACCATATCCATACCTTGGAAATCTCAGTACATAGTTGTGATACTCTGTGTGACACTCCCTTCTGGTTGCCTTCCAATCATCTAATACCCTCCCTCACCCCCAGTAGCCAACATCAGTTTCTGTTGTTTCAAATCAAGAACACTGACAAATTCATCTTTGCAAAAGCTTATAATGTTCCTTCTATATACTTGCATATGTATACTTACTGCCAAAAATCTTCCACAAAAATAAAATATATTGCATTTTTTGGCTATAATTCTTGGGAAAGATCTGAAAAGCTTCATAATCACTCAGCAGATGCTGTTGAGTTTTAAAGAAATACTTTGTAAACATAACAGGATGAAGTGCAGTCTGTTCTTTAGTTCTTAAATCAAGTTAGTCCATTGAATTTTAATGAATGTTTCATTCTAGATATTTTCCATCTCAGGTATATGCATCTGTTTTAATGAATAAATCGTATGCTTTAAAATTTGCATTTAAAGAAATATTCAATTTATTCCACAGGGATGGAAAATGATGGCCAGAATATCTATCAGTTCTATTTGAAAATAGAATTTCCATAGGAGATATGAGAAAGAAATCCTTTTATTAGTTGATAAAAGAGGAAAACAATGTTTTTATGTTCTTCACACCATAAGTTACATTATTTAAATGATAATGAATGATATTTCTACTAGATCACCAAAAGGTTTAAAATTTATATATAGTTGGTTTCCTTTAGCACTTTAAATGGAACTTTCACTTTTAGAATCTGACAGAAAATTCTACAATTTTTAAATAGCAGCTGTCATGAGAAAAAATGTGTAGTATACCCTAAACCAACTTAAAAATAATGCACGGTTATTATAATCATAAAATAAAATAGAGGATAATTAGTTAACTGTTTCCAGTTAATTACAATTAATTGAAAAGTTATCTTGGGATCTATCTTTCAAAGTTCCCTTACTTAATCTTTAAAAGAGTAAAGAATAAAAGGATATTAGAAAACTAGATACAATATGATTGTTCCTTGAGTTTGTATTACCAAGATTTATATAACTAATTTCCATTAGATTTGATTGCAGAAATATGGATGGGTATTATGAAGTGCTGGATAACAGTTTCTCAGAGAACTAATGAAGGTATTGAGATACGTTCCCTACGGGAATATGGTTCCTATAGAAATCATGTTAAAGTTGTTCATGATGACTTGTTATAGGCAGTCAATATTACAGCACCAATAAACAATCCCACCACAATTGTCACCCCCTCTACCATTACTCAATTTTCCCAACCATCTCTCAAGCCTTGCCCCCAAAAACAGGTCCGCATTTTTTTAAACTGCTCATTACCATTAATTGTTTAACAAAATGATAAATTGTGTTCCTATAAAAGAATATTTGCAAAATGTTGAATCTCACTATCATTTTTTAACTGTTTATTTTGTTTTATTTATTTATTTTATTTTATTTTATTTTTTTTTGCTTTTTGGGTCACACTCCGGCGATGCTCAGGGGTTACTCCTGGCTCTGCACTCAGGAATTACTCCTGGCGGTGCTCGGGGGACCATATGGGATGCCGGAGGATGGAACCCGGGCCGGCAGGCGGCGCAAGGCAAACGCCCCTACCCGCTGGGCTATCGCCCGGTCCCTAATCTCACTATCATTTGTATCACTTGTCTTCCTGTTGTTCATCGATTTGTTCCAGTCGGCACCAGTAACACCTCCATATGACCCTGTCATGTGCTAGTGTAGCCCAAGGGCATCTGCTTGCTCCAGGGAACAAGGAAAGCCTCAAACCATTCCTTCAGATCATGGGAATGAGGTCTAAATTGATACTGTTTTGGCATATCAAATACGACACAGGCTGCTTGCCAGGCTCTGCCGGGTGAGCAGACTACTCTTTGGTAGTAGGTAGGCTCTCCAGTTTGTGCATTTAATGATGAACCGCTAGGCTGTTTTTCGGCCGATGCACAAGGGAGATCGACTTTTCTACGATCTCAATGGGAGAGATCGAGAATCTCACTATGGGGATATTGAAGTCCCTTGTCTGAGGTTTTACTAAGCTGTTGTTACAAGTTAAACCTTCTGTGCTAATTCTTTGTTAGTTGAAATTGGTTGGCTTCTTCATTAGATTCCTATTGAATCTGGTGTGCTACTACTATGATGCCTGTGTTATACAGTTTGGGGATATTGCTCCAGAAAATCCAGAATAGTTACTATGCAGTCTAGCCAGACGCAAGTCTTTGGAGCAAGGGTGTGGCTGTGGGGCTTCTGGTAGTTCTCATGGAGGTTGTCCATTCTGACTCCAAAAAGGCCTGGCATTTCCTGCTGCAAAGACCCATGCACCTGGAGTTTTCCATGTATTAGATTCTCTAGGGAGCCCACTCCCTAGTTACAGGTTATGGGTAGAGTCTTGGTGGTCGCTTTGTGTTGTGCAAACAGTTGCCAGGGCTTTTCTTTGGTGGGAGTCCTTCTTTAACATTAACCCGGGAAGTCTCAACCAGGAATATTTGTCCTAAAATTTTTAAGACAAGTTGATTCTCTGCCAAAAATTATTTATGATTCTCTTGAAAAGGACCAGCAGATGAGCTTATGTGAAAATAGTGATCTAAAGACTGCCTCTTTTGTGAAATTTTGCTTAAGTCCCCAAACCATATAGGGTGACATGTACGCAGTTTGAGGAATACTTTATTTATTAATAGGTATGATATCGATATTCTATTTTATGTTATGTTCTGATGGACTCTTGCTTCTAGAGGGAAGGCGACACTTTCTCACCATTACTTTTGTTTTGGGGGCAACAAGCTGCAGTGCTCAAATACTCAGGGATTTTTCAGGGATCTCTCCTGGAGAGATTCAGGGTTATCAAAGAGCAAGTGCCCTACCATCTGTACTAGTTATCTGACCTACTTCTTTTTGACAATCTTAAGGTTATCTTCATTATCCAGCCCCATTTAGTCTTTTAGACTTCCGGGCACAACTGAAAACTTTTCCTTTTTACTCTTTATAGACTTAATTTCTACAAATTGCTCAGGATGAGATTTTTTTTAACATTTTATTATACCACCGTGAGATATACAATTACAACGTTGTTCACGCTTGGGGGGTTTCGGTCACACAGTGTTCCAGCACCCCGCCCTCCACCAGTGCCCCTCAACCACCACCCATGTCCCCAATTCCTTCCCCCATGTCCTGCCTAAATGGCAGGTTCTTTCTCTCTCTTCTCTCTCTCTCCTCTCTCTCCTCCTTCCTCCCACACATTGTGGGTTACACTACGCACACTTAGAAGCCATCATTTGCATTTTTTTGTCTGTATTTAATGCTCAGTTCTATGTTGGTATCAGACCTTTTGACATTTGTTCACACATGTTCCCCTTCTCTATCTTACCTAACCCTCTGACTCCCACGTGCTTGTGGTAATTTCCACTTTTGGTAAGATCACCTGGTATACTTTATGTCATGCAAATAAATGCAGTCATTCTATGTCTCTCTCTTTCCTTCTGACTAATTTCACTCAACATGATTCTTTCCATGTCCATCCATTTATAGGCAAATTTCATAACCTCATTTTTCCTGACAGCTGCATAGTATTCCATTGTGTAGATGTACCAAAGTTTCTTTATCCAGTCATCAGTTCTCGGGCATACTGGTTGTTTCCAGGTTCTGGCTATTGTGAATAGTGCTGCTATGAAAATAAAAGTGTGGATTGTGTTTCCGCTGTGTGTTTTTGGCTTCCCAGGGTATATTCCCAGGAGTGGTATGGCTGGGTCAAATGGGAGCTCAATTTCTAGTCTTTGGAGGAATGTCCATATTGTTTTCCAGAAAGGTTGTACCAGTCGACATTCCCACCAACAATGGATGAGAGTCCCCTTTTTCCCCGCATCCACGAACCAGCACTTTGTTGCTTTTACCCTTTTGGATATGTGCCAGTCTCTGTGGTGTGAGGTGATATCTCATTGTTATTTTGATTTCCATCTCTCTGATGATTAGTGATGATGAGCATTTTTTTCATATGCTTTTTGGCCATTCGAATTTCTTCCTTGTCAAAGTTTCTGTTCATCTCTTCTCCCCATTTTTTTTATGGGGTTGGCCGTTTTTTCTTATAAAGTTCTACCAGTGCCTGATACATCCTGGATATTAACCCCTTATCAGATGGGTATTGGGTGAATATTCTTTCCCATTCTGTGGACTGTCTTTCTATCTTGGTCACTGTTTCTTTTGAGGTGCAGAAGCTCTTTAATTTCATGTAGTCCCATATGTTTATACTTTCTTCTAGTTGCTTTGTTAGTGGTGTTTCACCTTTGAAGATGTCTTTAGCTTCAATGTCGTGGAGGGTTTTTCCTATATTTTCTTCAACGTACTTTATGGATTCAAGTCTGATATTGAGATCTTTAATCCATTTTGATCTGATTTTTGTGCAAGGTGTTAGCAAGGTCCAAATTCATTTTTTTACATGTAGCTGCCCAGTTTTCCCAGCACCCTTGTTGAAGAGGCTTTCCTTGTCCCATTTCACAATTTTTGCTCCTTTGTCAAAGATTAAATGATCATGTATTTGAAGCTAACTGCCAGGATACTCAACTCTATTGCATAGGTCCACAGGTCTATTTTTATTCTAATACCATGCTTTTTAATTACTTCTGCTTTATAGTAGAGTTTGAAGTTGGGAAAGGTAATGCCTCCCATCTTCTTTTCCCAAGGAATGCTTTAGCTATCCATGGGGGGTTATTATTCCATACAAAGCTAATTGGATTTTTAACCTAAACCAAAGGTCTAAAAAAGTTCACTTAACATCCAATTTGTGCTATTTTAGACATGACAACATAAAAATATAAATAATATTTAGGCTTTTTCTGATCAGCAGCAAACATTTTATTATACAAAACTGATATAATATGACATAATATATAGGTGTATATATACATATATGTATATAAAATAGCATTAGAGTCTCTGGATATATGCTAATATCTGAAATGTTAGCTATTTGGTTTTTTGCTAATTATTTGACAAGTTGTGGTTCTGTTTGTGTAATTATTTATGAATCCTTCAAATATTCATTAAAAATACAATTTATCCTTGGGGCCACTCTGTAAAAGTACTTTCCTGATGAACTGTTATGATTTATTGTCTCCCCAGTAATGGTAAGCTTAACATGAGTAGGGAATTTCAATATCTTCTATAGGTAACTTTTTATTTTAAAGGTTTTTTTTAAAGAAAGATACCCTAGAGGTGACTAAGCAAGTCACCTAGAAGTGACTACAAGAGTATGCCACCCACACAGCAGAGCCTGGCAAGCTACCCGTGTTGTATTTGATATGCCAAATACCAGTAACAATTATAGACCTCATTCCCATGACGTGATGGAATGGTTTGAGGCTCTTTATGTTCCTGGAGCAAGCAAATGTCCTTGGGCTCTACTAGCATGAGACAGGACATATGGAGATGTTACTGGTGCCCGCTCAAGCAAATCGATGATGAACGGGAAGACGGTGATACATTGATACAGTGATCATGAACTGGCAAAACTAAAAACAAAAGAACTCAGGAACAATATCAAACTTTTGAAAATAATGAAAGGCAGCAGTCTAATTAGGCTTTTGAAGTGAGAGTATATTTAAATGCTGGAGAATTCACGTTCTGCTTCTAAAATCTAGAGAAGTAATAAACAGAGGACAACCTTGCAATACAGTATCCCACCCTGTTTTTCTAGAGGACCTCAAAAGTGGCAGGCTTGATAATTAAAAGAATAAAAAGAGAGCGGAGCGTTTATTTTGAGTAGATTAAAGAAATACTTAGAAAGAATAATAGTACTATTAATGATCATTAATTGGGGAAAGTTGTGGCTTTTATCCATTCATTAGCTGCCATTGCTCATAACTTATTAGAGCTATGCTAAACTAGTTATAAATTATCACAATTTCTGTGAAAATAACAAAAACTCCAAGAAAGGGTTTTATAGGGATCAAGGTGACATTTCAGCTCATTGGGGTACATGCAAGAAACTGAGTTTAAATTCAGGCATTACATGGTCCCTGGAACATCACTGGGTGTAACACTGAGAGGTCAGTTGGCTCTAGTGGACCACAGCACTGCTAGACCGAACAGTGCTCTATCACTGGCTTGAGCATTGAACATTCTGTGCAGATGACTGAGTATCACTGGTCTCTTGATCACGGCTTTGGAATGCTTTGGAATTCACCAAGAAATACAGCATATAAGAGCAGCAGTAATGAAAAAGAGCAATAAAACTAAGTAATGATAGTATAGAGATAATAAAGAGAGTGAAAAATGATCTATACTGTCAAGGACTTCCCTACAACTGGCAATAGAAGGAATGCCAAATAATACATCAGATAATTGGTAAGACCTACTAGAAGTACATCGTCAAACATATTTTAGAAGCAATATGGCATTTCAGCCCTCTGTCTGAATAAAGAGAAGAGAAAAGGAATAAGATTCTTAGAAATGTCAGAGAAGGAAATTTAACGACTGGGTTTCCAGAGTTTCCTATTGAGTCCAAAGCTCAATGGTGGAAAATAATCATAAGATAATAATCTTAATAATAATTCCCCTAACACAATTCTAATAACTGGAAAAAATTTACTCAACTTTCTTCACAAAAACTCTACAATTTATGTAGTGCAGTCATTGCTTTATGAGGAGAAATGGAGGTAAAGAGAATTTTTACATGCTCAAAGTCACACATTTGCAACAGGCATTCTGGGATTTGATCCCAAACACTCTCAGCTTATATGACATCTCATCTGACTTCTTTCATAGAAACAATTTCTCTCCTTAAAATTGAAAGAATACAATTGTAAGGACCTTATAATTACATTATATCCACCTACATAATCTAGTATAATCTTATTTTAATATCAACTGATTAACAGCTATCTCTCTACCGACAATGTCATTTCTCATCTGGCACACAATATATATTCACACATTTGGGAAGCTTATAATGTCAACATCTTTGCAGTGGACTTTATTTTGCCTGCCACAGTTATTAATCTATATTTTTCTGCAATTAAAACTATTCTAAATTTACAAAACTGACAGAAAATGAATTGCTTCTACTTGGGTCAGCAGTTTTGTATCATAACCTCTGTATTAATTAGGTTACTAATATGATTGCTGTCAGAAAATTTGAATTTGCGAGCTGTTTTGTATCTAGTTAAAAGCTCTATAGGGAATGGGTTAAAAAGTGTCAAAAGCAAGGACTCTACCTACTCAACTGACCCAGGAGTTGAATTATGTCTAATCATTTGAAATGGGATATCATTACATATTACAAAAAATATGCTGACAGCCTCAAAAGAATCTACAGAAGACAAGAAACTGTTGGATAAAAAGAGTCTGATTTTCCGATAAACATCATCTAAGTGATTTCCTACAGTCTTGCTCATACAAATAAGAGTAACTACATTGTTCTGATTCATCACTAAAGCATAAATGATTGAATAGATTTCTCTGCCACCCTTCCCAACCTACCACCATCAACAATAGTGTGGAGCTGAAATACTGGAGGCTGAAAAATACTTACTGAGTCTGCTTGTAACCATCAAGTTTTTTTTCCCACTGCCATTCATGGGCCAATCCAACCAGGGACACAGAGACAAGTTAAGAAATAACTATTCTTTATCCATTGTGGTCAACAGCCCATCTGCTTGGAAGATAGTGAACTCATGTCTTCCAAACAGTTATCTTGTTTTTATCATTGCATGAAAGATAATAGGAAGAACATTTTTTGAAAATGTAGGGTCAAAATCAATGAGCCCAAGAATGAAAAAATAAAATTTCTTTGTGAAATTATATGTGAATTCTAATAATAGAATCTTATGCTACATATCATTGATTTTATGACATGTACTCTCTGAACTAATGACTTTGGCTTGGGGTGGACATTTTTAGATATGACCACCCTGTTAGTCCCTGTGATGATAGGGACAGGTGCCCTTCCCTGTTCTAGCTAAGCAAATGCTGATTTTTTGGGAAACTCCTGAATGTCCCAGCAGAGCTGATAAAACAATATATTGTAATAGTGCCCTCTACTACCTTAAGGTGTGATAGATATGCATGAATCAGAATGAACTTTACTACCTTATAAAGCATGACTCTTGTGGTACCTAAGCATTGTCTAAGGTGAAGTTTTGTTTAACCCAGACCAATCAGGGTGATGAACCCACCAATGTCAAATAAAAACTTGATTTCCCACCATAAGACTTTGTCTCTATGTGCTTAATTACACAAACTTCCAGTTCAACAGGACTAATCCTCTAAGGTATACTAATCGTTATCTTATTTACAAGTCTAAACATTAAGTAAAGGCTAATGTTTACCTTTGTTATTAGTTAGTTAGTTTACCTTTTTTGGGAGAAAAGGTAAACTAAGGAAAAACTGTCCTTATAATTAAGTTCTTTATTTTTAAACCTTGATTTCACTTTCTATTTTTGCTTTTTTGGGTCACACCTAGCAATGCTCAGGGGTTTCTCCTGGCTCTGTGCTCAGGAATTACTCCTAGCAGTGCATGGGGGACCATATGGGATGCCGAGGAACAAACCCAGGTCAGCGGCATGCTAATGCCCTACACCTGTGCTAATGCACCAGCCCCCAAGTTCTTGAAAAGATAGTTGTCCTTGTCTAATATTGAGCTTTCATCAAATTTAAATTTTATCATCTGTTCTATTTTTTGTTGAAGTTAGGGATATTGAATCAAACCTGACTTCTTGCTGAAATGTGCTAAGAGAGGAGATGAAGAGTCATCTGAAATAACCCTAACCCTAACCCTAACCCTGACTCTTCATCTCCTCTCTTAGGACATTTCAGCAAGAAGTCAGGTTTGATTGATGACTCTTCATCTCCTCTCTTGGGAATTTAGCATAAAGAAAAAGTGTTCTTTAAAGACTATTTTTTCTTTATGAGTCACAACCAGCAATGCTCAGGGATTACTCCTGGCTCTGCACACAAGGAATCATTCCTGGCGGTGCTAAGGGGACCACAGGTATGCTGGGGATCGGACCCAGATGACTGTGTGCAAGGCCAATTGCTCTACCCTCTGTGCTTTCACTCTGGCCCCAAGACATTTTCACTTTATGCCATTTCCTTTAGTTTTTGTTTTTCTTTATTTTTAAAATGTAATGCTGACTCCGATCTGACCATTTCTTGATGAATAGGAAATGTCATCAAGGCAAGGGGTTAGCGAAAAGAATAGAAAAATCTCACTGGTTGGGAAAATGACCCTTCATGGGTAAACTATGTTCCATATCTATAGACCCTTCTATATTAGTAATAATTTACCCAAGTCATATTTTAGTATGGCAAACTTTTGACATCTTACTGTTTCACCTTTTGGAACTTCTGAGACGTTAAAACTCAAAAGCTCTTTTGTACATTTATTTCATAAAAATAAGTCTCACAAATAGAAACAACTAAAATAGTAAAAATGAGCATTCTACCCAAAAGAGCTAATTTTTTTTCTAAATATCTACTATTTGCAAAAATAAAAATAAATTAATTCATTACAGAGAACTTTCTTTTCCTATGTCAATGCTCAGAAGTTTACATTACTTGATATGAAATGGTGAAAAGTCATATCTCTATGTACTATAACAGTGGATTTTAACTCATTTTGTATATATTATATTGTCTTAAAATTCTCTTTGGAGTCACTATTTCCCACATTATAGAATACTCTTGAGAACAGAGTGCGATTATCCTATGACTTATTTGTACTATAGTTTCATTCCAATAAAAAATAAGTGTACACTGAAGTTATAAAAATAATCCTTTGTTTTAAATGTAAAATATAAGAGAATGAGTCTTAATCCTTAAATATTATCTTAAAGTTTGATTATATAAATGTCCAAAAGTCAGGGTCGGAGCAATAGTTCAGCAGGTAAGGTGTTTGCCTTGCACGCGCCTGACCAGTGCTGGCCCAGGTTCAATTGTCGGCATCCCATATGGTCCTCTGAGCACCACCAGGAGTAATTCCTGAGTGCAGATCCAGGAGAAACCCCTGAGCATTGCCGGGTGTGACCCAAAAAAAAAAAAAAAAAAATTTTTAAATGCCCAAATGTTATTCAGAACCCAATAAAACAATTTTTGTATGAGATTCTCCTGCATATCCAAGATATCTAGTTCTGCTGCCAATTGTGAGAAATAGTATTGACTAATAAAATTCTACTTTATAAAACTGAAACTCTTTCCCAACTCCGAGAAGTTAATGTGATGTTGAACAGACTTTCTATTAAGACTACCTTTTCTCTGGGAGAAACACACACTGAAACTATCATCATCCAGTTGAAAATTTGAAACTAAGAGAGTAAGAATACGTACATAGGCTCTTTGCAACAAGAGAGTAAGAATACGTAAATAAGCTCTTTGCAAAAATAAATGATATTCAAAGACCAATTTTTCCTTAAATATATATGACTTTGACCCTCTGGAAAAACACACCATATTGTCTCTCGAACACCTCTCTTGGCATTTTTGTATCTTAATCTCTGTATTAATTAGGTTACCAATATGATTGAAGCCAGATAGACTTGAATTTGTGAACTGTTTTGTATCTAGTTAAAAACTCTACAGGGAATGGGTTAAAAAGTGTCAAAAGCAAGGACTCAACTACCCACTCAACTGACCTAGGACTTAAATGATAGCTAATTATTTGAAATGGTATATCATTATATATTACAAAAATTTGCTAACAGCCTCAAAAGAATCTACAGAAGACAAGAAACTGTTGGGTAATTATAGTCTGACTTTCCAATAAACATATCTCAGTGATTTCCTACAGTTTTGCTCTTACAAATAAGAGTAAACACATTGTGCTGATTCATCACTAAAGCAAAATGTAGCATAAATGCTTGAATAGATTTCTCTGCCACCCTTCCCAACCTACTAACATCAACAAATATATGGGGCTGAAATACTGGAGACTGAAAAATACTTATTGAGTCTGCTTGTAAACATGAAATTTTGTTTCCACTGCCATTCATGGGCCAATCCAACCAGGGATACAAAGACAAGTCGAGAAATAACTTTATTTTTTATCCATTGTGGTCGACAGCCTATCTGCTTGGGAGATAATGAACTCATGTCTTCAAAACAGTACTATTTCCAATCCCAACCCTAGAGTTTTTGATAGGAAATACTGAGCAAACATAATACCTCTTAACACAAAATTGATTTCTAAAATTGGCTAGTATTAAAATATTTCACCTCTCTGCACTACTACAATATAATTAAAACCGTTTTAAAGAATTATATTAATGGTAAACTATTGCCTGGCATTCACTGCTAATTTAGAGCTCTTTTATTCAAGTGACAAAAGGCAAATTAATTAGTAAGCTATATATTGCTAATATTTACGGTAAGGTTTTTTCACCAAGCAAGTTTATTTAGATCATAATTGGTGTTCTATCCAAAATGTAACCCAGTAGTCAGATTTTCCCTCCCTTGCTAACTTACTTGTTTGGCTCCAAAAGATGCCTGGTCAGAGTCGTACTAATGAGGAGTAGGCTTGCAAATAAGTCTGGTTCAGCCCAAGGCAAAGTCACACAGCTGGCAAAAGTAATCTCATGGTGGGATGCTGTTTTTCTACTTAAATATATTTGAGGTCTACTGAGAACTCACTCTTTCACAGTTGTTTACTTTCAGTCAACTTTGTCTAAATCTTCCTTTACACAGCACTTGAGCATGCCTGTAGCTATGTAGGGTATGCATAGTGACATGATGTTCACAAGGCTTTGATACCTAGATTTGCTAACAGACTTCATACTGGGTTCTGTGTATCTATGCACAGGATATTGTTCTCAAATGATCCAAAGATAATCGGCCACTTGATGTGCTTCTTGATTTACCTACAAGTCTGTGAAGGTATAGGAAAGTAAAAGGACCAATTTCAAATTCAGAATGAAATAATGTGCTGAAATGAGTTTTTGCAAGAAACACTATCATGATCAATAAATAAATATGTATTAAGGAACCTCTTTGGTATTTAAAACGTGACAAGATCGGCCAGAAAGCTAGCTCAATGGGCTGAGCATATTTGGCACGCTGGAAGTTCAAGTTCAATTCTAGGTCACATGGTCTCTGGAGCACCACCATTAGTGATATCTAAGTACAGAGCCAAGGGTAGCTTCTGAGCACTGTCAGATGACATGGCCATTGACAATTAATAGTTGATCTGAACAATATTAGCTTCATACTTTGCAAATATAAATTTGACAGATATCGTTTGGATTTAGATGAATCCTAGAATATTAGGAAGAGATTATTCATAGAATCATATCTATTGAGCCATATCTTTGGCATATGTGTCACATTTATTTAAATACTAAAGAAATACCTTAATACACATTTATTTGTTGAGTAATATTTACTTTAATTTTACTCATTGTTCTTTTTTTTTTTTAAAAATATTTTATGTAATTAGGACTATTTAAGTTTAACATATTATATGTATAATAGCACTTCATTGCAAAGGAATGTAAAGAATGAAAAAAGAGTATGTCTAAAAATACATAAGCAATATACTCTTTGCCAGATAGTTAGAATTTTATAGTACACGTAATAATAGAGATTAAATTCCCTCTTTTGCTTTCTTTACAAAAATACTCTCATATTCTTTGAAAATAACTTCTATTAAACAATTGTCTAAGTAATTATCAGAGAGCTTGAAACTGCTTTGTTAGTAAGAAATGTTTTCACAAAATTGGGAGTGGTTTGCGTGTATGTTTTTAAAAATTAGCAAGGCAGCTGCAATGTACAGAGCAGAAGTGGAAGGGGTTTAGAATTAGTAGATTATTTCAAGGTTTTGGATGAATGCTGAATAATGTGGTTCTGATGAGTTATTACAGTCTCTGAAATCAGTGCTTCCTGGAATAAAGGGCAGTTTGAGATCATAGGGTGCACAGGCTCAAAACAAATTTCTTTTCTCTCTTCACCTCTGAAAACTTAAATCTCAATTCCTGTCTACATATACCCCTAACCATACCTGTATCTATGTGTGTTCTCAGCAGGGAAAACCAATTTGTCTCAAACCTTAGCTGAATCTTAGGATAATAGGCAGATCATATTCACTCACATGCAGAGTCCCTCCTGGGTGATTGCAATTTTGTGATAGAAAAAAAAATCCCAGGCCTTTTTATTTGGTTTCTAAGATCTCACTAAAGTGACTTTGGTAAAAGTCAGGTAACTAAAGTCACTGCTTGAAATCCTAGTCACTTAATATGTGATCTAAGAAATATGAAAGTATCATCTGGGAGAAATACTGACACTCAGATCTCATCAGAAAACTTTAGAATCAATATATACTTCAATTAACTCCTGAAAAGATCTATATGTACATGGAAGTTTGAGATGTGCTTCTCTGAATCACTGGACAAATTCTTAATTACTTTATATTTAGTCTGTGTAGATATGTTCAAGTATTTCAAAACCAATTTTTGAGATGAAAGTAATAAAATTAAATAAACTCCTGTCCTATAGAAAACCTTATGGAATTGTATTCATCTATACTGCTTTCTCAGTAATTATAATTTTAGAAAGTTATAAAATAGTTTACAGGGTCAGAAATAATTCATATTAGTCATTTATACTTTAATATCATCATAATAAATGTGTTAATTTGTTGGGTTCTGAGCTGCTAGCCTTAGGGGCCAGCATTTTCCCACCACAAGACCCTAAGGTCTTTTTCCCACCACAGGGCCCATTTCTGGGTCCTGCCATATGTTACACCCAAAATTTCTGTGAATATCTGAGCTAAGGTGAGGCAGAATGTGCCTGGTCTTCTAACCTCTGATCACAGGAATATGTAAATCAATGATCATTATCTTGCAAATGTTACCTTGCATATGCTAAATCTGTGATAGTCATTTGTTGTGAAGATTGTTTTCTGTTACTATGGCCCAGGAGCTTGCAAATGCCCTGTGATGTGTGCTTGTACCCCCTCCACCCAAATATTGTGTAAAAGGTTTAAACCATGTTCAGTAAATCGAGTGCTGCTACCCAGAACTCCCCACTGCATCAGTGTCTTTTTCTTTCTTTCTTTCCTTTCTCAGCAGCAGCGGCAAGGCAGAGTTTCTCCCAAGTCCCAAAGTCCATCCCTCTTCTTTTTCTGCAGGGATGAAATCCAGCAAGATCTAAGTCTTCCTCATTTGTGCCAGGGGCTGCTGGCCAGGGCCCCGACATTAATTTATTGCTTAAAAGTTTTACTTCTTTAAAGTATACTTGAAATCAGAAATGTCTCTTTTCCTATTTTAGAAATTTAACTGGGATTAGTTTGTTTTAACTAAAAAAAATGATCAAATACATACAAGAAACATTTATGGGTTGTATTTTTTCAGTGTTTGCCAAATAATAAGCTTTATTTTTTATATTGTATGTGTTCTTTTTGTTTCTAATGAGATGTAATTCAGAATTTCTTTTCACAGTAATGGTTTAAAAACAAAGAGCAACCTATAATCATACACCTACCTAAAAACCCTTTAAAAGAGAAACAATTAGGATTTTTGAATTACTATATAATTCCTTTAGTATGCACACATTAATATCTACTTGTTTATATATACATATATGCTGATTTAAACACATTGGGATAGTTGGCAAAAATAATAAAACTTGAAATCACAAATGATCATACAAATATCATTTCCACAGTTTAGAATAACACCTCACAAATCCCAAAACTACTATCAAGGGAAAAATAAATATATCAAATAATGTATTTTATTTTATGACTACGAAGATGCAATTCTGATTCAAATACAGCAACTGAAACAGAGTATGTTGCAGATAGCAACCTCTAATTTGCTGTGATGGATGATGAATCAAAGTCATTACCAATTACTCACATTTGTTTCTCCAGTGGCAGCAGGTTGAAAGCTGGTGGGTCCACTTAGCATTTAATTTTGAGGATTTGAAGAGATAGGACAGTGGATCGGTAATTGCCTTGAACACAACTGACCTGTGTTTGATCCCTAGCACTACATACAGTTCCTTGAGCATTGTACAGAGTGCTCTCTGAATGCAGAGCCAGGAGTAATCCCTGAGTACCATGAGAACTGGCCTTGCAACAACCCCCAAAGCATCAAAATTTTAAGTTACAGTGTTTTCTTTATTAAAAAGTTCATGATATGTGACATGAACGGGATTTGATTTGAAAAAAGAAATGACTGTTTTATTAAATGATATTTAACCCAGATCTGTATGTTATATTAAAGGTCTGTATGGTCAGTTGTAAGTAGGATCACCCATAACAATGAATGATCATAAAGTGAGCCCAAAATGGAAAAATAAGCATTTAATTCAGAATAGCAAAATAAGTAACATAATTTGCAAAAAAAAAAAACCCTAAACATTGTACGCTCCTTAAATGTCTTTACCATTTAAATTTAACTACAAATTTGTCAAAAAATTATATTTGAGTAGAAAGGTGTTATTTTACAATAATTAATTGATAGATTTTACACATATGTTGCAGGACACCTAAAAGCCTAAAAGCCTCTGCATCTGCCCTGGATTGCCTCCTGCAGATCACTTTGTAGATAGGGAGGTAGTTTAAATGTGGCAGTTTACCTGACCATGTATTCTGTACTGGTTGGTATAAATATTCTCTCATGCTACCACAAGCATCGTGGGACTAGCTAGATCTTATCAGCATATGTGCCTGGCCACATTGGATCTCTAAGTAATTAGCCCAGAGAGAAATGCTGTTTGCCTCCAAGCAAGCAAGCATGGCTCCCCTGATAACTCAAAGGCTACAAAACTACCATGAAGTAGAGGAGATTCTTGTAAAGTCTTGGAGAAATATTTAACTGGCATTAGTATAGTCTTTGGTACAGGGACATGCCATCTCAGAACCCCCCTTCTCTAACCTATAAAGGCATTTCCAGGAAGATCTTGGCTCCAGACATAGGTGAGGTGCTGGGAGAAATTACCTGAGGGCATTTGACCTTCCCTGCCAGGGGAAATTACATTGAGTTTATAGCTCCTTCCAGCTCTGCTAGGGAGGCTTTGAATGAGCTCTGGGTTCTTATAAACAGCCAGAAGGCCTCCTGAAGTGCTACATTTCTATGAAAAAATTTTTATTTATTACCCCGTAATACAAATAAAAAGATATACATAAAGTTCATGTTGTGGCATACAGACAGACCCCCTCCACCATCCCATCTCCCACACAAATCCCTCCCCCCCCTTCCCCGCCCGCTCCCATTCTTTATTTCTTTCCCTTCTCTCTCTTTCTCTTTTCTCCCTTCGACTTGGATTACGAACATTTATTCCTTCTTGGCATTACTCTATAGAGCTATTTTCCTATTTTCATCTCTAGATAGCCCAGCCCAGAATGGGTCGGGCTGGGAAGTTTGGGTGGATTTCTAGCTATAAAATAAGCTGTAAGAAGAAAGAAGCCCCCCTTTGTTTCCTTTTTTGCCAATTTGGCTTCCCTTGGCATTTTTCTTCTCTGTCCTATCCATTCTCTGTTGGGCCTCAACACGTGGTGGCAGCCATCTTGGCCTACATTGTGGCTGGGCCCTAGCTGGGAACCCAGAGTCCGGAGGTTTTCCCTACTCTTGGATTGTATATCGTAACCTGTGATAGTAAAGCCCTTTTAAAACTGCATCAGATTCCTGAGTTTTCATCCATTCTCCCCAGATTCGGAGGTAGAAGGGAACTCGCTTTCGGGCACTGTTGGGGACCCCAGTGGCTTCCCGACACACGTATAAAAATTTTATTCTTCAATATAATTTTGTTGATTTAACTACTATAGTTCAGGTCACATGTATATAGTAGTGTTCATGTTTATGGTTTTGAGGTTCATAGTTACCAACCTCATTACTACCAAAGTACTCAAGTTTCTCTACCTTTTAAGAGCTTTCATATATAATTTTTTCATTTTTAGCTACATTGCAATTTTATGAAGTCAAAAGGAAAAAGTTTAGAGCTACTTCTCAGAAAACACTATTCTTTTTTATCTATTTTCTATTTAAATAAGCATATTCCAGAAATCACTCATTTCTCTGGCCATTGCAGCATTTTCTTTTTTCTTTTTGGGGGCTCAGGCATCACTCCTAGCAGTGCTCAGGTGACCATGTTAGGTGACCAAGATCAAACCTGGTCAGCCGATACAAGGCAAATGCCTTACCTGGTAACATCTTCTATATAACCAATAATATAAAGACTTGGCTGAGATGGCAATCCTATGAGATAGCACCAGGAAGGTAATTTCAGCACTCTGGAAAACAAAAGGGTGAAAGTTTGATATAGACATCTGAGGATTTTAAGAATACATTTTTTTCTTCATATTTTCTTCAGCTGATTTTATGGTTGCTGGAATTATAAAATAATTTTACTTTTATGAGTCTTCAGTGTTTTCCAAATTTATATCCATGGATTATTTTCATTCTGGTTTGGAGCTCAACTTCTCAAAAGGAAAGAAAATTTCTTGTAGTCAGCACCCTACCAGCTGTACTTTCGCTCCATCTCCAGAAGGACTGATTTCAGAATGAAATTAAGGTGCATTTGTAAGTGTAATTTTCTAAGGAAAAGAAATTAAGTTGTATTTCAAAGAGCTGTGACCCTTAGAAAATGGATGAAGGAGAAAACTGGCACATGGGAACATAAACCACATCTGGTCCAGGTGTTTACTCATGAATTACAAGATTCTATTTTCTGGGTGGTGGGGTAGGGGCTTGGGCTCACACTCGGTGTTGTTAAGGGTTTAGACCTGGCTCTACTGCGCTCAAGGATTACTCCTAGGAGAGTTTAGGGGCCATGTGGGGTGCCAGGAATCAAACCTGTTTTGGTGGCATGAAAGGATTGCCCTGCCTGCTGTACTATCGCTCCAGTACTTGAAATACCAGATTCTTACCAAAATATATATCCATTGATTGAAGCTGGAGTTAGAATTCAGCCAGTAGGGAGGGCACTTTCCTTTGCACATGCCCAGCCCAGATTATATCTCTGCACCCATATAGTCCCAAGAGCTCTGCCAGGAGTGATAGTTGAGTGGAGAGCTTGCAATAAGACCCTGAGCACCTAACAGGTGTAACCTCAAAACCAAAGGAACCAAAATTCCTAAGTTAAATAACCTTTAAAGTAATAGCTATCCATCACAAATGGAGAGAAATGTTTCTTTTACTTTTATTGAGTTTAGATGAAATTTTTGGTGTTGTCAATTTTTCTTAATATATGCATTAACTTATGCAAGATAGGATATATTAATAATAATGCAAAAAATGTATGCTTCTTTGCTCTGTTAATGCTGGGCTCTGTTGCTTACTTGGAAAGTAAAGAACCCTCTATTTACTGAACTTATCACAAGTAAAGTGAAAGAATTTTTAGTGACTTTTGGCAGGACCCCTGTTACTGTCTTAGAAAAAGTAATAGAAGGGGCCCAAATCCTTCTCCGCTTTGCAATAGTCAATGTGCCTCAAGAACTTGGAATTAGTGCCTTGCACTGATAGAGCCTAGACCACAGAAGGAGTTCTACTCAGTTGGTACCTCTGACAGAAAATAGTGATGCTATTTGGGGGGGGGGTAATGGGAATGCATATTTTGAAAACTTTGCTAAAAGGTACTAGTGCTGTATCCAGAGTAAGGAGCATTGTCAGGGTGGGTAAGCTCTGTCAGGAAGAGTCATTGAAGAACAGAAAACTGATGGCCAACATGCTGAATCCTTTTTTGTGACACATCACCTATTACACTCAGCCATGTATTAGAATGCCATATAAAGAAATACCAAATTTATATCTTCCCCTAACATTATCCAATTACCTTCTATACAAAGGAAGTTATTCTTATCTGCTTCATAAAGAAAGGTGACCAGAATCTAAATGACTATAGAACAAATCACTAAAAAGTATTTGTCCTTTCTCATATTCAGTTACAGTGGCATCCAAATTTTATGAAGTCTAAAGATAAACATTATGTGTGTTAAATATAAACAGACATAATAATCCTTAATAACAGTATCGACAAGTGTGGGGTTATTGCAATATACACCTACATGTACACACAGAATAACGTTATTTGCTTTTGTAATCAGTCACGAAGCCACAGTTGTTAGCTCTGCCTTATAGTGTGTGTTGACTTTTATAGCATGATATTTCAAGTTCTTAAGCTGATGTCTCCGAATGCAGAGTCATAAATCAGAAACATTACCAATTGTTGGGTGTCCGTAGCCATCTGCTCCAGTGCACTATTGCTTTCGTAGTATTAGACTTTGAAAGAGTGCATGATCAATTTACATTTGCCCATTTTGCACCCATTATGCCATTTTCCAAGAGGTAAAGTGTATATATAGAGAAGGGGGATAGATCCTAATTAGCAAGAAAAATTAGGAAATAGATTTTACTTAACAAGGATAATTGGGTCACTGCTATACAAAGAGTGTAAGGAGTGGAAATTATGTAACCGTGACATCTCTAGGGTCCTGAGATCTCTAGGGTCTCCTCTTATTTTCATTCTAAGTGGTAAATAAACTTGGCAATTATAATAAACAAGCAAATGAACAACTAAATGAGCAACTGAAAAAATAATCATATATATATATAAGATTCAGACACTTCAGAAATTAATAGCAAGAACATCATCAGATAAGCAGAGCCAGCTTAAACCAAGAAACAGGTAATAAACATGTGAATGTGGAAGGTTAAATATCAGTGATTATCAACTTTGTATGCCCCAACTATAATCACAATTTACATTTTTGTGCTGAACGTGGTGGTACTCGGGACTTAATATTGGTTTGTGCACTGGGGTCATTCCGGCAGTACTGGTGTGATGGTGACCCTATGCAGTGTCAGGAATTAAACCGGCATCACAGTAGAAGAGGCTACATGCAAGGCAAGCCTCTTATCTCCCATACTATCTTTCTGACCTATAACTTTTGACACATTGAGGTACTAGATGCATATTTGACAAATGAATAATATTTTTACTATGTTAATTATCTAAATTACCTTCAATCTAATGGTTGTCTTCTGCATGAAATGATCTGATGCATTAATGATTCTAACTTTGACATTTCATTTAAAACCTACAAATACAAAATGTATTACAAAAGAGCAACTAAACTAACATTGTCTTCATAGTAAAACTCTTCTAAGTACTGTTGATTAGAGAACCCTAAGTGCCCCATTTTATTTTCTTTGATGTTGATATGATATTATGGTGATTGAAGGCAAAACATTTTCCTTTAACTGACCTTAATAGTAGTTATAGATAAATATTAAATAATCTGTTTTTATAAAATTAAGGAAAGGATAGCCCCACCTCAAATCGCGAATGCTAATCATTTGTTAATTCTCTGCATTGTCCTTACCTTAAAAAACTCCCCCAAAGCACATAGGGGAAGAAAGCAAACAGGCACATTTCTTAGACTCCTGATTCGGAGATGAGAGAAAAGGAGAGAAGGTGTATAATCTGCGGAAGTTGTAGACTGTTATATACTGTCTATCAGGCTGCAGATGGGTATTCTTGAAAATCTCTGGATCTCCTCCTAAGTATTTCCTAGGTCAGTGCTCTAAGCTTTTAAGATCATTAGTGAATCATTCCAGAGTTTCCTCCAAAGCTGAGGCCATTGATATCTTCCCTGTTCTATCTCCATTTCTGTGTTACCTGAAATTATTTGTCTAACCAACACATTCTCATTCTTTGCAATGGTTTAGAAATCTCAGCACTATCCATTTGAATACCCTTCTATATTATAGTAATTTAGACTGACATCTGAATGACAAGCCATTCTAGTCCACATGTTTTTTTTATAAAAAAATAATAGAAACGGATGAGGCAAAGGGAAGAATTGCAAATGAAAACAGCAAAAATCAGTGTCAGTTCAGTTGCCTTTGCAATTAATGCAAAGATTTCCTGATTCTGAGGGTTCTTAGAGAGTCATCTGATGAACTTTTGTCAGAAAAACTGAAATACAGAGTTGTTCTAAAAATCTAGCAATCAGTTATCAAATTACCTTTAAAGCTCTAATATTATGATTTATGATTGACTTGTCCGGTAGCAGCTAAAAGATATTCTAAAACATTGTGATCCAATTATAAACACTTTGTAAGTTAATTATAAACAAATCGAGAACTTACTTTTTGCACATTAAAAAAACTTCACACCAATAGCCTGCATAATTTTGTCATAAAGAATTCTTTATGAAAGTTTTATTATGTATTTATATCCACTTTTTTAGTCATTTTAAGTTGTATAGGAATGATAAAAGAACATATATAAAGCATACATAATTACTATATCTATACATGATCCTATGTTATGTATGTACTTTGTAGCATATCAAAAGCTAATATTACATACTACATGATTTTGCAGTCATCCTTAATTCCTCTCAATCCTAACATTCTGTAAATCTTAGTCCTAACTCCAAACATACTTCTTAAATATGTCTACTTATTTTCATCTATTGATTAGCAATATTATCTACAATGAATCTGTTTCCTAGATCCATACTTATTAATTATTAATAAGTACCCTCTCACAATTTGTTGAATTAGCCCAGTACACAGAACATAAGAATATTAATTAATAAATGCCAGTTATTACACAATTTTCAGAACTTTTAAAAAATTTTTATAATAAAAAGTAAATGTGTTTTATTATACAATATATAATAAATACCTCTGGCTGTACAGGAAGAATTTGCCTTGCATACAGCCATCGCTGTTTTCATCTCTAGTAACATGTGCTTCCCGGAGAGCAGTGACATCACTGACATAGGGCCAGAAATAGCCCTCAACCACCATCAGGGCTATTCTCACCTAAACTCTCACCCCCACTCTCAAAATAAAAAATGCCTTTGACAAATAGAGTTCTGTAAAATAAGTTGAAAATATGTTTCTGAAATTAGCGTTATCTGGACTATAAAACACTTTTCTTCCAACACTACTCTCAACTTCTTTTTGTTTTTGTTTTTTCATTATTATTGTTGAATTTCTGTGATTAAATTTGTGTTGAATTTCTGTGATTAAATGTGTTGAACTTCTGTGATTAAATGTGTTGAATTTCTGTGATTGCTTCTCTGCACTGCTTTGCAAGCTTGGATGTTAGGTTGAGAAGTCAACATGATGAACGACCTAAAACCTCAGCTGCGCAGGAGGAAGAGAGCAGCATGGTATGCCTTCAAAACCATCAAAGAAATAGCCAAAAAGACAAATAACCTCTGGCTCTGGGCACATCTCTTCAACTTCACCATTCTCCCTGCATTAACATACGCCTCAGAGACCTAGGCCCTACGAAAGCAGGATGAGAATGCTATTCGGTCTCTCAGAGAGGAATCGAAAGAGCTCTACTTGGAACATCATGCTTCACTCAAGTGAAAGAAGGAATCTGGAGCTCCGACCTCAGTCGCTGTTCCAGAGTATGGATGCTGTCTCGTTTGCCAAGGCAACAAAAATCAGATGGGCTGGACATGTAATGCAATTTGGAGATGACCACTGGACTAGAGCCGTTACCGATTGGATCCCACGGGATGTCAAAAGATCACGTGGCCACCCACCTACAAGATGGTCAGATTTCTTCATTAAGACCCTGAATGAACGGCTTGAGGCTTTTGTATTCCTGAAGCCATTGGGCAACACTGGCACGTGATAGGGTCAAATGGAAATATTACTGGCACCCGCTCGAGCAAATTGATGAATAATGGGATGTCAAGTGATCAAGTGAATTGATATATTAACATAGTCTAAAATAGACTTGATATATTAACATAGACTTGATTACTAACATGTTTTAATATGCACATTTGTATGCATAGTTATATATGTAGTCATACATAGTATTTTTTTATATATATATATTATGGATCACTGTATCACTGTCACTGTATCACTGTCTTCCCGTTGTTCATCGATTTGCTCGAGCGGGCCCCAGTAACATCTCCATATGTCCTGTCTCATGCTAGTAGAGCCCAAGGGCATCTGCTTGCTCCAGGAACATAAAGAGCCACAATCCATTCCGGAATGAGGTCTATAATTGTTACTGGTATTTGGCATATCAAATACAACACGGGTAGCTTGCCAGGCTCTGCCGTGTAGGTAGCATACTCTTGCAGTCATCTCTAAGTCCAGCATTTAATGATGAACCGGCGCAGCCGCTTGCGGCTGCGCAAGCCAGACTGTGATAGGCTGGTTTGCTGGGTGGAGTTCTGACGAGAGAGAAGTCTGGATGTGGAAAATGGAGGCCCTCATGGAGTGGGGGGTCGTCTGGCTTGTTGCAAGGCTCTGCTGGGCTGGCGGGCCAGGGCTAGAACCCGCCATCTCTCCTGGGCTCCTGTGAGCGGCTGGACACAGGGAGAGCAAGTAGCAGCTCTACCCCATGTCTGTCTCTGGATCAGCATACCTGGGCCGGATTAAAAAAAGACTGCAGCATGGTGGATTTCGATGAGCCGGACTGTGATAGGCTGGTCTGCTGGGTGGAGTTCTGACGAGAGAGAAGTCCGGATGTGGAAAATGGAGGCCCTCATGGAGTGGGGGGGTCGTCTGGCTTGTATTAATATATTAATATGTATAATATCCATATATTATGGATACATACATACATATATATATTTTTTATAGACTTTCATAATAGTTATATATATTCTCAACTTCTTTACCCTGCTTCTCTCTCCCTGTCTTGCCATAATGCTTTGATATTTGCTGGTTTATATGTCCTACAGTTTTTATTCTTCATTTTCTCTTTTAAGTAATCTCAAATTTATGGAAAAGTTGTCAAATAATAGTTTAATATGCCTTTGAATATTAGCATACATTGAAATGTGTTGAATACTGGCTTTCATAACCACAGTAAAGTCAACACAATCATGAAATAATTATTGACCAAATATTGCTTAAAAATAACATAAAATATTTAAACCTCATTCAAACTTCACTGATTACCCCAATTAATGTGCTGTTAAAAAATAAACAAACTCTTAGATTCAATCCAGAGTTTTATAATACCCTTAACTGTCATGTCTCTTTGGCCTTTTAAGCCAAGAACGTTTCCTCAGCCTCTCCTTGTCATGTCTGTGACAAAGCTAAAGAATACAGGAGAAAAACTCCATAAACTAATTTAAAGTTATTTGTGTTCTCAATGAATCATACCTGAGAAAGTATTTTCTAAGTAATTTTCATATTACTAGGCACATTGTTCTCTAGTATGTGGTTTAGATAGTGCTAGATTTCTTCACTATGGAGTTAATTATATTGTAGTTAGTGCTGTCACCCACGGGTGACTTACCGGAAGGGGAGAGAGACGGTGCTTTCTCCCCAGCAGCCTCTGCCACCTGGGACCCACTGGACAGGCTTAGGACTGATAAAGTCTGCGATGAGCCCCTGCATGGCGTGGGCCTGAGCCCCACCAGCCCCATGAGGTGGATGTCAAGCCTCAACTGATGCCCACTTGATCTCTAGGCACGGGAGTTAATCCCCACCACCCAAGGTTTCTCGGGAGCCACGGACTCAGGCGAGGAACTGCTCTTTGCAGGAAAAGAAAGTCAGTCCTAGGCCTTACCCAGGTCTGCCTCAGGGTTCTTGTCAGGAGTTGACGAGCAGTGAAGTAAAATAGATTTTATTAAGGAGGTTTTTGGAGAGGGAAGGGGGGGAGAAAGTAAGAGAGAGAGTAACGCGTTCAAGGGAGAAAGGAACGCGGGCTACTCCAAAGAGCCAAAGACAGAGAGAGTGAGTAAAAGAGAGAGTATACATCTCAAGAGGGGAGATGCGGGCAACACACGTGCTCAGGCACCACATGTGCTCAGCCACATGGGCTCAGGCAGCATGTGTGTCCATGCAGCATGTGCACAGGCAACACGTGTGCCCAGGCAGCATGTGAGCGCTGTCCTTTTGGTCAGGATGGCTTTTATAGATTTCTCCCCAAGTTACTCCCATATGGGGCTTTAACCTCGGTTACTAGGCCCGTTGCCAAGGGAGTAGACTTTGGGAGTGGTCTTCTTTGAGCTGGGTTTTGGGCGGGAAGGCTGATTCATTTCCCTCAGGAGATTTAATCAGCTAAGGCCATTCACACATTCCCTCTGGCCTTCCCTTCCCCAGGGTCTATTGTTGATATGGTCTTCTCAAGTCTGGTTCCCTGTGACAACAGGTGTGACTCTGGATCACTGAAGGACCAGTTTTATTTCTTCTTCAAGAATTTTTATTTCCATGTGGCACCCCCCCTGTATGCCTGCCTACAACAGTTAGTACTTAGTACTTTAAAGTATTTTACAAAAGTAGTATATTTGCAAATAATTAGTTTCTATCAATGTTGACGTATACTTTTAATTCTTTCACGAATTATTAGCTACAATATTTGCCAAATGTTGATTTTCCAATTCCACCATCCATTTTATACATTTTAGTTGTAACTGAATTTTTCAATTTCTACCTTTCAAATGTAATACATGTTTATGTTTGCACATATGGATTATGGATTTGTTTTATTAGTATTATAATTGATACTATTGTTATTTATTTTGAAATAAAATAAACTATTTTATTTTATAAAATAAAATTAAAATTACTCAATGAAAATCCCTTCACATTATTACTGAATCATATTTTTACACATCTTCATCACTTGTTGAGAACTTCCTTACTTACAAGCCTACAAATGATTCTAACATCATATATTTTCCTTTCATGCGTCCTGGAATCAGCTCTTCTATAATGGATCCTTGCTTATTTTAGAGTACAAAGATAGTTATAAAATAAAATCTTGTTATCAGCTGTGCTAATTTAAAGTGGAATTCACTATTTATTGGCTGATGACTGGAGCTTAGAGATCTTTACTCATACACAAATATGCACAAACCTTTTCTACTTCCATAGTTTTATACACTTCATTTCTTTTTTTTTTTAACTTTTTTTAAATTTTTTTATTTTTACAATTACAAAGATATACAATTAAAAAAGTTCATATTTGGGTTTTGGTCATACAGTGTTCCAGCACCCATCCCTCCACCAGGGCCCATCTCCCACCACCAATGTCCCCGGTTCCCTCCCCTTCCCCCAGCCCTCCTCCATGGCAGGTTCTTTAGTTCTTTCCCTTTCTCTCTCTCTTTTCCTTCCCTTCCAGACTATGGATTACAGAACATACATTAAAGGGTTGTCATGTGTATCTTTTTGCCTCTATTTAATGCTCAGTTCTAGGTTGGCATTAGTACCCTCGAAAATTGTTAGCACACTGTTCCATTTTCTGTCTTATCTAGCCTCTGACTCCCACACGTTTGTGATAATTTCCACCTTTGACAAGACCTCCTGATATATGTTTCACTTGACCTTGGATATTGGTATCATAATATGTACATATATATTTATGTTATGCAAATAAATGCAGTCATTCTGTATCTGTCTCTCTCCTTCTGGCTAATTTCACTCAACATAATCTCCATGTCCATCCACTTATAGGCAAATTTTATAACTTCATTTTTCCTAACAGCTGCATAGTATTCCATTTACACTTCATTTCTTAAATTGACACTTCTACTTAGAATTCTGGCCTCTCCTTTCTGTTCAGAGACCTTTTATTGTTTTTATTAACTTTCTTTTTTATTTCCTGTGCCAGAATTTGAATCAGTGTCTTAAGCATTGTCTGAGTATCAACTCTTTTGTTTGTCCTTTAACAGTGAGACTCTCACCTCAAATTATAATAGGTTTAGCAGCCTATTTTCCTGAATTGTACATGGCAAGCTTCCAGCAGTCTTGCCAGAAGCTCAGTCCCTTCTATTAAGATGGAGGAAGGAAAGAGATAAAAGAAAACAAGAATGAAAGTTGTCTATAACTTTTCATTGGTTCAGTATCATGCTGGTGATCTTAGCTCAAATTAAATCACTTCTTAAAATGCCATTCTTTAAAATGGAGTGACTGGGACCAATGTACTTTGGAGTGATAGTACACAGGTAAGGCAATGCCTTGCATGTGGTCAATCTGAGTTCAAACCCTAATTGATTTCCCCACTCACCAGAAGTGGCTCCTAAACAGTATTAGGAATAAATAAATCCTGAGCACTGCCAGTAGTGGTCCCAGAAGGAAAGAAAACTAAAGAAAGCCTACAAAGATGGAATCAGTTAGTGCTGGAGAGTTGATACATGCTGCCAATCCCTGCTGGATCCCTAATTATCACTTGGTACAGCTTTGAAAGTCCCCAAGCACCACCAGATTGGTTTAGGTAATCACCAGTAGCACCGACCCAAAAAAGCACCAGTTGACCAATTTTTGCCAGAAGGGGACCTCTGGCCTTCTGAGCACTGTTTGGGAGGACTCATCTCCACCCAGAAATTGAGCTATTTTACAGGAGCATTTATGTCATAAGTAAAAATAGAAGATCAACTGCAACATGTTTAGAATCTCACTTTTTTTTAAATATAGCAAAATGAAACAAGTCAAAATCTCTGGTCCCATACTCCAAATTTAGTCAATAACCTCTAGTCCTCAAACTTAAAAAGGGAACTGAGCTCACGTGCCTGCTGTAATGAATGAAAGAGACCAAAGGTATGAAGTTCATGCCATGAACTTGATCTCACTTGCAGGAAATGCTGAGTCAGAAATATTGACTGTTATTACTACCAAGGTTAATTCATGATAAAACTGATATTAAAACTTGTTTTCAATTTTGTGTCCTTCAAAAGTGATTATAGTCACAACATCATAAACATTTAACTTGAAGTTATACACTAAATCATAAACATACATAGTATAGCTACTACAGCTACTACAAAGTATTCAGGTTTTTCTTTAAACCACATAAATTTGCAGAAATAAAAATGCTATATACGTGTGAACATATATTTTATAAAATGATGTGAGTATTTTTTTCTACACTACCTACTACAGAGAGAATTTTATTTTCAAAGATGATTCATGGTATTCTACATATACTTATGCATGCTCAGGCACATAATAAATGACTAAACAGTGATAAGAATGTGTTTAGTTATATTCAGATAATGGTTTCAAATTATTTTACTAATACCCTGAATTTTAATTGGAGTATCAATACATTATGTTCACTTTCTTGCATAGTCACCCTTTTTTTTTAAGAAAAATACTGTTATAATATGTAACGGTTATGTATTTTGTGTGTGTTTGTTTTTCTTTTTCTTTTTTGATCCATACATGGTGGTATTCGGGAATCACTCCTGATTCTGCACTCAAGCATTACTCTTGGGGTTCATGAGGAGTCATATGTGTGTTCTTCTAAGCATCAATCAGGTTGGGCTAAAGAGATAAGACAGTGGCTATGGGACTTACTTTGCATGAGGCCATCGTGGGTCCAATCCCTGGTTTCCCATACCATACCCCAGGCTTCCTGAGGAGTGATTCCTGAGCCCAGAGCCAGGAATAAGCCCCAGACAAAACCAGGTGGGGCTCATAAGCAATTTTTTGAATTAAATACACTAGGTTTTTTTAAAGTTTGATAAAGATTTTACTTCTATATAAATATAAAAAAATATTTCATTGCTACATGGTAATAAATATTTATAAAATAAAGTTCTAAGCAATAAAACTGTGCTATGTGTTACATAAGCACATACCTTCCAAAACAGCAATGATTACTGTCAATTTACTGGGACATAATGTAAACTACTGGAAAGCCTACTATAGATATAGAAATATGCTACTGCCCTCTTATGGTAAATTCTAAAATGACATGCAGTAATTTTACATACCCTTTTAGAATGTTTCAACTACATAATTTAATTCATCCTTTTTAGTCTGTTTACTTCCTATCTTCTTCTATTAGATAATTTCCTGACTCAAAAACCTCAAAATTTTAATTTTTAACAATTATTTTCCCAATAACCTAATTAATATAGCACTTTTGGAACTTTTTTCCTTATATGGTATCTTTTGAATGTTTCATAATTTGATCACTTGATCACTTGAATCCCATTATTCATCCATTTGCTCGAGCGGGCGCCAGTAACATTTCCATTGGACCCTATCACGTGCCAATGTAGCCCAATGGCATCTGGTTGATTCAGGAATATGAAGAGCCTCAAGCCGATCCTTCAGGGTCTTGAAAAGGAAGTCTGACCATCTTGCAGGTGGGAGCCATGTGATCTTTTGACATCCCGTGGGATCCAGTCAGTAATGGCTCTAGTCCAGCGGTTGTCTCCAAATCGCATTACATGTCCAGCCCATCTGATTTTCGATGCCTTGGCAAATGAGACAGCATCCCTGATTCTGGAATAGCGAAGGAGGACAGAACTCCGGATTCCTTCTCTCAGTTGAGTGAGGCGTGATATTCCAAGCATAGCTCTTTTCGATTCCTCTCTGGGAGACCCGAATAGCATTCTCATCCTGCTTTCGTAGGGCCCAGGTCTCTGAGGCGTATGTTAATGCAGGGAGAATGGTGGAGTCAAAGAGATGTGCCCGGAGCCAGAGGTTCTTTGTCCTTTTAGCTATTTCTTCGATGCCTTTGAAGGCATTCCATGCCGCTCTCTTCCTCCTGCGCAGCTCAGGTTTTAGGTCATTCAACATGTTGATTTCTCGACTGCTGCATTCAGAGATATTTGTTCCATTGAGAGTGAATGGGGCCTCTGGAACTAGTTCATTTTTCATGAGCATAGTTTTCTTCAGATTCAGCTGTAGACCTATCTTTCCACATTCTCGGTCGAAGTCAGCCAGCATTTGTGCCTCTTGGCTAATGTTTGGTGTTTTTTAGAACGATGTCATCAGCAAAGCGGAGGTGGTGTAGTTGCCGACCATCTATCTTCACTCCCAATCCTTCCCATTCTAATTGTCGCATGATGTTCTCGAGGGTGGCGCTGAAGAGTTTTGGTGAAATGGTATCACCCTTATAAATTAAGTATCACCCTTATAAACTAAGTAAATTATGTTTATTTTCATAATTTACTGTAGCATATTTAATGCAGAACTCTAATAATTGAGCACTTAATGTTGGGTAAAGATATTATTTTAATATTTAAATCATGGCTATTTAACTGGTTGTTTAATTCTTATAAAATAAAATAGAATATAATGTTGAAATAGTAACACTCTGTAGCATGTTATTTGATGTGCATTATTATATGGACAAATAATTTTATATCTAATAAGAATTCTCTGTATATTCACATCAATTTTATAAGTCTAATATAACAAAATTATTGAAAAAAAGCCAAAAAGAATGGAGTAATATATAAATTAAATATTTACCTATTATGTACATATGTAAAGTCATTGGGACTTTTTACATAAAAGTCTTTGGGATACTATGTTATGAATCCAGGATTTGCACCCAAGAAATCTCATTTCCCATTTTCAAATTTAAATTTCTATTGGTTATTATCAAAATAATTTAATAAAGAGTTTATATTTATTCATGATACCTAAAGACAACCCAGTAATTGCCAGTATATCTTCAGATAGATAACTTTCATGAGTTTTAACACATTGAATATTCAAAATAATACATAAATGGTAAGGCACAGTCATATTTGTTTTCTTCAAATGCTTTCCCTTTTAAAAACTTTTTCTCTTTCCCTCTTCCTTCCTTAGGCAAGTAGAAGAGAAATTTTTTGTCTCTTTTGCCAAGTACTATTAAGTCCTAGCAATACAATTCTGAGTCTTAAAAACATAGATCTCAAACCTTTGAGAACTTACAAGTTAATGGGAAAAACAGATCATTTCAATACATCTATGAGTGTTGCTACAGAGGTAAAACAAGTACATTAAAAGGGCAATTCATCCATTAAAGGAAATCACATTTTACTGGGCAATTAAGGATATGTTGACGTTAGAGATAAAATAATGGCAGGAATGGGGAGAATTGGTGAGTAATCTGGACATATGGAACAGAGTGTGCACAAGTTTGGTTTAGATAAATGTGTAGCTTTCAAAAAAAAGAGAAAGTACAGCAATTGAATATGGTATGGAACTGAATTTGCCAGAGTAGTGAACCTTAACAGATAGGCAGAAACTTATGAAGAACCACTTCTCCACTACTAAGCAATCTGATCTTTAAATTGAGTGAAATATAGTATGGATCTGGTAGAAAAGAGTTTAGAAAAAAAGTCAGAATAAAATTAAACCTTAAAAATGATCATTAACTTCCTTTATCTCTAGAAATTTTCATTTCTGTCTACAGGGATAAAGAGAAATAGTGAAATTTCTAAGCACTATAAGATTTTAATTCCACAAAATGAACTCACCCTCAGACTCCCTTTTGTAGTCTGAGTTGGGTGCCACCCAGAAAGAAGTACTGAGTTCTTATTCCCTGATGCTATTGAGTGTAACTTTATTTAAAAATGGGGTTTTTTGAAGATTAAATCAAGTTAAGTTCTACTGGTTTTCAGTGAATCTTAAACTACTCATAATGATATTCTTATAAGAGAAAAGATACAGAAAGGAGAAAATTAAAAAAAAAAACAGGCAGTAACGAAATCAAAGTTTAGATGTATTTATAAGTAAATGAGCACCAAGAGCTGCTCCTTGCTCTCCCTGTGCCCAGCTGCTCGTGAGGCGCCGGGAGGCATGGCGGGTTCTAGCCCTGGCCTGCCAACTCAGCAGAGCCTCAAACAAGCCAGACCACCCTCCACTACTGCATGGGGCCCGCCATTTTCCACATCCGGACTTCCCTCTCGTCCACAACTCCACCCAGCAGACCAGACTGGGATCATCCACACCCGCCCTGCAGCAGTTTCTTTTCAATCCGGCCCAGGTATGTTGAACCAGAGACTCTCAGACATGGGGCAGAGCTGCTCCTTGCTCTCCCTGTGCCCAGCTGCTCGTGAGGCTCCCCGGGAGGCATAGCGGGTTCTAGCCCTGGCCTGCCACCTCAGCAGAGCCTCACAACAAGCCAGACCACTCTCCACTACTCCATGGGGCCTGCCATTTTCCACATCCAGACTTCCCTCTCATCACTACTCCACCCAGCAGACCAGATTATCACAGCCTGGTCAGCGCCCCCTAGCGGCCACGCTGTTCATCTATAAATGCTTTATTTAGAGGTGACTACAAGAGTATGCCACCTGCTCAGCAAGCCTGGCAAGCTGCTCGTGTAGTACTTGATATGCCAAATACCAGTAACATTTATATTAGGTCATTCCGTGACCTAATATAATGGTTTGAGGCTCTCTATGTTCCTGGAGCAAGCGGATGCCTTTGGGTTCTACTAGCATGAGACAGGACATATGGAGATATTACTGATGCCCGCTCTAGCAAATAGATGATTAACGGGAAGATAGTGATAGTGATAGTGAGCACCGAGGACTGTCAATCACAGCTAGAACTAAGAGAAAGTTATGAAACCGGATCCTCTTTGGAGCCTTCCAAGAGAAAATGGCTTAATTTTTAAACTGCTAGCTTCCAGAATTGTGAAACAAGAGAGTTCTATGTTTTTCATTCACTGAGTCTCCAGTATTTTGTCATGGAAGTCCTACAAAACTAATATACATGAACATAATCTCCAACTAGACCTTTTGGATTTCATACCAGAAACACTAAAAACTCACCAAATGTTAAAAACTACCTTATGACAAAAGTCCATTGCTATACAGCAAGGCATTTTTACATTTTTTTCACTCTCTAAATTTTTATTATAAATGCAGTCAGATAAATTAATTTTTCATATACTCAGAATAAGTTATATTTTAATAAAAAGGACTTCCCCTTTGTCAGCTTAGATGAAATATTATATGATGAAATATTCCCCAGCCAGTGATTCTGAGATTTTCTTTTTACTGGTGCCAAGATAAGAGTAAGAATAGGAGTAAGAATAAATAATATATAGTGTATGAATGTGTTTTGTAAACTGCCTGTTAGCAAAATATGGGTTTCAGACATGTTATTTCATTGGGGTTTTGGGGGGCTGAATGTAATAGTTAAGCCACACCCAGAGATCCCCAGGGTCTACTTCTAGCTTCATGGAGCACTAGGTCCTTAAATCCTATACTAGCTCTCCATCTCCCAAGACAGCTATTATTTCATTAGCACATGTGTTTCTCAATATTTTAAAACTCACTTCAAAAAGATATAGATATATAGTTCAGTTTTTTCTTAACTCTTCCCATGTTCCCTTCTTTTTCAAATTGGTTTTATTTAAAGAATACAGTTTATCACTGTCCACTATTTACCTTAATTTTCATATATGTACATAGGTGTAGTTGTGTTGGATACAGAATCCAAGACAGGCAAGAAGGTTATGCCCTGGATTGATTTATTTAAGTCAAAGGAGGAAACCATTACTACACTTGTATTTAACTTACAAAAACAAAAACTAATACCTTGTTCATAGAATTATGGATTCTTGGCATTACTAGTTACATCTTTTATAAGGTATGAGAGAAGTATTGGGATACCCCAGCTGTACATAAGACTTGCTCCTGGCTCTGTGCTCAAGGAGCATGCTTTGCAGAGCTCGTGGGATCATATGTGGTGCTACCCATCAAACCTGGGTTAACCACAAGTATTGGGCTCCTAAGCAGCTAGTATTGGGGCCCAGCACTTTTCCTGCCACAAGGCCCTAAGGGCAGGATCCAGAATAGGGCCCTGCCCATATGGTTACACCTAAAATATCTGTGGTTATCCAAGCTGAGGTGAGGCAGAATGTGCCTGGTCTTCTGACCTCTGACCACAGTAATATGTAAATCAATGATTGTTACCTTGCAAATGCTAAATCTGTGACTGTTATTTGTTGAACGGTTCAGGAGCTTGCAAATGCTATTCGTTGGCATTTGTGATTTGTGCTTGTACCCCCTCCACCCAAATATTGTATAAAAGCTTAAAGTTTCAGTAAAATGAGTACTGCTATCCAGAAATGCCCGCTGCATTGGTGTATTTCTTTCTTCCCTTTCTCAGCAGCAGCAAGGCAGAGTTTCTCCCAAATCCATCCCACTCCTTTTTCGCAGGGATGAGTCCAGCAAGATCTAGGTATTTCTCATTCTGCCGGAAGCTGCTGGCCAGGGCTCCCGACACACAAGCAAAGCAAACACTCTACCCGCTGTTCCATCTCTCCAGACCCATCTTTGCTTCATAGTTCCTATTTCTTCCTGAGTCTTTCACTTGGAATTATTGATTGAATCATGTAACCTATTTGGTTTCACTAATGTATATGTGATACATGCTGTGATACAGGTTCAGGAAATCTATTTGAAGTAAAACAAGTATAAAATACCTAATCCATTTTGAATCAGAAAGCAAAACCTCAAGGCTAGATTGAAACAAAAGTAGGGAATACTGTTGGAGTTTGATTTTTAGGCATTTTTTTATAACTTCAAATTTGTAAAGTATCACATTTACCTTTCAAAAAGTGACTAAATATAATGACAAGTTAATATGGGCCACCAATTTTCTGTAATTCTTTATAGCTATTTATGATATATATATATATATATATATATATCTTTATTAACCATGTTATTGGTAAGCAAAGTAAGACTCAGACTGGTTTTATAAATTGTCCAAAGTTACATAGCAGTAGGTGGTAAATGCATATATAAGTGGAGTAAAGCTAAACTTCTGGGGCTAGAGAATACAGCAAGTAAAGCACTTGTCTTGCACATGGCCAACCTTTGTTTGGTCCTTGGAACCACATATGGGCCCCTGAACAGCGTCAGGAGTGATCCTTGTACAGAGAGTGAAGAATACGGCTGCACTGCTCAGTGTGGACTCAAAACAAAAACAAAAAATAAAAAACAAAAAAAGCAAACACAGCAACACAGAATTCAGTTTCTGGGAACATTAATCTCAGTACCAGAAAAAAAAAGTAGTGCAGCTATGGTACTTGCCATGCATATGGCCAACTTGGGTTTGTTCCCTGACCTCACATATGGTCCCCCAGGAGTGATTGCTGAGCAGACAGTCCCAGATCCTGCATGTTTTAAATCAAGTTTTATAGCAGGGACACTGTCAGTGCTTGAATATTGATGCCCTGTTGATTCATCTGTGTCTTATGAGCAAGCGGAACCGAGGCAGAGATGCTCCTAATCTAAATGTAGCACAGTGCCTAGCACCTGCATGGCCCTCAAAGTATCTTAGTGAAATGAACATATATGTGGAGAAAACATTGATGGGGGAGAAAACTCAGCAAATGTCTGTGCACATTTTACTGGGCCTGTGATGTACACACTTCCCAATGAAGAGAATCACAGACCAAGATTGTGGCCTTAGGGTAAAAATCCCATAATGATAGAAATCCACTTGTTTTCTTTTGACAAGCCATGCACAGCTCCGCTGGATTTCTGTCATTTAACTTTTACTCCGTCCTCTGAACTGAAGTCTGATATGCTTTTCATCAGTGAGGGAACTAAGACTTTGATAGATAAAGAAATGGATACTGCCCCCTCTCCCCTTGCCAAGAACTCCCAACTCCATCTAGCCCAGGACTAGAACACAAACCAAGGAAGCCCAGAAGGAGCTAAGTTCAGCCACTGGAAGTATTAGCAGTGTTTTCACTTATATTAGCACAGTGAGTTGATCATCAGGGGGAAAGTCCAACAGACTACGATGCCTCCCTGACCTTGGGCTTAAGCCTGCTGTGGCCTAATCAACCACATCATCTTCTATCTGTGGTTCAGGGTCGCTAAACTGAGCTCAAGAGATTCCCTCATCTAGTCTCTAAAAGGTGTCTCTGTGTCTGTATGACTGAGCGTGAAGGTTTCGATTTTTTTCCGAACTTAATTTTTTTATTTTTACAATTACAAAGATATACAATTAAAACGTTCATATTTGGTTTGGTCATACAGTGTTCCAACACCCCATCCCACCACCGCGCCCCCATCTCCCCCACCACCAACGCCCCTGGTTCCCCCCCCCCCCCCCCCCCCCAGCCCTGCTCCATGGCAGGTTCTTTATTTCTTTCCGTTTCTCTCTTTCTCTTTCCCTCCCCTTCCATACTATGGATTACAGAACATACATTAAAGGGTTGTCGATTTTTTATTGAATAACAGTGAGATACACAGTTACGAAATTGTTCTTATTGGTTTTCAGTTATATGATGTTCCATCACCTGTCCCTCATCATCGTATCCCTCCATCAATGTCCCCAGTGTCCCCAGTTTTCCCTTTTCTCTCCTCCTTTTTCTCCCCCTCTCTCTCTCTCTCTCTCTCTCTCTCTCTCTCTCTCTCTCTCTCTCTCTCTCTCTGTCCTTTTGAACCTTACAGTTTGCAACATAGATACAGATATGTTCCTTTTGGATAATAGCTTAATTTACTTACTAGGTTTGAAATTTGCTTGAATATAAAGTTACATGAGGTGAAAAAAATTATAGTCAAGTTTAGCATGTGAAAATGCTGTTTTATGACTATGGATAGTTGTGGCTAAGAGTTGCAAAGTAGAAAATTGATTCTATACTATATAGCTAAAGAACAATTGTTTGTTTTGCTGGATAATGTTCTAGAGGCTGCTAATCAGGCACCTCTCTTGATTGAAGAAATGGGGAATAGGTATTCTTTCACATTTAAAATAGTTGCTCTGTCAATTTTGCATTACTTCAAATATTCTCTCTAGGGTAAAAAGTATTGATATGACAAAATATCTAATAGGATATTTTGTAATATACTATCACTTGAATATGCCACAGTCATTTCTAGCATCACCATTAAAACCTACACACCACCAACACAACCAAAAGAAAACAAAAATGTGACTTATATGAAGAACAAGAAATGTACCATGTGGCGCCTATTCAATAATACCATATGTGGTTCACAAAATATCTGATTACAATGCTTTTTACCCAAATTAGAACAAATTTTTAAGGGGGGAAAACATATTTCAGGTGAATGAAGAGGAAAGGAGGGAGAGGAAGAGAAATAAGAGAGAGGGACCAGAGAGGTTATAAGATAGGGGAAACTTTGGGGGAATGAGAACAGCCTACATTGCAGAATCTGGACATTCTTACGCCATCATCAATAATGTAGGCCAATTCTACTGAAGAGCATATGAAATAAGTAACTCATTTCTTTCATGTTTGAAAACGTTAATATGTTTAATATTCCAAAATTGGGATCACTGGACTATTATATTCTGCTTTTCTTGCTTTTTTTATTGCTCCGTTAAACAACAGTGAAATAATACATTTCATAACATGTTTAGTGGCCTTTTCCTGAGACAATTATGTTCTCAGAAATATAAATTTCAATCACTTCTAACGAGTCTTTAACTTCCGTTTCATACCACTTAAAATTCCTTAAAAAGGCAATTGATGGGGAAAAATATTGCAGCTGGGATGTCACCATTAATCGACAGGACATGGTTTCTTCTACTTAAAAGGCACCACATATGGTATTATTGAATAGGCTCCACATGGCACATTTCTTGTTCTTCATATAAAGTCGCATGTTTGCTTTCTTTTTTGGTTGTGTTGGTGGTGTGCAGGTTTTGATGGTGATACTAGAAATGACTGCGGCATATTCAAGTAATAGTATATTACAAATGGCATTACATTTAGAATAAGACCTCTCAATCTTTTTTCTCTTTTAACCTCCACATAATCAGCATTCTTAAAGTTTTGTTTTAGGTGGAGATGCATGTCAGAATAACTAGGAGTTCGGCCAATTTTGGAGTCAACCATTTGAGGCAAAAATAACATGTGGAACATTTTACTTCAGAGCTAAATTATGGAGGTAAAAATTTGCCACACTTAATATAGAGGGCTTATGGAAAGTGTTATCTTTAATATTTCCAATAGTTTTATAGAGTCTTACAATTTTTCTCTTTTGACGAAACTTTGGTCTTAAAAATTTACAGCTAGAATTTATGGAAAAATTCATTTAATTGGTGTATTTGGTATTAACTTATTCCTATCCAGTCAAGATAAATATGGGTCTCTTTGGGGGAGCAGTGAGGAACAATGACCATGGGATAAACTCGGAAGGAGAAATGTCCTTATTTTCTAAAGGAATTTTTTATATGACTCCCATCATCTATCCACCCAAATTATTTTCTCATTTGTACCACCTTTTTATTATGAGACTCAGAAGAATTAGGATTCATATTTTTACTGGTCCTGCTCTTCACCTTCATTCTTTTTATTCTTAACCAAGAACGCACATTAAAGTTTTTTGGAATGGTGACATCTTGTATCCAATCCCAGAAAGTTTCAGATTCAGTAAATTGAAGCTGTGTCTTTTAAAAGAGTGCAAATGCTATAAAGGCATAATTGTAGTTATGGAACAATATGTTTTAATGTAAAAATTTATGGATTCAAATGCCTATTTTGAAAATCAAATCAAAAAATTGTTTGGGTTGGAAAATGCACATATCTGCAAGCATAAGGAAATGTATACCAACCTTCATACAATTGCATCTAATATCATTATATTAAGATACAGGACTCAACCATGGCCCTAATTCCTAATAGTGAGTACTTTTAATTCCCTTTTTATTCCGTTCTCTGTTTATTCCCATCTTTATTACCTTTTTTGCCATATGTTGCAATCTCTTTTCCATTTGAAGATCATTACTCTTCTTGATGATATTCCAGTGTCCAGATTGTATTACAGAAAACAATACAAAGTGTAACTCTAAATTTTAGAGTACAGAAAATAATAATTTTCTGTACTCTATAATAATAATATACTACTATGGTAAATATTAAACTGCTTAGGAAAGAGCAAGCAATTTCCCTGACCAAGGGGAATAGACAAGAATATGATAGCTAATATTCTAACTGCAATGATACTTTGGCTTTGAGCATAGGCAAGAATAAAGCATACTTTATTATGTAGGTAGATGCTAAAAGAAAGGACAATTGAATGAATGGGTGAAAATTGGACAATGGAGAAGCATAATTAGGAAAAACCTTATTTATTTTATATAAATTTCTGTGGTCTACTTACTATAAAAACCAAGTGAGGGCATTAGAAACAGATTAGATTATTTTACATCTGGAAAATTTATACCAGCATTGTTCACATCGTTGTGTGAGTAATGGTAGAAATCTATTCCCTAGTGAAAGACATATCCAAGCCATAGATTTAGACCTATTACGACGAGAGAGATATCAATGATAGATGATTCTGTTAGGTAAAGTATGAACATGATAAGCTCTAAAGCCATAAGGCACACTTAAAGTCACTAAAAATCTTTTTAAAAAAAATTGTGTAGCTTAAAAAGGAAGTTGTATTTTTTAATAAATAAAAAGATTTATAATATATTAACCTTTGAAATAGTGGAGTCACTCAACATGCCTTCATATGAAACACTGTCAAAAAGAAATTGTTCACTCAGATATGTAAAATTCAAAGAGAGAAAACAATTTTATCATTTATGTAATATGTATACCTAGAGTATCTCTGAAGATACATGTATAAGAAACTGGTAATAGTGATTAGCTTTGAGGGCACAAAATAGGTAAACATAAGAAGTTCTGGGAAGGAAATTGACCTGACTGAATAGTTATCATTCTGGAGTTTTGTAGAAGTTCACATTTTGACTCTATGAAATATATTTAAATTTAAAAACTATATATGATTTTGTGATGATGTTAAAAATGTAACTAAAAGTTTAAGTAATATTTAAATGCTAGGATAAAGTATTTTAATATATGCCTAGGGCAGACTAAAGGGATTTAGCTAAAATAAATCAAAGGACATTATATATACCATTATCGTGATTTGCTGCTGAAATCACAATTATTTTGAAAATGGAATTCATGTATATATAAGGTTGGTTATAAATAAAAGTCTTTTTACTTTATGAGAATCAGTGGGACTTTACCTAATTCAACCTCAGATGTTACTACAAGTTTTACTAAAAACATCCTCATTCGTTTATACTTCAAAGGCTAGACTTACTCAAGCAGTCATCTGTACACGTAACTTCCTGGGAAACAATCAGTACTTTTTTTCATGAATTATGAGACTGTATCAGAATGCAATGTCACCAAAATACTCTATTTTTCCTTATCTCTAGCTTTATAGTTTAACACTATTATGAATGCATTAATCCAACTTGGAATGCGATGGTTAATCATTATAAAATGCCTAAATGCAACATAATCCAGTTCAGTTGATATAAGAAAAAGCAAAGTGGGACACAACTATTATCGATTAACTTTGTTTATTTTCAGCTTAAATTGTAATGACATACAATTTTAACAATCACTTAAAAAGGATTTATATTTGCATAAAACAGAAGCAAAAGAGAAAGATATGAAGTAAAATACCATCTTGCTTCAAGTTTTATGTCAGTACTTAAGAGTACTAACATACATATATATGTATATACATTACAAGTATAATATATAAAATACTGTAAGTAATCTTGAAACCACAATAAATATCAAGTAAGATTTTAGGCACACGGCATAGAAAAAATGCAGAATCTGCATGATTTTTGAGAGTGCTGAGTAACTCAATCTTAGATCATTTTCAATCATCTATTTTACACAATATATACAGTCATAATCATACATGATCCCCAGTCTCCTCGGAATCTTACCTCACCCAAGCATTAGTGACTTCCTATGAATACTATTGCTCTACACAGCGAGTATATAAGATAGAATCTTGCCATTTCTTCAGCTAATTGCTTAAGAAGGTATCAATGCTACCAAAATAACTATAGCCCATCTACACAATATATTCATAGAAATATGCTGACAGGCACCAAGTTACAGAACTCTTCACTGTAATACTGGGAATTTATGCTGAAGGCAAACTTTTGAAAGTTTTAAGTAGATCATTTTGAATTGCCAACACTGCTGCATCCATAAATTATTCAAAACTGAGGTAATACCTGTTTTTTGTTTTTAGAGATAGAAATGCTTGAAAAATTATTGGAAATACTTTTTAAATTTCTGACAAGCCTGGATAGACCTCGGTCATCATAAATTCTGCCTGTACCTGCACAATTGTAAACCAAGAAATCCAAAGGAATATTCTAGCTGTAGTTACATATAGTTAGGGTTAAAGATCACAGCCATGGAACACCTGAGATCACCTTCTGGTAAGTGAATCCTATTATTTCTCTTAGGCGAGCCAACGTTCATTGATAAAACTGAACCAAATAAAACCCACTGATGTCCACACCCAGCTACAAGTCAGACTCTGGCATATCTGGCATATCTGCCATCAGGTATCCTATACCGTATCGTCCATTGGGAGCAGTGTCCAAGGTTGGTGATCCACTCTGTTTCCGATAAATATTTTTACCAAAATTTGGAGATGGTGTCTCACTTGGTATCTTTCCATGAATAAGGCTAGCATCATCGCCTTCTAAGTTGACTGGTTCCTTCAGAACCCTGCCTCTCTTATAGGTCACAGATGCCAAGTTGCCAGAAGTACTATGTAACAAGTTGCAGTGACGAATGATGAAGACTACTGGGACAGGGAGTATTGCCAGGACTATGAGAGAGACACAGACAGCTACTCCCCATACTGGGTAGCTCAGAAACTCTTCAGATGCCTGTTTAAACAAAAACACAGAAATACATTATCTATACTACACACACATAAACACACATATTTCAAATTCTATGTACATAAAAACAAATTATATTTATCTCAGGCTTGTAAACACTGAACTAGACTTGTGAATTGCTGGGGTGCCATGGATGTGCCATATAATTTGCAAGACTTTCTAGGTTTTGCAATTTCTGCATGACTCCAAAAAGAGAAAGAAAAAGTACAGGGTAGAGGTGAGGGCAGTAGCTGAATCCTAAGAAATAATAAAAAAAGCATAGTTTCCATTTTTAATCTTTAGAGTACTTTGATATTATGTGATAAAATCAATCAAATATACAATAAACACATATTTTAAAATCCATGTCTTGGTAAAAGTCTCAGCAGCCCCTGGCCGTGTCCTACATAGCTCCTAGGGCTTGCTCAGCATGAAGGTGGCCATGCTGGCTGGACTTGGAGTGGGGATTTGGGTTCCTCCACCCATTCCTCAGACTCCATGTCGGTGGGGCGTGGCCCTGAGCTTCAGCCACCACAGAAAACTGCCGAAGACAGACACGCCAGACCCACAGCTGTGCTGGCACACGTCTCCACGGCCACATGACAATCTTAGACTATAACGGGTTTTAGAACCCATCCTTCCCTGGATCTTTCACATTTATACACTGTAGTGATCATTCTAGTCGCAACAAACTGGAGAGGTTATGGGGAATGAGGAATTATGATGTCACACTAGAAATCACTATTGAATATGCACATAGAGACATCATACATTAATATCTGTCTTTAGGTCAAGCCACAATGTCAAGACAAGAGAGAGAGAGAAATACAGGGACAGGGACAAAGAGATTGAAAGAGAAATAAATGTGCCTGCAATAGAGGCAGGCTGGGGTTTGGGATATGGGTGGTGGGAATTTGGAACTGGTGGAGGGAGGGATGGGTGCTGGAACACTGTATGGCAGAGACCCAATTATGAACATCCTTGTAATTGTATATCTCCCATGGTATAAACAAAATATGAATCCCCATACAGAGATAAAGGTGCATGGGTCCAGCCGGATCACACCCCAACACCACATTTCCCTGAGCATCACGGGTGGTAGCACCAGTCATCCTGAGCACCACAGGACTGAGCAGCACCACATCCTCCTACCTCATACTGAGCCTTAACCCTGTTGGCTAAGAGGGGTTGTGGGCTATCCTGCGAGGGCCCAAGGGAATCCTGAGCACCTCTTGGGAAACATGTCCTCCTCAAAAGTATCGAGATCCTCACATAACTGTGACATGATTCATGAAAGGTAAAACTATGGCTATCTGCCCTGCAAGTGACTGATCGGGTTCAATCACAACACATGATCCTCTGAGCCCTGCCAAGAGTGATCCTTGAGTTAATCCTGAGTAACTCAGGAGTAAACTCTGAGTAACTCTGTGTTCCAAAAACAAAAAGAAAGCAAAAAGTTTTTTTTTAAAAAGTAAATGTAAAATTATACCATGAAGAAAGCAAAATTATTGGAGCAAGCAATGTGAAATTAATTTTGTTATATGCCTGTCAAGGGGGTAGGTGTTGGGATGGTAAGGAGTCTGGAATTGGTATTGCAACACTCTATTCCTGAAATGATTTTATTGTGAACAATTTTATAAGTTGTGGTGTCTTAATTAAAAAATATATATTTTTAAAAGAAAGTAAAATATGAAAAATCTCAAAAGTAGTATTTTATATGTATCTGCCAAATGCCCTACTTTAGTTCTTACCTTCTCTTCAATCCAGGCACTATAGCCAGGGGGACTTAGTCCCATGTTCACCACACTAGATACTAACAGTGATATTAGCACTAGAGGAGAAACGTATTTCCACATATAGTAGTAATATCTGTTTGGTGTAAAGCCCAGCATATCTTTCAGATCTTCCATAAACCTAATAAAAGAATAATTTGGTTATTCCTAAAGTAAACATTTATGTATCTTAAAAGATGTAAATGTTATATGAATTGTTGAGGCGGTTATTCCTTATAATTTATAACATTTTATATTAAATCAAAATGTCATAACACTTCAAAACTTGAACATAATTTATATATTAATATTTACAAAGCAAAATTTAACTGGTTAACATTTTACTTAGGAAAAGCCTTTAAGGATGCTAAAGAGATAGTACAACAGGTAGGGTCCTTGCCTTGCATGCAGCTGACCCAGGCTTGATTCCCAGTACCCCACATGGTCCCCTTTAACTTGCCGAATGATTCCTGTGCACAGAGAGAGGAGGGGTCCTGAGCATCGCTGGGTATGAACCCCCGAAAGAAAAAACAAAAAGGTCTTTACCAATTAAGGAAAAAATCTTCTACTGAAGAGTGTTGGGCCACGAATTTTCTCAAGTATAGCCCTTTTCTGACTTTTATTCCTTCCTGTACCCACCTATCATATACCATACAGTTCGCCCTGCATTTGTGCAATTTTTCACCTGTGGCCTCTTTGGAATTTCCTGGAACTTCAGAGACCAGGTGGGCTCAGGTTAAAATCACTACTTTAAACAACTGAAAATATTGCAGAGTCATCAGAACAAGGACTGGAGGGAGGCCAGTTTATCTTTATCTTTTTTATTTTAATTTTTAAAGGAGATGTGGAGAGATACAAAAACCTGCCATCATATTCATCGTCATGCTCGCATCGCATTCAGCTTATTCTAATTTTCTTTCATTCAGAACTCTTGCTTGACCCTAAAATTCTATGCTCTAATAATATTTTTTTCTGAATTTTACATTTTTTTTTTAAATTTATCACTAACTGATTTACTACATCTGACCTTGTTTCTGGGAATGTAGGCAAAAATGCAGAGAACTAGAGTACAACCAAGCTCAGGAAATTGTCCCATGCAGACAGTAAAAATCAAACAAAACCTGCTACAAAAACTTAAAAGAATAGAAAACATTTAAATGAGGGCATCTTGAATGTGAGAATTGTTTATGTTCCTAAGAAACAAAATGTGCTTAGATTAGAACACGTACTTTCAAATCATAGATGTCACATTTTAATATTTATCTTTGAGTTTCATTTTTAATATTTTCAAAAAAGAATTTAAGACCTATCATTGGAAATTATTGTCAGGTTCATAGGCAATGTATCTAAAGCACATTACTTCACATACAGTAGGAATTTATTAGTGATATTCTTGTAATTATTAGCATTAATAATTAGTAGTATTAAGAGTATTCTTTCTGACTTATAATTACTTAGGAATATAAGTTAGAAAATATTTTCTCTAATATGCCTACAATAGGAGCCGGAGCGATAGCCCAGCGGGTAGGGCGTTGGCCTTGCGCGCGCCGGCCCATGCCGGCCCGGGTTCGATCCCCGGCATCCCATATGGTCCCCGAGCACCGCCAGGAGTAATTCGTGAGTGCAGAACCAGGAGAAACCCCTGAGCATCGCCGGGTGTGACCCAAAAAGCAAAAAAAAAAAAAAATGCCTACAATAAATGACAGACTAAGTGAACATATGAATTATGTATATATTGATGCTCTAATCCATCAAATAAAAACAAAATTCTAACACAAATTAGGGATTATGGAAAACTGGGTAGATTGTAGGAAAACATCATACTATTTACTTCTATACAAGTAGGTATAGTTAAATGATGTTTGTTATCATGCATTTTTATGGGTATCATGCCAACAGCTATTACTATTATGTTATATAGTGTTACTGATTACTAGATACATGTTTTTCATTTTCTATTGCCTGAAACTTTTGAGGGCAATAAAACTGAACAATACCAATTAAGCATTATAATTATAGAAATAAATAGCCAAACCATAGAGTCAACACACTGAAATAACGAGACCCAAACTTTAATAACCAAAATTTTAAAATGTGAAGACGGCTGGCTAGTGCTGGAGTGGGGGGTTCGGGGCAGGAGGAGAGAGGACCTGGGAACACTGATGCAAGACGTTCACACTGGTGCGAGATTGGTGACTGAAATATTGTATGCAGAAATATCTGACTATAAGACTTTGTAAATCATGATGCTTTTATAAATAAAATTTGGTGAAAAGTTAAAAGAAATTTACGTTGAAGGGAAAAATAAAACCTAAGTCTTCCTTGGTCTCCCAAAATATATAGTTTTATTTTTTTCATGTAGTTTAAGAGGACCGTTTTTTATTTAATATAATCATTCCTACTTTGCATAGATTTCCTAGCTTAAAGTTCTTATTTCTTAAATTCATATGTGTTAGAACAAGAAAAAAAATTCTCATATATGGGATACAAAGAAATAAATCAGGGGAATAATAAATGCCCAAAAGCAATTGAAACAGAAGTAGTCTTCAGTGTAAAGCTTATGTAGGGCGTGGGTGGGGTGGGTGGCTCGGGAGGATTAGAACTGTGGAAAGGTACTGGAACAGTGGTGGAAATGGTCACTCTGGTGGACCTTGAGGGTCTGAATGTGTTTGCATGAAGCTTTATTATTAACAGTATTTTTAAACCATAGTGGCTAAATTAAAAGAATAAATAAATATTTAATAAGATATCCAGATATTTTTCTTCTTCTGAGATCACTCTAATGCACTAATTAACATGATACATAAATATACATAAATGTATTTGTATATACATATATATGTAGATGTATATACATACACAACATGACATTTATTGGAGTTAAAGCAATAATTCCCTGTATAAAATTTTTTGTTTAGCAAATGCCATGTATATGTCACAGTAGGATATATATATTTTTCTAAAAGTGGCTGTTACACCAAGAGTTGAGAGACCCGGATGTCTTTCATAAGACAGGTTAGCAAAGCAATTAGGAGTATAGACTTTAAAGTTAAACAGAAATTACTGTACATCCAGGTCTCTCTGTCTAGCTATAAGATGATATGTTGCTCTGTATCACTCTACTTAGGATCAAAGAATTTAATCTGTTGTTATCATTGTTATCTGTTGTTATTCAATCTGTTATTATTTAGAAAATAGCAACAACTCAATACAACAAGGTATTTAGAATAAAACCAATACTGACTAGTCTTGAAAACCACCAAATATTTTTGTTAAAAAGTTAAATAAATATTATAGATTCATAAACCATATCTAATCACCTAATAAGGGAATATACTACATTAAAATTGAGAATTAAAAATTGATATTATGGTAAAATTATTCCTCTCTAGTTATTTGGCATTCAATTATATCAATATTTCATTTGGCATTCAGTTACATCAATATTGACAACTGGTATTTCCAAAATAAATAAAAATAAATTTATGCAAACATGTACTTACTTATCTATGCCATAAATAAAGGATATAGCAATGTTCTCCAGAATAACTACAATTAGCAGAGGCAGCGTAGCAGAATAATCATCAAACATCGTAACAAAGTAGTTTCCAGAGCGCTGCACAAATATCAGGCCAATAAAAAATGCCAGGAGACAACAGACAACTATAAAGAAATGAAAAATATTCCCTTATTTAGAGTCAAGCCTTTGAAACCCAGGTTGGCCCTATGCAAAAGAGCCCTACCAGTATTTAATTACTCTGGCCCAAACCTAAACTATCCTTGGACTCCTTATAATTCATCTTTCCAGTTACCCCATTTCTTTCTTTGATAGTTTTATCATATGTCACAGGACTTTCCCTCTAAGTTCTTATGACATAATATTTTTGCTATCTCACAGTATAGTATATAGCATATAGTATATAGTATATGGTCTAGTATAATTTTCAGCATAATGATTTTTTGAAATATAAAAAATTTTGTATGAGAATCTTAGCATCTCTAATAACTAAAACTAGTTGTTTAGTTATCTAAAACACTAAAAGCAAGAATAAGACAGCAGAAAATGCAAAGAATGACTCAAATGGTAGAATAATATAGCACAAATGGACAGTCTAATGATTTCTTTTTTACTCCTGGCTCTTTGCTCAGGAATTACTCCTGGCGGTGCTCCGGGGACCATATGGGATTCCAGGGATTGAACCCAGATTGATTGCGTGCAAGGCAAACACCCTACCGCTGTGCTATCGCTCCGCCCCCAGTTTAATAATTTCTTGCATATTGAATTTGTTGATAACCATCAATATTGATAAATTATTTTCTTTCTGGTAAAGAGAAATTAAATAGTATTAGACCAATATCACTATTTTACATAAGAACTGAATTCACGTTTGTCAATTACATTTCTGCATAATTTAGATAAGGTTTATAAATGAATTACTTTGTCCTATTTATAATTATGTATACAAAACCGCAAAGAACAACCTTAGCCTGTACAGTTAATTCATAATAATAGCACTCATTAAAATATAATAATACATAATATAATCTATATAAATCTCATTTAATATAAGTACATCTACAACTGAAAAAAAGGCAATATATATTAATAGTTATTAATTAAACCCCAAATATAACACTTCTGCTTCTATATCTAATTTCTCAACAAAAATAGATTGGTTTTGGTTTTTAAAAAATGAAATACATAAACACTGACCAGTAAAAATTTCCTTCCTCACTTTGAAGGTATCCACAATAGGCGTGATGATGCCTTCGATGGTTCCAAACATGCTGCCAAGCCCTAGATTTATTAGCATGAGGGAAGAACATCACTGACCAGAAGGGAGATCCAGGGAAATGTGTCATAGCTTCTGTAAAGGCAATGAAAGCTAAGCCAGTGCCCTGAACAGCCTGCAATTACACAAAACATAGGTTTTAATTCAGAGCAATATTGAGTAACAGTTGCACGCATCAGCTAAGAGCAAAGGGGAATCTCTAAAGAATGACTGAGGGATCAAGTGTACTAAATTCTCCTCTCCTAATAAAACATGCCTTTCAATAAACTTCAAACTATTATCTCATAAAGATAACAGATAGACCAGAATTTCCTTTTATGTGTTTAAGGCAAGTTCATAATTAATTTTATTCTTACAGTTCTCAGAGGGGCATTTTTTGGCAGTTTTTAAAATTATGGATGTCTTTTAATTTATGGAAAGTCATAATTTTCTCACATGACTTTTTATTTTCAGTCTCAACTCTACTTAGCTTTCTTCTGTGATTAAATGGCTATCATCAGTTATGTTTTCCTTTCTTGATTGAAAGGAAGGAGGATGGCATGCAAAAACCTGAATATTAATTAATGTTCACCTATTGTTTACTAAAATATATAGCAATGGCTAGGGAAGAGAATGTGATCATGAGATGTGAACCTGATAATTAAAATGGCCAAATAACCAACAATAACAATATTTAAAATTCATATATTATGCAAATAACAGTCATAGCTCAAATTTTACATTGCATATATAAAGGAAATTATCAGACTAATCTTCATATTTTATGATGAAAAGAGCTAAACTAGGGCCAGAGCAATAGTACAATGGTAGGGTGCTTGCCTTGCACAGAGTGAAACCAGATCAATTCTTGGTGCCCCATGTGGTTCTCCAAGTCAGCCACAAATACCAAGTGCAGAGCTAGGAGTAATTCCTGAGCACCTCTGGGTGCAGTCCCAAAACAAAACCAAAATAGCTTAACCATGTTTATATTTAAAAAACATTTTTTGTTGGGGCTAGAGCTATAGTCCAGCGGGTAGGGTGTTTGCCTTGCATGCGGTAGTACCTGGTTTCGATTCCTGGCATCCCATATGGAATCCCAAGCACCGCCAGGAGTAATTCCTGAGTGCAAAACCAGGAGTAACCCCTGAGCATTGTTGGGTGTGACCCAAAAAAGGAAAAAAAATTGTTGTTGTTTTTAAAAAAAAACACTCAGCTGTACTTAGGGTTTACTCCTGGTGTGCAGTCAAGGATCACTCCTGTCAGAGTTTAGGGGATTATATGAGGTGCTGAGGATTGAACCTGGGTTGAGAGCACGCAAGGCAGGCACCCTACCTGCTGTACTATTTTTCCAGCCTGAGTTCTATTTTTTATTTAAACTGTTATAGATTTATCAATAAAATTATTTTTAAAGTGAAGTGAACCCTCATTATTTAAAAGTATTTACTGTAAAACAATGTTTAAACAGCATCATCTTCCATAGACATCTGAAAGACCATTTTTTGAGGGAAGTTTTCTGGATAATGTATATTTCAACTTAATGATCTTATTTTATTGCTTAACCATATCCTACTAACTTTATTTAGCTCATCTTCAATTTGACAGGAATTGAGATGAAGAGCAGGAAACTCATCTTCTTTCACTTTTTTAATAATGTCATAAACTAAATGATAATCTTCTGCAGTGAGAGCTGAAAGGTTCAGATGATGGGGTATAACATCCTGACTAACATTGCCCATTTTCAAATATTCCATGATCATTTCCGAGTTTCTACAAAACAGAACAACACATTAGTCAACACTTATGATCCTACTGGGTATATTTTGTTTATAATTATGTCATCAAATTCTAAAGGAAATTATCCATACTCTGCAATGCATTTCTCATTTACGACATTTGCTTTGAAGCCCAGAACTGCAAATACGACCAATGTTGCCAGCACAGAAGTAAAGAAGTTGATAAAGGAAACCAGGACAGCATCAAAGTGGCAGTTGTTGTCTCTCTTGTTGTAGCTTGAAAAGGCAATGACGCCGCCAAATCCCAGACCTAAGGCAAAGAACACCTGAGTAGCAGCCTCTCTCAGACCTTGGGTTCCAGCATGATTCCAAGCTGTTTAAAATAAGCAGAGTAGAAGTCAGTTGCAAACCTGATACTAAAAACAATATAGATGGAATTACTTCCACAAAAGATTATATACAACAGCAATATTAGCAATTTTTTTTTATCCAAAGCTTATTTGGATCTGGGTAGTATTATTGTATTATTACGTAGAAACAGGCATTTTTTTAACTCGAGAATAAAACAGGGGAGACTGTCAAATCTTAGCTGAAGAGTTTACTTACATGGTAATTTCCTTATTATATTGGTCTTTTAATATATTTAAGATAAATTATGAAAGAAACGTCTAAAAGAGAAAATATTCTACTTATTTACTTTTATTCACTTCGCTTCAAAGTGGCATAAATGAATTGTCAAAAAGGTCAAATTAATTAAGATTCTAAGTTATGTATTTTCTGGTGACAATCTAATAAAAGCTGGAAACAATTATAAACCCAGTTGTTGAATTATTTGTATTTCACATATTATCTATTCAGTCAATACTATTATGAAAGCTTTTTTAGTAAATTAAAGAAACCGAATTTTCTCATCTCTCCTATTCAAAAAATAAAGCTCTAAATTTCTTAATTTTGTAAGGCTATATATTTCAAGTAGCTCTGCTTTATTTCTAAGTGCCACCACTTTACATAGTAAAATACATCAAATAAAAAATTAGTACTAGTCAAACCAGACATCTACTTAAGAAACTTGTTTCTGTACTAGTAGTGCTTAAACAGGCATTTTATCTCTTTTTACTATTGCAAGCATGACAGTCCCTTTCACGGAGAACAATCAAGCGCAATTAAGAATATAAGTTCCACATACAACTCTTGATCCTGTTCTTGGGTTCCGGAGCAATAGTACATGGGGAGGGTGTTTGCCTTGCGTGCACTTGACCTGGATCCCTGGCATGCCATTTGTCTCCTGAGCACCACCAGGAGTAATTCCTGAGTGCAGAGACAGCCAGGAGTAACCCCTGAGCATCGCCTAGGGTGATCCCTCCCCCCAAAATAAGATCCTGTTATTTAATAATATAAAAATAGTGTAAAATAGGGAAAGTGGCTTGTTCTGAGTTTCAATATGCACAAGTGAAAGATGGGAGTAACAAAGCAAGTAAAAATAGCAGCAAAAAAAGTTACCTATCAAAAACTGCACGTAGATAGATGATAGTTGGATGGATGGATGGATGGATGGATGGATGGATGGATGGATGGATGGATGGATGGATGGATGGATGGATGGATAGATAGATAGATAGATAGATAGATAGATAGATAGATAGATAGATAGATAGATAGATAGATGATAGATAGATAGATAGATAGATAGATAGATAGATAGATAGATAGATGATAGATAGATAGATAGATAGATAGATAGATAGATAGATAGATAGATAGATAGATGATAGATAGATAAATAGACAGACAGACAGACAGACAGACAGGTAGATAGATAGATAGATAGATAGATAGATAGATAGATAGATAGATAGATAGATAGATAGATAGATAGATAGATAGATAGATAGATAGATAGATAGATAGATAGATAGATAGATGATAGATAGATAGATTGATTGATTGATTGATTGATTGATTGATTGACTATAGTGTCAGACACTTCAGTAGCATTTCTAATCAATTTAATTCACAATTGTACATGAAACTGTGGTCAAGAATATTAAATTTAGGAAAGTCAACCAAACTTAACTAAATTACACAGTGGTTCTGGTTTGGACATTAAATATGAACATAGGTAATCTGCAACCCATGCATCTAAAATATTACTTATTTTCCATTAGCTTTAATAACTTCAATTGGCATTCATGTAATTGTTTCATTAAAAATATGATTATAATTAATATACAACTAAAATGCACTTATTGTTTGCTGACCATTCTACCAAGCTATGGGTTTAATGCTGATCGGTGAGACTTCTTATAAACTGTCTATCTCTGTTTAATCCACTAGATGGCGGAAAGCACCTATTTACTAAAAACATTCTGTTTATATCCAGTGCAGGAACTTAAATTCATGACTTTGGGAATGTTTAGGGACATTATATAAGATGCTGTTAATAAATATTTACTTAACTATTCACTTCAACGATCACAACATTCCTTTCTGCTAAAGCCACCAAATGTGTCACAAATGAAATCTGGTTACTTCTACTTACCAAAATATAGTAGACCATAATCATTTAGACAATGATCATCATTATGGAACACTTAAAATTGAAGGTAGATGAATAAAATTATGGGTATATATAAAATCTCTGCTCTTTCCAGGATGGCTAATATTAGAGCTCTAGTGAAAACGTCTAGTGCACACATGTCAGTGCAATTAATCCTTATGTGTAAGGGTCAGAACATTACTAGAACACACATAATACTTTCATGAGTACAGACCTTTAAAAATGCAAAACATACCTTAGGGGTAAACATATGGCGAATACCATCCAGTGAACCATTTAAAAGGAATGCTCTGATTAGGAAGCAGAGAAGGACCACATATGGGAACAGAGAACTAAAATACATGACCTGTGAAGAAAAGAACAAAATAAGTGAGACATATCACTTGTATCAATTGTCTTCCCATTGTTCATTGATTTGCTCGAGCGGGCACCAGTAATGTCTCCATTCACAGGGAATGAGGTCCATTATCGTTACTGTTTTTGGCATATCGAATACAACGTGGGTAGCCCACCAGGCTCTGCCGTGGCTCTGGGTTCATCCCAGGGGGCCCAGTTCTTTTCTATGTCAGACCATCAACCATCCAGGGACTCACTGGGCAGAGCCCTGGGTATAGACAAGCCTGTCTCCTGTCTGCCACCTGCTGACGCAGCTGGGCGCTGCAGTCACAGCTGCAACACCTCGAGGTGCAGAGTAAGAGACATACAAAGTATAATCTTATTCTAATTTACAGTTAGAATAAAATGTGAATTCTATTTTCTGATCTGCAAAATGCTGCTAAATCTTCTGGGGGAATGCCTACCTTCCCGTCCCACACCCTTCCCTCACTGACCTCTCTCCCTGGCAGTCTTGTCCATAGAGACAGTGCCATTTCGACCCTGGGGACCTGCGGGCTCTGGGGCACTCTTTCCCTTGCAAATGACTCACTCCTCTTTGGTATTCAAATCTCATCTTTATCTATTCAAGTCTTCCCAAGAAAGACTTACAAAATAAGACAGACCTTTTTCAATCCTTATCTCCCAGCCTCTCTCCCCTCAGTGCCCCTTAAACCTCAATGGTTATTTTGTTAACACTGTTAAAATTGCTTTGCTGGTTTGTCAGTTTCCCTACTGGAATAAAAGCTCTGTAAGGCAAAGACCTTGACCGAAACAGCTACAACATTAATATATATGGAAGGAAAATTGCCATAGCAGAACCTGGCTCAGGGCAGGAATCCCATTATGAATAATGAATCTAATCATGACATGATCTGGACAAACAACATACTACAGTGCGATAATTAAAACATCCTCTCTGGTTCTGTTGGTTTTGTAGTTATGTTTAAAAATATGTGGAATGCCCTAAGGAAAAGTGCTATCTGATCACAGTTCTGGTCTCTGAAACCATCCATAATGCAAAAAACAAGCCTTCTATTTCCCTTTGACTTGATTTGGTTACTGAGAGATTGTGTCACAGGACTGTGATTTCTCATCTACTTAACACAGAAGAAATTTAAAATTTCAGTAAAACCTTTTTCAGTAAAACACACGTTTTACAGACACATGAAACCAAATTGATGCAGTCTTTTAGCAGCTCTGTTCTCTAAGTTGCGTTTCTGCTATACTACCCTTAGGCCTCATTTTGCCATATGTGTGTGATTGTGAAACCTTTTTTCTTTAACAGTCAAACACACAGCCTTGGTACCGGAGAGAGAATGCTACAGGTAGGGTGCTTATCTTGCACGTGGCTCAACAAAATTTCATCCCTTGCCCCGATCTAGACCCCTAGCCTGCCAGGAGTAATCCCTCAGTTCAGAGCCAGAACTAAGCTCTGAGTACAACAAGGTGCAGCCCAAAAAATGAAAACAAAAAACACGTATTATTCCTGAAATTTTCTTCACTAGTATTTTACTCTCTATTTCAGACTGAGAAACTGTGACTCCTGATAGACAACTCCGTCTTTGCTTCTCATTGAAATAATAAATCAGATATGCTGATTGAAATAAATTCTCATTGAAATAATAAATCAGATATGCTGATTGAAATAAATTCTCCTTGAAATAATAAATCAGATATGTTTTAAAGGGTCAGTATATTTTGCTGAAATTTTATTAAAAACTCTCAAAACTTGTTAAAAGCCTGCACTAAGAAAGGAATATTTTTTTAAGTGGTAATAAAAGACAGCCTCAGCCAAAGAAGAGTAAAACATGGCGGAGAGGCTCGCTAGCTGTGCTTGGAGTGCTCTGGTTGGCCACAGCTGGTTCTTTTTGCACCAAAGATAGTGTCTTAGGAATGATATAATTATGATTAAATTTTGCATCCAGATCTATCTTGTTACTTACAACCTGACTAGCTCCTACATAGTAGAGGACAAATTTTCAAGTTCCAAATGACATGGAAATATAAAATACAAACCAGATGCGAGGAATCTAATATGAAAAAAATAATGTAAATAATTGACACAATTAACTGTACTGATTTGATGATATAATATGATTTGTAGGTGGTAGAGAGCACAGGGCCTCAGGTCCTCCCCTTGCTTGCCATGGACCTTTGTCAGTTCAGCCACCTGGGTATCTCCCAGCGTGACCCCCTGAGCAAAGAGCCAAGAGTAAGCCTTCAACACAGTCATATGTGATCCAACAATAAGCCCTTCACCCAAAGAAAAGCAATATATTTGCTAATTATACAGAAATTAAAGATTTTAAAAATAAATATTCATTTCTGTAGAATTGAATATTAAAAAAGCTGCAGGGGGATGAACTCAGATATTGGGTTTGTTTTGCTTAGCAAATTTTAAAGAATAATTTACCCATTAATTAACATTGATGTGGCAGGGAACAAAAATTAGTGAAGTCATATTTCTTTTCTCAAAGAGTTTACTGTTTGGTGACTTAAAGTTCAAGAGATGGAGACATTATTGTGCTATAATTAAAGAATAGAGGCTACAGGTGTGGATAATTCCCAGCATGCCTCCTGGTCCTGGTGCTAGTACTTACTACCTTATACTTAGGGCAAATTATGTATTATATCAAAAATTATTTTCTTTTATAAAACAGTCTGAAAAGCAGCAATTAGTTATAAAATTTATCTTTAGAATTAAATGGGATTATACAAAATACTTATAATAGTGTCTAGTGCAAAACAAGCATGTTATTAATAATGGTTTTTTGTTCATGTTCTGATTATTTTTCATGTCCTGATTACTGTCAGAAATATATTCATTCTCATCACTTACTATTATTATTACAATATTATTCTCACTCCTATTAGAGCAGGGTGACAGGTAAAAAGTAAGCCCTCAAAATATATTTCATTAAGTCTGTTTGAGAATGACAGGGAGTAGAAATGAACTTCTAACGTGCAGAAAGAAAACCAACAATAAATTCTTGATATGACCTAGTTGCGAGAGGTAGAATGGTTTAAATAAATAACATTAATAATGGAGAAATTCATTTTGAAAGCAATTAGAAATAGCAATTACTTTCTGCATGCATCATTAAAAAATTAAAATATCCAGACCTATTAAATATCTTCTATAACCAGTCTTTTTAAATTTTAATTTATCATTTGGAATGTTTGTATTATTCTAAATCCTACTGAGGTTTATCATAGCTACCAAACGCAGTTCAGAGCTTCAAGAATTGCTTTACAAGATGGTATATATATATACCAAATCAATATACATTACATATTGGTTTGGTGGCTTGGCGGCCATATGTGGGGTACTCATGGCTTATTCCTGTCTATTTACTCAGAATTCACTCCTGGCAGGGGACCATAAGCAGTTCTAGGATATAAACCGAGGTTAGCCTCATACAAGGCAAGTTACCATTTCAATGGCTCTAAGGGTATTTTTAATGCAACTAATCTTAAGAACACAATAATCAAGAAATAAAAATTATATAAAATAGAATTCATTGGTAATGACAGAACTAAATTAGGAGCAAATGAATAAATAATCACAAAGAATTTACAGGCACTGACAAAAATTACAAGAAAGATCTTCATAAAATAGAGATTATAAACTGTTTCATATTTTTCTCAAAATATTTATATTTTTGTCTTTCCATACATTGGCAAAAGCAACAGCCTCCCCACTCCCGCGAAATTTTTCACCAACTACTTAGAATAAGGTGCTTACTAGCAGTTTGCCCACAATTTACAGTAGAGCTTGAGGGAAGCATTAGACCGAGCCATGGTGATGAGCAGAATCAGGAGGGGCTCTAATATACTAACTTTTCCAGATGATTGAATGCCTTTGATCATAGCCAAACAAACCATGACCCAGGCAGCCAGCAAGCAGACGGTCATCTTCCAATTTAAGCCCCCACTTTCAGAAATGGAGCTGGAGATATTCAGTGCTTCTCTGTACCAATAATAGGTGGTAGCAGAACTTTTTTCACATTCTGGCTCTATAACTTCAGAAAGAGAAGTAAACACAATCATTTCAGACTATGAGAGTACAAGACAATTGCTTATCCACTAAGTTTATTCAACAGAAGCATTTCAAAAGCACTTTAATTGAAAACTCAGCTGTGAAAAAGAGAGGAAAAGAATAATTTCCAAAGTGCTTGTGAAATAGGAACCTAATGCTTTTCATCCAAATATTGGAAACCAAACTTCTTACCCTCTAGTTATATGACTAATTTTGGGTCGAAGTTATAATGCATGCTGCATATATGAACTTTGAAATGAAACTAATAAAAAAGTCTGAAAACAATGTGTTCTGTAACTATAAAATAGAAATTAAATTTAGGGGCAGTTTGTATAAAAAATTAAGGCAGTTCCTTGCATAATGGTTGTTATAATAGTTATATTTTAAAGACATAATATTTAGATATGTTGGATTAAGTAAAATATTTCATCTGTCGCTATACTTTTCAAATATTATTAACCACAAAATTTTACACTACATAAATGAGACAACTAAAAAAAGAGTTGTTCCTATATATTAGGACATGAAATAGATGATATGGTAATTAAGAGTTATTTTTTGTCCCCTGGTTTTGACAAAACAAAAGGCAACAAGAAAGATTACCAAAACCAAAAGCCTTCCATTTAAGATGAGGCATAAGACAAGACACTTAAACACAAGGCATAAGGCAAGGCATAAGACACTCTCCACATCTATTCAATATAGTAATGGAAGTACTTGTCATAGTAGTTAAGCATGAAAAAGATATCAAGGGCATCCAGATGGGAGAGGAAGAATTCAAGGCTGCCATAGACAAGACCATGGGGGTGGGAGGATTGGGTAACTGGGAACATTGGTTGTAGGCATTGTACACTGGTGAAGGATGGATATTGGAAGATTGTATGACTGAAACCCAATCATGAACAACTTATAACTATGTATCTCATGGTAACTCAATAAAGAAAAGAAAGTCCTAACAAATAAAAAATTGCTAGACTAACAACTGATGGATAAAATATTTTTCCCTAATATCTTTGGGGACAATAAAAAATAATACTTAAGAGTTAGAAAAATCAAGTGGTGCCTAAATATTTTACGAATATTCCAGTTATAAAAGTATAGGAATTTAATATAATACCGAATTTTCAAATATTTCCTCATATTACTTAAATAAAAATCATTGAAGTCTAATGTCTTTTAAACTATATAATCCTTTAATACAAATATTACAGTAAAGATGTCTTACAAGTGTGTGAAGCATTTTTCACCAAAGGACACTGATCCCAAGGTAGAGGATGCTGAAAAGACTGAGAAAAAATAAAACAAACTCCAGCCAATAATGACATTGTAGTAGAGAGCCACAAAAAAGCACACCTGCAAAATAAAAATGTGGTTACATGAGAAGGCTGATTGCTTCCTTTGAAACAAAAAAGTAGAAGATGCATTAAAAATACCTTTCCTCATTTTATTTTTATATAATATACAATTTCTCTTTTTAAAAGATATTTCTCATAGGATTTATAATACAGCATTAACAAGATCATTCATTACAAGCTCCAGTGGTTTGTTAACACTTGATTACAGAATTGAGTAGAAAGCCACACTCAGTTTCTATTCAAAAATCAAGCTATATGGGGCCGGAGCGATAGTCCAGTGGGTAGGGCATTTGGGTGGACCTATGCCGGCCTCGGTTTGATCCCGGCATCCCATATGGTCCCCTGAGCACCACCAGGAGTAATTCCTGAGTGCAGAGCCAGGAGTAACCCCTGAGCATTGCCAGGTGTGACCCAAAAAAGCAAAAAAAAAAAAAAAAATCAAGCTATATAATTACAAATTCTGTAAAAATTATACCATACCACGTGAGCAAACTTACCACACAGCTTGCAAATCAATTCCACCCAGTTTAGGGCTTATATAATTCCATACACCAATGCTTCCCGCCGAATTCTTTGACCCACAGAAAGTTCCAAGAAAAAAAGGGGTATACCTATTACCAGAAGCAGTATTAAATACGGCAAAAGATATGCACCTACAGAGGTAAAAACAAATAAAACAGGTTGTGTTTATTTTCAATATTTACAGAATATACACTAATTACAATGAAAATATAATTTCCACAAAGTATAACTACAAATGACATTAAAGAAAGTAGTTTTTTATTCTAAACTTTCTAGAACCTCAATTTGAATAATTATGATAAAAGATGGATAAGAGTAATTTTAGTGTCACATTATTCCAAGGGTAGAATAATTTCATTTTCAGTTAAAATAATTGATTCCTGAAAATTATTTTTCCAGTTTGTAACAAACTCATGGAAATCTTATTCACAAAATATTTATGAAGTGGGTTTAATCCAAGCATATCTAACTTATTTGCTTCAAATTTGATAAATTAGAATAAATGATTCAGAAAATACGACCTACGAGGCTTGATGCAATATTTCATAGTGAGTACAGCATTTTGTACCTAACAGCTATAAAAAGATAAAAGATAAAGTCCCTTTGTATTTTATAAGTGATGATATAATTTTCTAGCTTTGTTATTATAAGAAAGGGGAAAATATTAGGAATTTACACTCTTGTCACATGTAAAAGGGTGTCAGTTTTTGCTAACAACTAATTAGCCACAGTTTCTGAAATTGGGTGACAATTCAGGGTTGATAGTGGTCTGCGATACAACTGGAAGGGGAGTTTAGGCTTTTGAACTTAGAGTTCCAGGGGGATATCACTTGTATCACTTATCTTCCTGTTGTTCATCAATTTGCTCCAGCAGGCACCAGTACCATCTCCATTTGTTGGGAATGAGGTCCATTATTGTTACTGTTTTTGGCATATTGAATACACCACGGGTAGCTTGCCAAACTCCGCCATGGCTCTGGATTTATCCCAGGGTATGGCCCCAGTATGGTGGACTGAATTTAGGACGTCCTGTCACTCCCCTCCAACAGATAAACCACCCAAGGCCTAAATGCCTTCAGCACGCAAAACACATCTGGTGTCCAAATTTCCTCATCTTTATGGACGTCATACTGGATTAAGCCCCAATTTGGCCTCATTTTAAATAAGGATCTCTTTAAAGACACCATTTCCAAAAACAGTCATATTTTGAGATAGTGGGGTGATTTAAAGTGGAGCGAGACTTTAGTCTTCACTGAACTGGGCCTGCAAAGTTTGCGTTTCTGTGACATTTCTGTTTCCTCATTGGTTGCTGGGCGGTACTAAGTTATTTCTTTTCCAGGGGGACAGTAGGGGGAGTAATTCTGAGAACCGCTATATGAAATCACTGAGTGTACTCCTCCAACAAAGGGACTGTTCTACGTGGAGAACAATCTGAATTTTACACTCATCAGCCTTGTTCCTAACAGTACAACCAATACGATTGTTAAGACAAAAAGTTTAAACATCAAACTTCTTCTGCAAGTCTTGGAGAATCTGTGATGCTAAATAAAAAAGAATCCAGCCAATTAAATGTAAAGATCTAAAGATATGATTAAATGACCCACATGTTGGGCAAATCTCTTATCTTATGTAGTCTCAAAAAGCTACACATTGATCGTTGAGACAGATTTATACACAAAGAAGGCAAGATAGGGAAGAGGGAATTATTTAAGGATTATGTAACCCACTTGTGGGGAATTCAGTATTTTGACAGATTATTTCATCTTCCCTTGAGAATGAAAAAAATGGGTACTGACCGGAAAACCTCCCACTGAACAGTCAACAGTAGCCCGGGGGGGGGAGATAAGTGTAGGATGTGGAGCCAGAGTGATAGTGCAGTGGGTTGTTGTTTGCCTTACACGCCGCAGACCTGTGTCAGGTTGGTTCCCGGCACCCCATAGAGTCCCACAAGCTCTCCAGCAGTAAGCCCTAAGCACTGTCAGGAGTGACTCATAAAAAAGAAAAAAAATTTAAAAATTTTAGGAGGTTAATACTATTTAGATTAGATATTAGTTTTGGTAGATAGAATGTAGTGATCCATTTTGACCTGTATTTTATTTTTAAAATAATTTGGTTTTGCCTAGTCAACAAAAAACAAAAATTGAAATCAACTACCAATATATTCTTTCTAGGCTGTGTGCTAAAATGTGGCTTACAGAATATACATATTTTTAGCCACATTTATCTTAAAAACTTTTATATGTATATAAAGTTTGAACCCAAATGTTATTAGACTTCATTTACCACAGACCATAAATTCAGCAATCAGACTTGTATAGGCCTTTCAAAAATATTGTGGCAGCCTCGTTTACTATTCATTAAAATTAAAAATAAATACCATGATGATTTATTTTGTTTAAAATGAATGATACTAACTTGTTTACATAAGTTTATCAATAATTTTGTCTGAAAGTAAATGCTGTCCCTAAACATTATAGAAAAGACCGTCAAACATATGAGATATCAATGGAAAAAAGAATGTCCAACATTATATTTACTGTCCAGTAACACAGCCTGTCCTAGAATTCATAGTCTTTTTAGCATTTAAGGCTGAAATAATTATCAATTATAAGTCATTTTACTTATTTGAAGACTGAGACATCTTAAAATTCAGTTTATAAAGAGAAATTTTTCTCTTCCATCACAAGAATTGTTTTAAATCAGAAAATGTAGATACTTTTAACAATAGAACAACTGAGAGGCATAAATATATAGCTTGTCATAAAATCGATTACTGAAAAATATTCATAGAATCTGCAGCCCAGAAATAAAAGAGAGAAGAGAGATTATTCCTGAGTATCAATAGAAAACCATTTTCCTTTATGTAACCCTAATCTAAAATCAAAACTGGACTCAATTCCAACAGCCTCCCTTGATTTACAGTGGAACTTTAGGTCTCCAAATAGAGAGTACAAAACATATGCTGCGTGAGAGAATCAATTATAATGTATTAAGTAACAATCGCTTTCAAGAAAGAAGCTACTTACCACCCCCATTCTTCTGACAGAGGTAGGGGAATCGCCACACATTCCCTAAACCTACAGAAAACCCGACTTGGGCTAGGATGTATTGTAGCTTACTGCTCCAAACTGGCCTTTCATCTTCCACTTCAGAACCTTCTTCTGTATCTATGTCTTTTTCTTCTTGGGCATCAACAATGAGTTCACTCTTCTTAAAGGCATCCTCAGCTGAGTCTTCATTGGACAGAAGATCTTTGACAGACTCAATAACCTCATCATCTAATTCTCTTTTAACCACCTTGCTATTTTTAGGCATTGGGAAGAATGCGTTATATATTGAAATCCCTTGGGTCAATGAGTCAATTCCTTTTTATAACTGTTACTTGATAAGAAGTTAGGGCCAAGAAGGGTATCAAATAAATCCTCGATTAAAGATGAGAAAGTCTTTAGGATCCTGGATATGTTTGTCCAACAGTCTGTAGTAGGAACCTGTAAAATTTTAAGTTGAGACATAAGATTAAAGTGAAAAACATCTTAAAATGTTGAATACCCATTATTATTAATTTTATGACAAATATAAAACATGTAAGATTGATAAAATATTTCTAGAGACACAAGTATTCTAAAGTAGTTACAAGCTTCACACACACATTTTCTGTTAGCTAACCTCATTCAGGCAACCTTCAATAGGAATGATTCATTTTTTTAACTTCTTTATTACTATTGTGGTAACATGGTTTATGATAGTGTTAACGTTTATGCTTATGGCATACAAAACTACGGCTCCTCTAGCATCACCAAAATTCGAAGATGCTATCACTATGTGCACCATATCCCTCCATATCCCTTTCCAGTGCCCAAATTCCTTCTTCCCACCCCACCAGTGCTTAACTTCATTCTCTTTACTTCTTCCTTCCTGAAAAAACCAAATTCCCTTGAATATATTCTGTTCATTAGTAACTAAAACTTCACAACTGTTAATGGTTTTCCTGACTAGAGTTTATTCTTCATCCTAGTACTGACAGAATAACATACACAACTGCATGTTAAACCTGTAATTTTGTCATGCATAGATACTCTTCCTTTCAAATCTGTTCAAATATGTTCAATTTTGTCATGCATAGAACCTCTTCCTCTTATCTGTTCACCTGTGTGATACTGCAACTTTAATAGATACAGGCATCAAAAACATGATGAAGAAGAGGCAAATAGAAAGTAACAGAGCAGGTTGAAAGGGCGCCAGTCATACTGGTGGTTGAAAAGGTTTTATAACTATATATCTGCACTATAGAACACTGAAAACAAAAAGATGTAGATTACAATAACCACACTTTATTTTTTTTAACATTTTATTATACCACCATGACATATACAATTACAACGTTGTTCACGCTTGGAGGTTTCAGTCACACAGTGTTCCAGCACCCCACCCTCCACCAGTGCCCATCACCCACCACCCATGTCCCTAATTCCCTCCCCCCCCCACATTCTGCCTAACTGGCAGGTTCTTTATCTCCTATCTCTCTCCCTCTCTCTCTCCTCCTTCTCCTACACATTGTGGGTTGCACTACGTACCCTTAGAAGCCATCATTTGCATTTTTTGTCTGTATTTAATGCTCAGTTCTATGTTGGTATCAGACTTTTGACATTTATTCACACATGTTCCCTTCTCTATCTTACCTAACCTCTGACTCCCACGCGCTTGTGGCAATTTCCACTTTTGAATAATCACACTTTAAAATGTGCCCGTCAAGATACAGGATGGTGGTGGGAATGGGAGGGAAAAAAAGGGGGCATTTCATGGAGGAAAGTTGATACTGATAATGGGAAAAGTGTTGGAAAATTGTACTCCTGAAACTCAACTATGATTAACTTTATTCAATAGCACAGTGTGTAGGGTGCTTACCCTGCGCCAACCTGGCCCTGGCTGAACAGGTTTGATTCCCAGCACCCCAAGCGATCCCTGAGAGTAGAACCAGGAGCACCATGGTATGTGACCCCAAACCCAAAACACAGAAAAAAAACTTTGTAAATCAAAGCCTCAAAGGAAAATATATGCTATATATTTTTAATAATATACAGCAGTACAGAAGTTACCATTTTCCTTTTTCTTGATTCTGAACTATCTTGAGCTTCCTCTGATACGCAGAGAATTCAAAAGTAGGACTATGCCTTTTCTAAGACTTATAGAAGCCAGGTAGTTTCTATTTCAACTCTTTTGAGGAAGGAAGGAAGGAAGGAAGGAAGGAAGGAAGGAAGGAAGGAAGGAAGGAAGGAAAGGAAGAAGGAAGGAAGGAAGGAAGGAGGGAGGGAGGGAGGGAGGGAGGAGGAGGGAGGGAGGGAGGGGGGAGGGAGGGAGGGAGGGAGGGAAGGAAGGAAGGAAGGAAGGAAGGAAGGAAGGAAGGAAGGAAGGAAGGAAGGAAGGAAGGAAGGAAAGAAGGAAGGAAGGAAGGAAGGAAGGAAGGAAAGAAGGAAGGAAGGAAGGAAGGAAAGAAGGAAGGAAGGAAGGAAGGAAGGAAAGAAGGAAGGAAGGAAGGAAGGAAGGAAGGAAGGAAGGAAGGAAGGAAGGAAGGGTGGTAAGGAGGAGGGAGGAAAGGAGGGAGGAAGGGAGGGAAGGAAGGAAAGAAGGAAAGATTGAAGGGAGGGAGGGAGGGAGAGAGGGAAGGAGGGAGGGAAGGAGTGAGGGAGGGAGGAGGGAGGGAGGGATGAAGGGGAAGGAAGGAGGGAAAAAGGAATGAAGAAAAAATTTCTACCTGCTAGAATTCCCACACTATAATTCCCAGCATCCCATATGGTACGTGAGCCCACCAGGAGTAAGCCCTGAAGACAACTGGGTGTGCAACCCCTCCCCCAAAAAAAGATTTTAAAAAATACCACATTAATGGAGAAAAAGGAAAGAAAGAAAAAGCAAAGAGCAAAGATGGGGACAGAGACAAGAGACTCAGTCACCAGTCATTTGTGTCAGCCACGAGTAACCCTGAGCATTGCCAGGTGTGACCCAAAAAAGCAAAAAAGAGAAAAACAAAATTTAAGTGGAAAGTACCTATTTACCTGACTTAAAGACATATTACTTAGCTGTTGTAATGAACATTGCAGCTGGCAAGACAGACATATAGAGCAAAGGAAAAGAAAAGAGCACCCCAAAATAGAGCCCAGTACAAATATGTCCAAGAATTCTAACAAAATTACAAACAAAATTCCAAAATCTAAAGGAGAATTTGACAAATGATTCCACATCTGCTGGACATTTCTAGGTAGACATAAACCTAGAATTAAAACTCACACGTAATATAAAAATTAATTAAAATGGAGTATATGTGTAAAACATAAACCTATAAAATTTTAAGAAAGAAATCATCAAAGAAAATCTTCAGTGGTCTAGAGCCAAGCAACAATTTCTTAGACATGACTTCAATTAGCAGGATCTGTCAAAGCAAGAAGTGGTGTGAGGAACCTCACAATCAGTAACTTTGGACATGAAAAACCTATAATGAAGATATAAAATATTTGCAGGACACCTGTCTGATCAAAGACTAGTATTTAGGATACAAAGAGAACTTGTAAAACTCAATAGATGAGAGCAAATGAGTGAAGGACATACAGGTCATCTCTTTGAATGTACATTTGGATGACAAATGAGAACATGAAATCGGGAGGTGCCAATAAAATCAGAAGGGGATGTCACTACATAGCTACCAGTTTCAAAACAGTGACAGGGACCAGAGAGACAGTTCAGGGATTGGAGCACACACCCTGCATTCAGCCACTCTTGGTTTGATCTTCAACACTACACAGTCCCTCAAGCACCACCCGGGGGCACTGGAGGCCCAACTACTGTCAAGCCCCTGTATTTCCTAATAAACACTTAGAAGACCCCTCCAAAAAATACACATGTAAACATTGGTAACTTCATTCTGCAAAGAGTGCAAAGAAACTAGGTTATGTACACATCGCTGGTGATAAAAAATAGAACGTTACAGCTCTCTAGAACAGTAAACATGAAACTATAATATACTCTAACATATTTATAAAAACTTGCATCTTAATCTATATATGCAAATCAATTGCATTAGTTTTATTTATAGTGAACTTTAAATTGAAAATCACTGAGATACCACTCAATATGCAAGTCCTTAAACAAAGCTATTTCATCAAGAATGATAATAAACTACTAATATGCAGAACAAGAATGAATCTATAGAAAATTATGCTGTTAGAAAAAGATCATTTCAAATGGTTGCATAATGTATGATTCAATTTTTATAAAATTCTTGTAATGGCCAAAAATAAACATGAATGAAAATTAGTGGCTGCCAGAAATTAAGGCAGGGTTGGGGCACAGTCGAGTAGATGGTTATTAAGGGGCAACACTCTAGTGCTGATTTTCTGCAACTTGACTCCCAACAGCACTACTCAGATTATAAATAGCACTTCTGCAAGATGTAACATTTGCAAATGAGTCTGCAAAGAACACACAAGAAATCTAGGTTAAAAGACTAGAAATTGAACTCCCATTTGACCCAGCCATACCACTCCTGGGAATCTACTCTGGGAAGCCAAAAATACGCAGCGGAAACACCATCCCTACTTTTATGTTCATAGCAGCATTATTCACAATAGCCAGAATCTGGAAGCAACCAGAGTGCCCGAAAATCGATGACTGGATAAAAAGCTTTGGTACATCTACACAATGGAATACTATGCAGCGGTTAGGAAAAATGAAGTTATAAAATTTGCCTACAAATGGATGGACATGGAGAAGATTATGTTGAGCGAAATTAGCCAGAAGGAGAGAGACAGATACAGAATGACTGCATTTATCTGCATAACATAAATATATAGGTACATATTATGATACCAATATCCAAGGTCAAGTGAAACATATATCAGGAGGTCCTGTCAAAGGTGGAAATTATCACAAACGTGTGGGATTCAGAGACTAGGTAAGACAGAAATGGAACAGTGTGCTAACAATTGTTGAGGGTACTAATGCCAACCTAGAACTGAGCATTAAATAGAGGCAAAAGATACACATGACAACCCTTTAATGTATGTCTGGGGGGAAGGAAAAGAGAAAGAGAGAGAAATGGAAAGAAATCAAGAACCTGCCATGGAGCAGGGCTGGGGGAGGGGGGGGAACCGGGGACGTTGGTGGTGGGAGATGGGCACTGGTGGCGGGATGGGTGCTGCAACACTGTTTGACCAAAACCCAAATATGAACTTTTTAATTGTATATCTTTGTAATTTTAAAAATAAAAAAATTTAAAAAAAAAGAAATCTAGGTTATTTCTTGACAACATTTAAATCTACAAGCACAAAAACTAAATATAAAATGTTTTTAAAACTCTACAAAAAAATCTGTACTTCATGCTATTGCCAGCTAAATTTATGTAAACCTTTAAATCTCATTTGCTACACTAATATAATTAAAAATATTGGAAGAGATAACATTCTTAAAAAGTCTGAAGCCATGAAGCCAAAATACCCATTGCCATTTTTACATCTTACTAATTTGATATCATTTGCCAGATACTGGTATCACGAGGATGTTTATTTTCAATAGTTTTCACTCTTTTTTGGGGGTCACACCCGGCAATGCTCAGGGGTTGCCCCCGGCTCTGCATTCAGGAATTACTCCCAGCAGTGCTCGGGAGACCATATGGGATGCCAGGGATCGAACCTGGGCCGGCACGGGCCGGCCAGCGTGCAAGGCAAACAACCTACCCGCTGGACTATTGCTCCAGCCTCAGTTTTCACTTTAGAATATATTTTACCTATACTTTTAAGAATTACTATAGTTGTAAGGCATGAAGGGCAAGAGTGAAAACATTTTCCCAGTCTATTCTCCCAAAATTATATATTGCACTGCTATCTTCCCATTAATTACAAAATCCTTCAACATATTATGTGCATTAGCATAGTAGCAACTCAGCCTAATATGTTTTCTCTACTCTTAGCCAATTTTCCATTATTAGTGTATGTATAACTCTGCATCTGGATTTTTTTCATTTAAAAAAACTTTGAAAGATTTTGCTCTGAAATACAATTGCCTTTTATTAAGAATATAATTCATGAATGATTATGTGATATATTTAGGTCAATTTTATTGCTACAATGTTCAAGCAACTCTGCATATCTGAAATTTTACTTTTGGAATAAGTAATAGAATTAGAGATTAATGCACTTTTATAATTTTGATAAGTTGCCAAATTTATCCCAAATAGTTTTTGATAAATTAAAGTTTGTATCTGCTTGTATTAAACAAACAATTCATGGAAGTGATTGTTAAGGTGTGTAATCTTTAAGACCTTTGCCAATCTACAAAATTGGCAAAGGTCTAAAAGATTACACACCTTAACAGTCACTTTCATGTATTACTATGAAAGTCATTGTTTCAAAAAGAATAATCAATTACTCTTATGTGCAAAGATCCCTTAAGTCATTAATCCTGAGCATTTAAGGTGAGTTTCAATACTGAAAAGAATTCTAACTCACATCAATTAACATTGTCATATAAAACTACCCAGAAATCAACTCCAGCGCTTGTTGATGAAGAAATATGAGAAAAAAAAATATTTTTTTGGCTTTTTTTGGATCACACCCTGCAACGCTCAGGAGTAAATCCTGGCTCTTTGCTCAGCAATTACTCCTGGCGGTGCTCAGGGACCGTATGGGATGCCCAAGATTGAACCCGGGTCAGCCACGTATAAGGCAAACGCCCTACCACTGGGCTATCGCTCTGGCCCAATATTAATCCTCAAGGAGATAAACTGGTTTAGCATAACTTATCAAATCTGTGGCTAGACACAGTAGGGTAGGTAGGGCGCCTGCCATGCATTAGTCAACCGGGGTTTGATCCCTGGCATCCCAGATGGTCCTCTGAACACTCCCAAGAGTGATTTCTGAATGCAGAGCCAGGAGTAACCATCTTGATTTCGGATGGTAAGAATTGCCATTAGGGCCCCCCAACAGCAACAACAAAAAAAACAACGCAAAAAAATATTATAAAATAATTCCAGAAGTTGATACCTAATTTTCAGCTGTATAGCAAACTGTAAGTAAACTTAAGCATTCTTGCCATGTAATCTTAATGTGGCATGCATGAGATGATGCCAGGGATTTTTATTAATAATATCATCTGCCCAGAAACTATTAGAAAAATCTATAATTTTATAATAGGTGAAAAATTACTGTATAAATCATTGTTGTATAAAAATCTTATAAAAGATATTATGCTACGTTATAACAAATGCTATATTAAAGTGTTATATTATAAAAATTAAAATAGTAAACTATATTATAAAATCTATAATTTTTAAAATAGTTTGATCCAGGGATCTACTAGAGTAGATTTTTATAATAATTTGATCCAGGGATCAAGCTATTATACTAGAGTAGATTTTATAATAGTTTGATCCAGGGATCAAACTATTATAAAATCTACTCTAGTTTAGTAATCTGTTAATACATCAAAAATGTATACATTTATAGTAATAAAGCATGGACATATTCTTCAAAAGAAGTTGGAAAGTAAATTGAGAAGCAAAAGATTTTGGGAACTCTTAAAATCACAACGACCTCTTTCAGATCTATCATTCTAAACAAATGATCTTTGAATTACTTGCAAGATATCAAATTTGTTACATATTCCCATAACCCTACAATTTTTTTTTTTCCTTTTTGGGTCACACCCGGCAATGCTCAGGGGTTTCTCCTGGCTCTGCACTCAGGAATTACTGGCGGTGTTCGGGGGACCATATGGGATGCCAGGAAACCGGGCCTGCACGGGCCAGCCGCGTGCAAGGCAAATGGCCTACCGACTGGGCTATCGCCTCCACCCCAATAACCCTACAATTGAAAGGAATCCAAATATTTTACATATTCCCATTAAAGTTCTATTTTACGCAAGAGAAGTAGGCTTTTAAACATATACACAGTATATTTTCAATTAACGGTTAAGTACTATAATTATTTTAACTTACTCCATTTTTCCCAAAAACTTTCAAGCAATATCCCCCATTATTAATATATCAAAATGTTATACGCTAAAAATCGTTTTACTACTTAGTATGGTTTGAATGTGTGTACCCACTCTTCCCCACCCCAATTGTAAGTTCAGATTTAAGTGACAGTAGTAACTGGTGGAATCTTCATCTGGTGGCAACAGTGATGTCAAAAGCTAGAAGGCACCTTTCCCAGGAGGACAGGCTGACCAGCTAGGCAAGACGGCAGGAAGTGTGCGCTCACCTGCCACAGAACCTGCCACTCCTAGATCTTGGTCTTCACAGCCTCCAGAAGTTCGGGACCCTCACATGGTCCATCAAACCAGGAGGTCTTGCCTGGTACGTTAACAGAGTTTGTTCCAGGCTGCCGGCCGGCCTGCCAGTATTGTGTAGCCCAAGAATGAAGTTATAACTATCCAAATGCCCTTAGCAGAAAAACAGCTCCCCAGTCGTGGAAGACACTATATTTTAACATAGCACTTATTTCCTTGAAACATGTGTATGCACTTTTCTTCATGCTACTAAAATACTCATCTTGATCACATTATAACAAGTATTAATTTCTGAATTAACTACAAAGCGTGCAATCAAATTAAAATTGTCAACAGTAAAAAAATGGTGTGAACCCACAGTAAATGATCTTCCTTTCAAAATAGTATTAATTATGGTCTTCCGGGAAAAATATTAACATTTAATGTTATTAACATTTAATGTTAATTTAGGCATCCGAGAGGGATGGTAGGTTCTAGCCCTGGCCCTTCACCCCAGCAGAGCCTCGCAACAAGCCAGATGACTCTCCCCCACTCCATGAGGGCCTCCATTTTCCACACCCGGACTTCCCCCTCGTCAGAACTCCACCCAGCAGACCATCCCATCACAGCCGGGCTCATCAATAAATGCTGGATTTAGAGATGACTACAAGAGTATGCCACTCTCCGCTGGGCAGAGCCTGGCAAGCTACCCGTGTCATATTTGATATGCCAAATACCAGTAACAATTTTAGACCTCATTCCCATGACCTGATGGAATGGTTTGAGGCTCTTTATGTTCCTGGAGCAAGCAGGTGCCCTTGGGCTCTACTTGCATGAGACAGGACATATGGAGATGTTACTGGTGTCTGTTCCAGCAAATCGGTGATGAATGGGAAGACAGTGATACAGTTATAGTTTCATTTAGAAGAAAGGGATCAGTAAATGCGATATAAATTTGACTAAGAAACGTTATCCTAACATGTACAACATGGATTATTTTTCATGTAGCCAGACAAGACATTCACCAAAAAAAAGATTCTGACGATCCAACAAAACTCGCAGCTTAATGAATACACATTTCCAGGATATGCCCACCATTAAGTTTCCAGGATAAAGTCCTTATAACCTTTCCAGGATAAAATCCACCATTAACTGTATTTAAGCACCAACACGTCAAGTCTAGTTCTCCAAGGAAAGACCTCAGTGAGTCTATCACAGCAACAAACCTTGCTGCAATGAGGTAGGTGGGGTCAGCGCTCCGCGGAGTGGTTTCCACTGACAATTATTTCCTAGAGCAAACACATTGTTCCCAGGTCTCAAAGAAGCATGCATGCAATGGCGGGTATACAAGCAGCTTTCAAAAGCCACCGATGAGACCCAAAGGTCCCAGCAAGCACAGTCTACACTCCTCTCCCATTTCTAGGACGTGAATCCCCAAACAGTGCAGGCGGCCCATCCCGGGGTCTCCCTTTAGACCAGGAGGCCGTGTGGCCCCGCCCGGGAACAGCGGCGGCCTCATTTGCATAAGCACCCAAACACTGCCTACGTCACGGCGCTCGCGTGCGCAGCCGCCCCGCCCTACTCTGCGTCCGCCGCACCGGGCGCCTGAACCGAGCGGGCACCACCGAGCTGGGGGACGGCGGAGCGCGAGCCCCGGGGCTGCGCCGGGAGCGGGGGCTGCCGCTCGCCCTCACGGTAAAGAAACACCCGCCCCGCCGCCTCCGGGAGCCCAGCTCGAAGCAGTCCAGTTTCTGAGGCTGATGTGCCAGCAGGTTGGCGTGCGTCCAGAGGCTGCCTTGGCCCCACCTAGCCCCGGACTCAGGCCCCCCATGGAGCACACGACCCGGCTGGCCAGTTCCTCCCATCTCCAAATCCCAGAGCCACCGTCCCCCGCCGCGACACAGTCCAACTGCTGCAGGCTCAGACAAGCACCAAGTGGGGGTTTGCTTGGGCAGCCACGTGCCTCGCGCGGGCAAGGGGTCCTTTGAGGACCCCCCACCCGCGCAGGGTGTCTCCGGCCACTCCGAACTGGGGTCACGCGCACACACTCTGGACAGAGCCGGCCGCCTCCCGCAGTGGCCCCCACCAGAAGGGAGAAGGAATGAAGCGGCTCCTTTCCACCCTCCCGCAACCACGATCCGCTTCCCGCTGCCCCAGCGCCTCGGAAGCGCCTTTTCCCCTCCCCGACCCTCCAACTTTTCTCTCTCTCGGACTTGGCCCAGTCGCTCCACACCTTTCGGGCAGCCCCGGCAGGACTTGGGAATGGCTCGATTTTCCGGGACGGCTGCTTGGACGAAAGGCAGGAGTAGTGCGTGGAGGAGCAGGATGGCGGCACGTTTGCACCCACGTGCTTCCCCTGCGCGCCGCGCTCGCCCCCGAGGGTGCACGGGTGGACGCGGCAGCCCGCGGGTGGACGTGGAGCCCAGGGCGCTGCAGCGTCCCCTCCCGCCCAGTCTCCGCAGGACCCAGCCCCGAGTCCTCTCGGGCTCTACCCACCCATCACCGTCCCCGGAGCTCGCGACTCAGAGCCCCACCCCATCCCGGAGCGTGTCCTCACCGCCGGCTCCGACCCGACGCTCCTCGCGGCTTCCTAGAGGGTCGGATCCCGCGGCGGTGATGGAGGCCGCGAAAAGGCGCTGTAGACCCAAGCAGCGGCCACCCAGGGCGGGCCCGAGAGCCGGGTGGAGTCGCTGGGGTCGCTGTTCGGGCAGGGCAGAGACTCCCGAATGCCTACGTGTATGCCAGGGAACGAGCAGGCGCCCGCCGGTGAGTGCGTGTGCGTGCGTGTGGATGTGTGTGTGTTTGTGTGTGCGCGCGCGCGTGTGTCTGTGTGTATATATGCGTGTGTGAGTGAGGGGTGTGACGGAGGCAGCCACGTGCCGGTCCGACCAAGCGGCAGCCGCCGCACACCCCACAGCAGGGAGGGGAGGGGGCCCGGGCGCAGTGCGGGTCTCCCGCCTCCCCGCCCCACCGCTGCCCACTTGACGCAGAGGCCGCTGCGGCTGCCGGCGGAGTCCAGGCGCTGCTCCTGGAGGACGCAGGAGGGATCGAGCCGGGAAGGTCCGCACCCAAGCCCAATGCCTGCCACCAAACGGATGGGCACCACTTGCGCGCCGCCCGCACTGCTTCCACCCCACGCCTTTGTCTTAGCCTGGGTAACAACAGACACTAGCTGACCTCGCACCCTCTGAGGTTTCTTGGACAGTTGAGAAGTGGACTAGAGTAGGTGGCCCAGACTGGCCTTTTCTGGAGCCTTCTAGCCAAGCTGCATATCTGCATCTTTTGCAAAGGAAAGCGCCCAGAGCATCCCTCTAAAAAAGGGATGCAGGAAAATGCTCAGTAGATTATTTCAGGTAACGGGTCACCCCATCCCATGTTGGTTCTCCTTTGGCATCCTGTTTTTGTGGAGGAGGCTGACTTTCGGGAGGTAAGAAGACTCCACTGACCTTGACAGGCAAAATATACATATAATTAAACCACGAGGAGAATTTCTAACACCAAGCATCCAGCACTAAGCACAAAGCCTGCCGATAATTGAAAAATAACTGAAATCTCTCCCTTAAACAAAGCACATGAGAACGCATTGGAATCAAGATATTAAATTGTATGTCCTGAAACTTTCAGAATTTGAGAGAAGAGCAAAGTGAGGCTGAAATATAGCTTGAAGGTTTCAGATCTGCCAAAGAACACTTTTGTTCTGCACTATTAATGATGCAATTAAATTGCCTATAAATGGATATGGACATGGAGAGGATCATGTTGAGTGAAATTAGCCAGAAAGAGAGACAGATATAGAATGACTGCATTTATTTGCATGAACATAAATATACATACATATATATACATATTATGATACCAATATCCAAGGTCAGGCGAAATGTGGATCAGGAGGTCTTGCCAAAGGTGGAAACTACCACAAATGTGTGGGAGCAGAGATTAGGTAAGACAGAGGACAGAGAATGGAACAGTGGACCAACCAATGATTGTCGAAAGTCTATTACAATCCACAACATGTAAGAGAGGGAGGGAGAGAGAGAGAGAGAGAGAGAGAGAGAGAGAGAGAGAGAGGAGAGAGAGAAGAGGTGGAGAACCTGCCATGGAGGCAGGCTAGGAGAGAAGGAAGGGTATCTTGGACATTGGTGGTGGAAGGTGGGCACTGGTGGAGGGATAGGTGCTGGAACACTGTATGGCTTGAAACCCAAACATGAACATTTTTGTAATTGTCAAAAAATAAATAAATGTAAAAAATTTTTTAAATAATGCAATTAAAAATATCTGTGCATCTAGGACTTCCAGCAAACCATCAGATTTTGACAGCTTGTATCCAATTAAGATTGAATTAAATAATAATGCCATTACTGACAGGTTTTTCATACAGTGAAAAAAAATCTCCTGGAAAGAAATCACAAGACCTAAATTTCAGGTCAGAACACTAATCCTTAGCTTTTAACTTGGCCAAGAAAGCTTTTTCTCAGTCTCTCTTCCAATCCCACATTTAAGATATTTTTTAAAAATTGAATTAAATTTGATCCTCTGGATTCTCCTCCCTTGACCTAGGTATAAATAAATATCTGACAGATGCCCCATGGGAAAATATGAAAGTCTTAATAAATCCCTTACAGAACATCTTGCATAAGTTGGTTTTTACCTCACATATGTATGACCGGCAAATATTTGTTTATATATCACTATAAAAATGCAGCGATATATACTACAAATTAAAATATACAACATATATTAATTAACCAGTATCAACTGAGAAGAATTTAAGAAAATTGGCACAATTTTTCTGGTCCTGAACCAGTATAATTACATCAGGATTAGGTTAACCGAGCTGTCTGCAGAAATGGTTTACAGTAGTACTGAGAAGGCCTCTGTGCTCTGACACTTTCCCACTGGCATTTGATACCAACCAAATGCACATAAAAAGCTACAAGTCCCAGGAATATAAGTGAAGAGGTACCCTCAGTAATGACTGATACTAATTCATGCTTTAGTGAGAAGAGTAAGCAGTGAATTTCCCACTAAGTACCTGAAACTTTAGCCAATTTAATCTTAATCAATGAGGTGATTTTTTTCCTAATTTAGAAATTAGAAATGATATTCTGATGGTTGGGCTGGGGAGAACCACAGAAAGTTATAGTGCTCATTCAGGAAATGAATGGTGATTTAAACCCAGATCTGGTTGGCTTCAGATTTTTTTCCTTTTGATGTTGTATGTATAAGCATTTAGTAAATATGTAGATTTTAACATGAAGGAAGAATACAGTCTAACAATAATGTGGCACCTTTGAAAAGAAGTGGTGTAGGAATGGAATTTTACCAAAAGAAGAGCTTAAAAACTCTTAAGTCACAGAGGGAAAGGTTTTCATTTCAGAAGTTTAACAGCCAAGACACTTCCAAGGTTTAGAGTTCAGTAGCCGCTATCTTGAGGCAAAGATTATTCAGTGGGAAAATGACCACATGGTGTTGGTGTGGGAGACGAGCCATGCACACAGGAGAACAGAACTTGGAAGAAAATTGTATCCTTCAAATCAAGGGGGGATTGTCTTTTTAAAAAAAAACTACATTTAACATATACTATAAGATAACTCTAAGTTCTCATATTAGATTATATAACTAAAAAGAGGTCCCTAACTAATCAATTTATGAATGTGTTTTGTTTGGAGGCCATACCTGGCAGTGCTCTGTGCTCTGGGCTTTACTCTTTTTTTTTTTTTTTTTTTTTTTGGGTCACACCCAGCAGTGCTCAGGGGTTTCTCCTGGCTCTGCACTCAGGAATTACTCCTGGTGGTGCTCCGGGAACCATATGGGATGCCGGGGATCCAACCCTGGCCAGAAAGGGCGGGCTGTGTGCAAGGCAAACGCCCCCGCTGGACTATTGCTCTGGCCCCTGGGCTTTACTCTTGGCTCTGCCTTCAGGGATGATTTCAGCCTCATTGGTAGGGCCGGTGGGGTGGAGCCAAATGGGTTACTGTAGATCCTGGGTCTTCTTCTTCAAAGCCAGCACCCTACCCCTATCATATCTCTGCCCCCATCCCTCAATTTCTGAACTTGATACCTACTTTAAGCGATTGATCTTACACTTTTCATTTCAGAAAATTACATAAGCTGCCCAATTACGTCTCCCTGACCTTAATTTTGAGGCTCTATCCTGGCAGCCTCCTCCGCTCTACTGCGACGATATGAACTGGGCCCCTCCGAGACGGAAGACGGCGGCGTGATCGTTCTTCCAGAGAGATGTGAATATTTGACTCCTCTTGTCCCTCTTTGTGGGGATCTCTGTAGAGACTGATCTGTGATGCAGGAAGGATGTAACTTCACAAGACTTTCTGCCCTAGAATTTCTCAAGTCCTTAATGACAAAGATCCAAGGATGTACTGCTTCAAGGACTCAATTCCAGTGTAACTTCAAGGACTCAGAGCGACTGAACGGGGTCATTTGAGACAGTGTTTTATTGGAAACTAAAGGGAGAGGTCTAGTAACAACAAGCTGGATTCATATGCTTGAGAATCATCTTGCCTGCACTGTTATAAGAAGCAGCTTATACAGGAAGAGAATAAGGCAGGTTTTGTGACAGGACGTGCTGTAGACTAGTTAAGGGAGGGAGTTGGTCCATATATTTTCCTGTGACTGATCTGATACATGCTGTAATGAATCTGTAAATCTGAAGAACAGAAAGATTTCTGATTAAGGCTCAGGTGTCTATGCGCTGTTTTCCTTGTGTAGGCTTTTGAGAAAAGACAGGATAAAGGACAACAGAAATTCTTTACATTCTCAATAGCCAACACCTGCCCAGAAGAGTTGGCTGCTTTTAATTTTGGCCCAACTTTTAATTTATTTTAAAACCCCCCCAAAAATAAATAAATAAAATAAAATGGTTTCACCACCAGATTTCAGAAAAGTAATTCAAAGTATTCCACCCCCCTCCGAAAAGAACCCTTTGAAAACACAGTAATGAGTACTGAAATACATTCACATATTATGTTTTATTTTATATGTGTTGAATTTCTTTACCATTTTAATAAATGTATTTTCCCTATCAACTTCTATTAGATATGTGATCTCAACAACTTTTATGCAGCCCAAAAACATGATATCAAAATATATAGTCAATAGTCTATTTAGCCTTCATTTATAAAAATAAGGGTTGAAAAATTAGAATTATAATTAATCTATAAGTAGAGGAAGAATAAAGTGCATAAACAAGAGTCAGAACAAATCAGTTTGCTGACAACTGGCTAAAATAGTGACCTAGTCAAGACCAGAAAATAAACTAAATTTGCTAATATATATGGAGTTTGGAAATGAAGACGCATAGATGACTATGACAAATAAAAATACCAACAAAAACTGTTACTTTGTTGCTAGAAACTGGAATGCCTGCAGTTATTTTCAAGACCAGTCTCTTTAGACCTAATTATAGATACTTTGAATTTATCAGATTATCTGTGGGATTATAGTTATGATCTTTTTCCCCAGAGAAATATTGTCCAACAGAAGTGATTTTATGGAAGACAGATAAATTAATTAAATCTGAGTCTAGAATAAAAAAATGTGATGCCAGTGCCTTCATTTTGTTCATGAAAGTTCTTCTAAACAATAGATTTTTGCTTTTTTGTTTAGCCCTTTCACCAATTGGAGATTAAAGTTGTACCTCTAAATCCTGAAAGTCTGCAGTTTCTGAGCTATTTTTTGTAATTTCCTTCTTAAAAGTAAGCCAACAGTTTTACTTGGCAATCTATTTATATATAGTAACCTCCAGTAATGCTAACATACTCATATATACAAATATATATATATAAACTCCTATTATTGAAACACATGTTAATTAGATACACTGTATTTTAAATTAATGGAAGCAACAGTTTCATTAGATATTTTACCATTTAGCAGTATTAGTTACCATTTTCTCAGTATCTTCATTCACTACCTTATCCCACACCAATTCCACACATGGGTTTGCATTTTAGGGTTTTGTTTCTATTTTCTTTTGTTAGAACCTACTTCATTTATTAGCTTCTCTCAGCATTGTATCAGAACATAATTCATGTGACTTACTGTGGAACCCGACTGATTTTATGCAGCCCATTAACATTTTCAAGTCAAAGAGAAAAAAGTGAGATAAACCAAGCTATGCGATTTTATTTAAAACTGCAGACTTATATAAAGAAGGTTAAACTTATAAATTCTGTATATTAAACTTATTTACATGATCTGCTGTTTTTTAATATCTAAATTTACTGCTAATTCTGCTATACCTTTCTCATTTATTGAATTGCTTTATCTTTCTATTTCTGGCTTCCTAAATTAATCTCAGTTAATGTTTTCTGAATAAATAAAGTAATATTGCTTGTTAAAAGGTAAAGCCATATTTGGGCTCCTAGTATCCGTCAGTGTCAGGGACTTTCCCCAGCTGTCATTAACTTTCTGAAAGTTGCTGCCTGTTTCCTATTGACTTTTGGCTTTCATTCCAGCTGTTTTCACATTTATACTATAAATACGAGGGTTTTATTTCTTCTTCCTGTGTCCCACATTGTAACAAAACAAAACAAATCAAAGAAAAACAAAAATGATAAAATCTGTCTCTGTTGATTGAGAACTTTGTTTCTTGTTCTACAAGTCAACCTGAATCTAGATTCTCTGTAAAAGATTTATTTTGTTATTTTTATAGTAGTGCAAAAAATTTTAAGAAGAAAAAAAATTCCCATTATTGTCCAGGACCTCTGGGGTCCAACAATACTGGGAAGCAAGTTCCCTTCTATCTCGAAGCCAGCGGGGAATGGATAAAAACTCAGGAATCCTGCGCAGTTTTAAAGGACTTTACTATCACAGGTTGTGATATATAATCCAAGAATAGGAAAAACCCTGGACTCTGGGTTCCTGTCTGGGCGCCCCCTGCCACATGTAGGCCAAGATGGCAGCCACCACGTGTTAAAGCCCAACAGAGAAAGGAGAAGACAAGAGAAGCAAACACCAAGGGAAGCCAAAATTGCAAAAAAGTCCCCTTCTTTTCCTAGCTTCTTTTGTAGACAAAAGCCCACCAAAATCTTCTAGCCCAGCCCATTGTGGGCTACCAGGTAAATGACCCTTTTGAAATGTAGATCTTTAGGTGAACCTTTGGCTCAAGCTTCACAAAAGCCAGAGCTGATTTCCAGAGGCAAAATCTCCCTAGCAGAGAGAGGAGGGGTTGCATCTCTGAACCAGAAAGCAGTATGTAATTTGTAGGAAATGGCATTAATACCTTTTACCATGAATAAACAGCTAGCAGATCCCAGACTCTGGATCCCACTAAGGTCCTAAATCCTAATTCACTTTGGCCTTACTTTTAGAATCAGAGACACATTGGTTTGTCCAGGCGTGCACTGGCATGTCTCTGAACTAGGAAAATGATTACATTATAGTTGATCCAATGTAGCCAAGTACTCTTAGAATATCTACATGTATGTTCCATGCAGAGACCCTTGGGAACAGAATATTGATCTGGGGCAAGCGAGATTCATGATAAAAATATTTATGCCGTATAAAATTATGAAATCAGTACAATTCTGCCCAAACTCCTATTGTGTCTGCTCTAGAGATTCCCCAAAGGCAGGGACCAGTTCTCCACATAGGCTAAGTGTACCTGGAGGCTAAGGCTCAGTAGGGTGTGTCACCCAACACCTCATAGCTTCCTTCATTATGACTTGTTAAAATTCTTGTTTTTTTAAATAAACATCTTTATTACTCATAATTTCCTTATTAAGTTTCCTGTTGGTTATTACAATTAGATTAAAAATAAAATGGAGATTTTTTTCTCTGCATGTATATATTATTCCTTTACCCAGGAATCCTCTCTTAACCTGACCTATGAACTATAGGCTACATATAATCTATTAATTGTAGGTTAGACTTTTCACTTATATGGAGGTTGAAACAAAAATGCAACGTTGAATGTCAGTTAAGGCATCAATTAGTGTGAAGAATATTACTCTGACATTTAAATGGAATTAAAAGTGTTGGAATAAGCTATTGTTTAAATCACGATCATGATCTTCCCGTTGATCATCTATTTGCTAGAGCGGGCACCAGTAATATCTCCATATGTCCTGTCTCATGCCAGTAGAGCCAGGGGCATCAGCTTGCTACAGGAACATAAAGAGCCTCAAACCATTATATTAGGTCATGGGAATGACCTAATATAATTGTTACTGGAATTTGGCATATCAAATACAACACGAGAAGCTTGCCAGGCTTGCCGAGCAGGGGGCAAACTCTTTTAAACACCTCCAAATAAAGCATTTATTGATGAGCGCGTGGCGCGCGAGAGCCGGGCTGTGATGGGCTGGTCTGCTGGGTGGAGTTCTGACGAGAGGGAAGTCCAAATGTGGAAAATGGCGGTGCCCGTGGAGTGGGGGTGGTGGTGATCTGGCTTTTGTGAGGCTCTGCCGAGGTGGTGGGCCAGGGCTAGAACCCGCCATGCGTCCCGACTGCCTCATGAACGGCTGTGCACAGGGAGAGCAAGGAACAGCTCTGCCCCATGTCTGAGAGTCTCTGGACCAGCATACCTGGGCCGGATTGAGAAAAAGCTGCTGCAGGGTGGGTGTTGATGATCTGGGCTGTGATGGGCTGGTCTGCTGGGTGGAATTCTGACGAGAGGGAAGTCCAAATGTGGAAAATGGCGGCGCCCGTGGAGTGAGGGGTGGTGGTCTGGCTTGTGAGGCTCTGCCGAGGTGGTGGGCCAGGGCTAGAACCTGCCATGCCTCCCGACTGCCTCATGAACGGCTGTGCACAGGGAGAGAAAGGAACAGCTCTGCCCCATGTCTGAGAGAGAGAGAGAGAGAGAGATTGTTTTAAATATATAATGTAAATATGTTTGCATTAAATTCATTAAATCTACTGGAGAATATAGAAGTGAATACAAATGTAGCAAAGGCTACACATAGCAACAAGGTCTTAGGTATATGGGAGATTTTCCACTCAAAAGAGTGTTTCCAAGTGGGAGAGAGGATGCAATGAACTGGATTGCATGTCTGGTATGTATGGACTCCAGGTTCGGTCCATCTCATGGACTTCCTAGTATCACTTGGGAGTCCATTCAGATAGCTCAAAAGAAATTACTGAATTTAGATTGGGATGATGAAGATATGAGTTTTGAAAAAGTCTGTGCCAGAAGTGATAGAAACATAACTAGGAAAAGAATATAATTATCTGAAAAATATGCATTTTTTTTTTTTGCTTTTTGGGTCACACCCAGCAATGCTCAGGGTTACTCCTGGCTCTTCACTCAGGCATTATTCCTGGCAGTGCTCAGAGTACCATACGGGATGCTGGGGTTCGAACCTGGGTTGGCCGTGTGCAAGGCAACGCCATAACTGCTTTGCTATCGCTCCAGCCCCACATGCAAGTTTTTAAATATGGGGAATCACTGGCTTGAATTTTGCTAGCAATATGATCTCAACAATTTTATGCTTATTTTTATATTTAATATATTAATTTTTATATATTAAAATTTAGCATGTTAATGCAATTTTAATATATTAATGCAACATAATAACTAGAACAAGAATATTATACTCATAATAAAAACAGACATGGCGGGCTCTTGTGTGTTTTATGGTCACTAATAGAAGATCCAGGGAGCAAGGGCCTTTGAAAGTTGCCATTTTAAAAACAATAGCAGAGTAGTCTGTGTAAGTGTAGACTACAACTTCAAAAGCAAATGGTTAAAAGTTTTCCCAATATTAACGAAAAAAACTTGGAAATAGACACTTGAGGAATTTTATTGATTACTCATATACTCAACATTATTCAGATTATAGTATTAACATTTTGTTACATTTAATTTTATTACATCATTATTTCCGTTATTTTATTTATATTATCAATCCATATTACTATGTTAAATCATTTCAAAGTAAACTTTATACATCATTGCATCTCCCTGTAAGCTGTTTGGCATACAAATCAGTCACTGAGATTCAGTAAGTGTTCTCAGCTATATTTTTCTTTTGAAATAAAATGCAATGAACAAGTTTTAAGTTTATCCCAGGATGAGTTTTGTAACAACCTTGTAACTCGTCCAACTCTTAAACTCAATTCCCATTGCTCTGGTGAGTTTTCTCCTGCCTCCTCCCAAGTAATACCCACATCAGCTATTGAGGACCACCATCATTTTAATATTTTCCAAAATCAATTTTTATTTCCCAAAAATATTTATATAATAAAATAATAGCATAATTAATGTCTAAATTTTTTATATTGGGAGATAGCTCATCCATTTTCTATTATGAGTGGTATTATTTTTTGTGAATATAAATGTACAAAAATATCCATAGTAACATTGATGCATATCTGGGATTTTTTTCAGTTTTAGATACCATAAATGCATTTTCTTGCATACTTCTTTCATTATATTATCTTTTTTAGTTCTCATGGGAAAATTCCTGTGAGTAGAATTCCTCTTGCCATCCAAAGTGTTTGCTTACATATACTGTAAGTGTATGCTTAGTTTTATAGAAAACTGACCTCATTTTTTCCCAAGGGATCTAGTTTCAAAGTTTTAACCATATTGTTATAAAGTTGTAATGGGCCTTACAGGAAAAATAGAATTTTTCTAAAATGAAAATAGAAATATTTCAAATTGGGAAAATAATATTTTAAAGAGCATACCTTGTGAGATTCACTTGTGAGATTTTCCTTGTGAGAGTGAGTTGTATGTATGGGGGGAAATGAGGTATGTGTTTGATATAGTAAGAGATGCCATTGCATAGGTAATTAAATCATTTCCTGAACATCTGCTTGATCACAATGCTAAAGATGTATGGCTTACTGCCAGAAAAATGGGAAGTCAGTGGGGGCCCAGGACATCCTGGTCATCGATTGGGAGTTGCTACCCTAAGTAAGAGAAAAAGAAAGAATGGAAAATCAGACGGATTCAAATGTGGGGCATTTGTATTCAATCTTTTATTCTCTAGAGTAACCATTTGCTGAATGCTAAGTCATGAAAATATGCATTGGTCTCTGAAGTCATCTACGGGCAATGTCAGAGAAAAAGGATAATTCTGACGTTAAAACCATGACAGAATTTAAAGAGCAATCAAGAAGGGGCTAAGGATCAGGGCGCAGAATGTGTTTTTTGGACACACCTTTTACAGAAAGTTTCCTATTTACAGCTGCCTTTTCATAAAAAATATATGTTGTGTTCTATTGCTAACACCAAAGGTAACTTAGAATAGGAGAATATAGATATTTAACAATAACAAATATTTGCAAAACAATAAAATTCAATTAGAAAATGGTCAGAAATTCTGAGCGTACATTTTTTCCAAAGGAAACAGAGAGGTTACTAGTTGATCCATGACCAGGTGCCCTGCGTCACTGACGAGTCAATCTTCTGTATCAGGGACCTAAAGGATAGCACCCAGGATTGAGGGAGAACCAGGGGCGAAAGAAACCATGTCACTTCCGGGCAACTCTTTGAGATTAGGAAGTGTCTAAATGGGAACTCTTTTTGTAAGGAGTGAAGTGCGTAGGTTGTAACCAAAGCTATGATCCTAAACTTTCAGAGCTGGATCAGATGACAAACCACAGAAAGGCATAAACAGAAGTCAGTCCGTGGCAAGTACCATCTTGGAGTCTTCTCAGAAATTAGCTGATAGCAGTAGTGGTGGAAGTCATTTTAGTAACCATAGCAACACACCCTAGGGGCAAATTCCTGAGGGGAGCTCCACCCACCCCTAGCAAATTCTTAATCAAGCTGGTCTGGCAGCAAAGAAACACAAATGTTCTCCACTGACAAACTCTATACTTGCCAGCTCACAAGGCCATCTGACTGCAGCAAGACAGGCTCCTCCAGACCTCTGCACACCTTCTACCAGACAGTGGCTAGGCAGTCATGTTCCTGTGGGATGTGGAAGGTTGGCAGGGATGGTGTGGGTTCAGAGCACCAGCTGTGCTTAGGGCTTGCTCCTGGCTCTGTGTTCAGAGATTTTTCCTAGTGGGGTTTGCCAGGGTCAGCCAAGTGCAAGGTTTGGCTAGCACATATCAGCTCCTATGCGGTCTCTCTCTTTCTCTGTCTCTCTCTGACTCTCTGTCTCTGTCTCTCTGTCTCTTGTCTCTCTCTGTCTCTGTCTCTCTCTGTCTCTCTGTCTCTCTCTGTCTCTCTGTCTCTCTCTGTCTCTCTCTCTCTGTCTCTGTCTCTCTCTCTGCTCTCTGTCTCTCTCTGTCTCTGTCTCTCTCTGTCTCTGTCTCTCTCTGTCTCTGTCTCTCTGTCTCTCTCTGTCTCTGTCTCTCTGTCTCTCTGTCTCTCTGTCTCTCTCTGTCTCTCTCTCTCTCTGTCTCTGCTCTCTCTCTGTCTCTCTGTCTCTCTCTGTCTCTGTCTCTCTCTCTGTCTCTGTCTCTCTGTCTCTCTGTCTCTCTGTCTCTCTGTCTCTCTCTGTCTCTGTCTCTCTCTCTCTCTCTCTCTGTCTCTGTCTCTCCTCTGTCTCTTTCTCTCTCTGTCTCTCTCTCTGTCTCTCTCTGTCTCTCTCTCTATCTCTATCTCTTCCTCCCTCCCTCCCACCACCACTCCCTCCCTAGCCAGTCTTTACAATTAGTTCTGAAGTGACTTTTATTCTCAGCAGTAGGCCTCAAACAATTACTGAATACTCTGACTGAGAAAAAAAAGTCACTGAACACATAGGTGGCCACGTAGGTATGCACAGAGGTGACCATGTAGCACCTATGTGCATACTTTATCCCCTCCCACCCCACTGGCCAACTGTGAGGACACTGCCGGCTACTGCTCTGACCTGCTCCAACTGGCACAAGGGAAGCCCAGGGACTTGAGACAGTGACTCCTGATTAGTGAAAGCCTGCCTGATAAGACCCCTGAATACGATTAAACCTGGTTTCCTTCCATTCCTCATGTGGCTCGTCTGATGAATACCTCTTTATTACAATCAACTCGGAATTTGAAGATAAAGTTGGAGCTAGGCAACGGTGACTGACTAGGAGTTCCCTTGTCACTCCCAAGGCTATTCAACCTCATTCCTACAGGCACAAGAGCAAATTTTTTGCCATAGCCCAGCCCCCTTTCAAAACTAGAATCTCAGTCTCCAGACAGATACTGTGAAGGCATACTCTGGGGGTGATGAAAGAACTTGTCTTCATTGATGGATCAAGGCAAAAGGCTGGAAATAATTACTGATAACATTGAACAACACAAACTACCTCAAGGAAATGTCAAAGCCATAGTTTTAAATAGTTAAATAGCTTAGTGAAATGAAGAGGCCCATGTAAGAGAACTTCTGTGAAAATCAAATATAAGGGGAAAAACTGGACAATTCCAAATAGAAATAAGAAAGCTAAATAATACAATGATACAATTCCAGTGAGTGTGATCCAAATTTTTTTTTTTTAAGTTGGGTAAGGTCAGCATGTGGCTGTCCCAGTTTGATCTCTAACACTGCAATAAAGTCCCCAGAAAAAAGCCAGTCATGATCCCTAAGCAGAGAGCCAGGAATAAGCCCTGAGCATAGCCAGGTATGATTTAAATTACCACCACCAATTACCTTCCAAAAGACTAAAGAGAAGGGAAGTCTAAACATGTTTTGCTATATAGACAATGTATAAACAAACATCACCCTTATACACAAAGAGCAGATTTGTCATTTTGAAAGCAAAAGCAAACTATAAACCAATGCATCTACTGAACACTGGTGGGATGCACCCATATAATGAGCAATTCAGATTATAGCTCTAGCAATCTGTGAGCACTGGGAAGGGTGCTCTCATAGTCCATGGTATCACAGTTCCCAGCGGGTTTTATTCTTAGGTCTTTGCATGGAGCTACCTCCCAGGTTAGCCAAACTCTTGCCTTGCTAAGAGTTTCCTCCCTCAGTTCTTGAGCACTACTTGCAGGCCTAAGTGAATTGGCTATTCAAGCTCTTAAATAAAGCATTGTGAATTACTATCCACCTCTTTTATATTCATCTAGTTTTGCAAACTTCTGATTCTGAACTTGTGGGAGGGATGTATTTGCAAACTGATGTAGCATTTCCTAGTAGAACAAGCAGTCTGGCTTTACACTCTTGTTTCATTTTCAGTAAATTTTATTGCTGTATTTCCTATGAACTCATCATACATAATTCTCATCTGCACTTTGAAGTCTGCTAGATCATTTTTTTTTTTGTTCTGTTTGAGTTTTCGCCACACCTAGGAGTATTCAGGGCTTACTCCTGGCTCTTTGCTAAGGGATCACTCCTGACTCTGTGCTCGGGTGATCATATGAGGTGGTAGGGATTCAACCTGGGTCAGCTGCGTGCAAAGCACATGTCCTTCTGTTGTACTTTTGCACCAGATCCCTATCTCCTCATTATATACAATATTTTAAAGGCTAAGATTTAAATATTTTTTTAAAAGGAAAACTAAGGTTGGTGAGATAGCCCAACAAGCAGAAGTACATGCTGTGTATGTAATAGACCTGTATTTGATCTTCCATCTCCACATGGTCCTTTGAATCCCTTAGGAATTAAAATAAAATTTGAGCACTGTGCTGGGAGTAGTCCCTGAGCAAAGTCACATATGAACCCCACCCCATTATTTTTTTAAATAGAGTATTTCACCAGTTGAATCTAACCTAATGCTAAACTACCAAGCAGTCATTTTATCTTTTTTGGAAGAATTAGCTATGACCAGGCAGGTAAGTGTTGAAATTTTTTGTAGCAAAAATTTTTTTCAGCAAAACTTATGACAAAGTGCACAAGACCAGTAAAGATATTTATAACTTTCAATTATGAAATAAGTACTGGATATGTATTGTACAATGTAATAATTATAGTGTATAATAGAAAACTACATATTTCATAGTTACAGGAAGAATATATTTAAAAGTTTTCATCATGCAAAAAGTTCTAGATATGTATATTGATATATGTTAACTAGATATCATAGTAAGCATTTTATAATATACATTTATTTTTTTCAAATACACTTTACATTGTCTATAAATATATATACAATATGTACAATATTTTACACAAGAAACAACTATGCTTTAAGTTAATGTATATAAATGTAAAAGGCATTAATATATTAACTTCTCACATAGAAAAACTTATTGTAGTCGCAAAATAATGGACTATTTAATTTGTGCTCACTTCGACAGCACATACACTAAAATTGGACTATTTTAATTTATTCTAAATTTGTTACACTCTAGTTACATTTACAATTATCATTAAATAGTTTTTTAACTAATTTTATTTGTTTTAATTCAAGATGATATTTCATTTATATTCAATAATGATATTTATGAATTTAGAGAGTGATTTTTTGTGGCATTTTAGTGGTATTTTTAAATGCATATATATTGTTTTTTTGGGGGCCCTAACCCTCCTAATTTCAGAATTTAAGGGATACAGACACTTTATCTGTCAGGAAATTCAGTGTACAATCATTTTTGGTAAGTTATTTTGCATTAAAACTATGCAATATTTGTAAAACATGATAATTCACTGTGATTAGCAAGAAAATCTATGTCTCTAAAAGTTCTGTCAATATTTCCCACATTAATTCTAATGCCCTTTCTTTTAACCTGTTTGTCACATGTAATCTCTTGTTTATTTAAATGTTTCTCCTGTGAGTGATACTTGAGTGTTACATTTCCTCTCAGCTAAGTATTTCCTTAAGTTAAATACCGCTTTTCTCATTGTTTAGATAATTCTGGGTATTAAATTTAATGTGCCCTCTCTACTAAGCTGCACAGTTTTGTCAATTTCTGATTATGAAAACTAGAAAAGTAATCACTGAAGTAATAATATAGCAGAAGCAAATGGGAAAGATGGGAAATTCAACTGGAAAATACTGCTAGTGCAAGAATAAAACATGAAATTCCCAAATGTTTGTTATTGACAGAATAATGCTAATTTTTTAAAAGCCCTCTACATCCACAAATTGGTGGCTTAATACTGTACTTATTTCTTCATACTTGGGAGGCAAAAAGAATCCCTATCTATATAGATTGGGATTCTACAGTTTGAAATTTTATTCATATTTCTTATTTATCTGAACCCATGATTTCCAAGGCATGTTCTTCTAATGGCAAAAGGGAGGAATGAAAACTGCCTACAATAATTGACACTAAAATTGGGATTATATCTCACGTATAATCACAGCCCCCTAGGCTCAATCAGCAAAAACAAGGAATTTGACCAAGTCCCATAACATGGGGCAAGCAAGTTTTATTTCTCTCATAAAATTAGGGAAATGACTACATGCTGTAATCTCATACAGTTAATTCAGCAGGTACTTAATATGAATTTGGGGTAAGGGAGATGGTTCAAAGGGCTGGAATTATACTTTGCATGTTAAAGCTGAAGGTTGGAGCCTGGTTTCCCCCATCACCCTCCACTAGACTTCTTTGTCCCTCCAACAAGAGTGCGGGCCACACCCCAACACTCTGCCGTGTGGCTCTGTGATTCTGCTTCATTCTCTAGCTGGAGCTCTCTCCATTCCATAGTTTTGTGTTTTACTGCCAAGTTCTGCTCAACATCTTCATTCTTGACAACTTGAATCTTACCTAAAGCACGTTATAAAGACCTTTACTCGGTAGGTGCAGCCTCACCCAATCCTTGAGTCATCCATCAATAATGAAAGCAATTTATTAGTCATTCCATTTTATATTAAATGTTGAAGAAGGTAAATATGATTGTGCTTTTATAAGACCTACGGATTTGGCAATCATTGACTTCTTTTTTCTTTAAAAAATTGCTTGCAAAGAGGTGAAAGACTTTTAAACCAGAATACTACACCAATTTTCTTAGGTGCCTGCTAGAACCAATCCTAAGTACTACCCAGCTAGTAGGGTTCAATCTGTTTCCCTGTAATTTAACCTGCTTTTTGTGTCCATAGAACCTAGACTACATTATTCGCTAATCTCAAAATATCTCCTTGAATCTGCTATTCAAGGCCTCACTTATTTAAAGGGTTTTCTGCTATAGCCTACATGCTAGATAATCCCTTAGAATACTGATTTGGTTCTAATTAAGAGAAGATTCTTAGGCAGGAGTAAGCCTTCAGGAACATCAGGCATGGCTCATCCCATGTCTCCCATTCCACCACACTTTTGTTTGTTTTTTGGGCCACATATAAAGATGTTCAGGAGTTACTTCTGGCAAGTAATTCCCTGCACTCAGGAATTACTCTTTGGGGCTGGTGGAACCATATGAGATACCGGAGATCAATCCCAGATCAGCCAAGTGTACTATAAGTACTTTACACTCTGACCCTCAAACCGCCTTTTGAATACAGTATAGTTTACAGCAAGATATGTACTATTTCATAACCAGTCTACAAAGGTCAAATTTTAATACTTACCCAAAACATTAGACAACGCCATGTTCTTTTATAAAATAACATTGTTGACGATTAAGAATACTAAATGTTTTATTTGATGATAATAAAATACTAATAATGTAGCATTAGTAGCTTTATCTTAAATGCTGTTGTCTCAAAATACAGTGAATAACGTATTTAAAATGTGCTATCTCAAAATACAGCACATTTTAAATTTCTATGATATGAATTATAGATAAATGGCCCTTTTTATTGCTTAAATTAAAAAGCTATCTTTGATTACTATGGCAGCAACTCATTTCAATGTTATAGATAATTGTATTTGTAAGAGGATATTACCATTAATATAAAATATAGTAACTTTGTTCTTTGTTTTAGGGTAAAAACAAAACTACAATTTTTTTCTTTCTGTCTTTATTTAATAGATTACTACATGTTTCAGGATATAATACTTGGCAAATAAAAGCGTAAAAATAAGCAGTCAATTGATAATTACATTAGTAATGACTTTTTAAATGTTACTCTCAAAATAATGGTTGCAGTACACTGTTGCCCAGAGCCTCTGCATCTTGCCTGGAGTTACCTCCTGCAGGTCACTTTGTAGATATAGGGGCAAGAAAACAGTTTGAATGTGGCAGTATATCTTACCATGTATTCTATGTTAGCTTGTATAAATATTTTCTCTCTTTTTTAATAAGAAAACTCTTTTTTTTAATTTTTTATTATACCACAGTGAAACTTACAGTCACAAAGGTGTTCATAATAGGTTCTTGGTAATACAGTATTCCAGCACCCATCCCTCCACCAGTGCCCCATCCCCACCACCAGTGTATCCACACCCTCTCCCGCCCACCCCTAGGCTGCCTCAATAGCAGGTACCCCCTTTTCCTCTCTTTCTCTCTCTCTGTCTCTATCTCTCTCTCTTGTCTCTGCATATCCCTCCCTCTTCTTTTATATTGAGGCTAGCCCTGCAGACATTTTGGGTTTACCATGTAAATCTCATTGTGTATATTAAAAAAAATATATTTTCAAAGATCGGCTAAAGAATTCCACATCGGGACCCCTGGCCTAGAAATGGAACGAACAGGGTGAGAGACTATCTGAGTTCATCATGTCCACCAAGACTATTCATGGGAACTCACAGTTTCAGAAGGCTGAAGCGAAACGTTGGACATGGGAATCTCCTGGCGGACAGTTCCACAATGAAATTGACCACATCATCTTCAATCGACGGTTTTGTCTGACCAATGTTGCTGTCGTCCCCAAATTCCAGACAGGATCGGACCACCGTCTCCTTTCGTGCAAAATTCTACTTCCCGCAACGGGGAGAAAAAGCTGCAAAGTGTAAGAAGAGAACTCCCAGAACGACCACCAACTGGGAACTCTTTGGCACCATTGCGGCAACATGGGAAGATACCATCATTGATGACATCGATGAAGAATACAACCGACTGGATCAGCACCTACATGATTGTGCGAAGAATGCCGAGAAAGAGAAAGACACAAAAGGACGCTTGTCTTCAGAAACTCTTGAGCTCATTCGCCAACGTGGCAAGGCGCGAACCTCAGGAGACCAAATGCTAATGTCCAAGCTTGCTAAACAGTGAAGTGATAAAAGCAGACCTCAAAGACAGAAGAAAAGAAATACTGGAAGATGCAGCAGAAGCCGGGAAAAGTATTCGCACTGCCTGCCTGTCCTTCACCAACTATAAGACCAAGATGACTGCCCTCCGACGCCCTGATGGATCTATCACATCTTCCAGAAAAGCAATGGAGAAGATTATCCAGGGCTTCTACTCAAATCTCTTTGATAGCCACATCCACCTGCCCACATACCAAATTCCACAGGATGGATATGTCATTCCCAACATTCTCCCTTCTGAAATCCGACATGCCATCTCGTCGGTAAAGAAGGGAACAGCACCAGGCCCAGACAAAGTCAGACCTGAACACCTGAAGAACCTGCCATCGGTACTCATCAATACACTAGCTCGGCTCTTCACACGCTACCTGTCCGAATGCAAGGTGCCCTCCCAATGGAAAACAAGCAGGACAGTTCTACTGTTCAAGAAGGGAGACATTCATGACATCAGCAACTATCGCCCCATCTGCCTGTTGTCCATCATCTACAAGCTGTTTACATGAGTCATCCTGAATAGGATTAGCAGAACACTAGATGAAGGACAACCATGCGAGCAAGCATGCTTCCGGAAAGGATTCAGCACAATCGACCATATCCACACAGTAACCAAGCTCATTGAGGTTTGTAGGGAGTACAAGATGCCGCTCTGTCTCACGTTCATTGATTTACAGAAAGCCTTTGATTCTGTGGAGACTGAAGCAGTCATTTAAGCCCTAGTCAAACAGGGTGTTCAAACCCAATACATCAAGATCCTTCGTGAGCTGTATTACGGATTCACCACCAGGATCTCACCATTCTACAAAGAAGTGATCATTGATGTCAAAAGAGGGCTTCGACAGGGTGATACCATCTCACCAAAACTCTTCAGTGCCACCCTCGAGAACATCATGCGACAATTAGAATGGGAAGGAATGGGAGTGAAGATAGATGGTCGGCAACTACACCACCTCCGCTTCGCTGATGACAGCGTTCTAATTACACCAAACATTATCCAAGCGGCACAAATGCTGGCTGACTTTAACCGAGAATGTGGAAAGGTAGGTCTACAGCTGAATCTGAAGAAAACTATGTTCATGAGAAATGAACTAGTTCCTGAGGCCCCATTCACTCTCAATGGAACAAACATCTCTGAATGCAGCAGTTATGTGTACCTAGGTCGAGAAGTCAACATGATGAACGACCTAAAACCTGAGCTGCGCAGGAGGAAGAGAGCAGCATGGAATGTCTTCAAAGGCATCGAAGAAATAGCTAAAAGGACAAAGAACCTCCGGCTCCGGGCACATCTCTTCGACTCCACCGTTCTCCCTGCATTAACATATGCCTCAGAGACCTGGGCCCTACGAAAGCAGGATGAGAATGCTATTCTGGTCTCCCAAGAGAGGCATCGAAAGAGCTATGCTTGGAATATCACGCCTCACTCAAGTGAGCGAAGGAATCGGAGTTCTGACCTCCGTCGCTATTCCAGAATCAGGGACGCTGTCTCCTTTGCCATGGCATCGAAAATCAGATGGGCTGGACATGTAATGCGATTTGGAGACAACCGCTGGACTAGAGCCTCTACCGACTGGATCCCACGGGATGTCAAAAGATCACGTGGCCGCCCACCTACAAGATGGTCAGACTTCCTTGTTAAGACCCTGAAGGAACGGTTTGAGGCTCTTCATATTCCTGAATCAACCAGATGCCATTGGGCTACATTGGCACGTGATAGGGTCCAATGGAAATGTTACTGGCGCCCGCTCGAGCAAATCGATTAAAAACCGGATTCAAGTGATCAAGTGATATTTTCAAAAATATATATTGTTTGTTAAGCAACTGCTGTGAACCAGGTATGGTTCCAGCTACTAGTGAGACTGTGATGGATGAGACAGAGTTAATGCCCTTCCAGACCTCCTTCTGGGATTTACATTTCAATTGTTCCCACGAAGACTATTTATTCTTTCTTAGTGTCAAGTGACCAATCTTTGAACAATTCATTACAGATTCCCACCTGCTCTGGTCTGTGCCCAAATTCCCAGTTTGAACTTGGGAATTTGCATTCCCTTCCAGCCCACCTACCGTTATTCCTACCTCGCCCCACTGGGATATGCCCAGGTGGTCTCATGACAAGATTTTACATGTGTTAGGGAGCCCTTGCCTTCTCCCCATTGCCTGGTTCACTGGCACACTTCTCTTTCAGCCCACGGTCCTGGTCCTCACCTTAGCCCAGGGCTGCTTTCTGCCACATCTAGCCCAATCTAGATGTAGAGCCCCTTAGATATGGTTCTTTAGCACCATTCTCTTTTTTGTCTTATCTATTCTATAATTTGTCAGAGTCCCACCCACAGCAAAGCCTATTTCAAGTCCAAGTATGCCTGAATCAGAGACATAGATACATGGGGCAGAGCTGCTACTTGCTCTCCCTGTGCCTGACTCATCATGAGGTGTCCGGGATGGAAGTAGGCTCTAGCCCTGGCCTGCCATCCCAACAGAGTCTCTCAAGAAGCCAGAGGAACCCCACACCATGAAAGCAACCATTTTCAACATCCGGATTCCACAGTTGGTCAGAGCTCCACCGACAAGAGAAAAGCTAATATCTCCCCATTGAGTGGTTCATCAGTAAATGCATGAACTGAGAGCCTACTACCGAGAGAATCCCATCCACATGGCAGAGCCTGGCAAGCTACCTGTGTCATATTTGCTATGCCAAAAACCAGCAGCAATTATAGACCTCATTTCCATGACCTGAATGAATGGTTTGAGGCTATTCATGTTTCTGGAGAGAGCAGATGCCCTTGGGCTACTCTAGCATGCGACAGGACAATGAGATGTTATTGGTGCCTGCTCAAGCAAATGGATGAACAATGGGAAGACAAGTGATACAAGTGATTCTATAACCCTCAAAACCTTATAACTGAGGTCTCTGAGGGTATTTTCTTCTTTGAATTGCGAGTCTCTGATAGGGAGAAATCTGGTCCTTTTATTTTACAATCTTGTTATGACACACTTTCAGTAGTAATCAGTAAACATTTGCAGATTAAATGATTAAAAATAGAAAGAGTAAATGATCTGAAAATGGCTTTGTATCTAAGAAATATTTAGATTCCTATTTACTATCTAGCAAGTTAGCTTGTCATAGTTTCAAGGAATCTGTCAGGAGCCTCAAGGTTCCAGATTCAGAGACAACAGACAACATGAACATGGATATATTAGTGCCAGCTCTCTGAGGGATTGAGGGAATGCAAGCAAATGGATGCATTAGAATAGCGAGATCCTGAACTTGGGGAACTTGAAGCTTTTACATGTAGCAAGCCTGCTAGCTCTTCACACAACAGCTATCTGGATGGTGTCTCCTTCCAAGGTTCTTTCTTTACCAATATATTGATCGAGAGCTTGAGGGAAAAGACAATTAGTACATTGCTCGCAAGAGAAATAGAAATTTTAGGGACTTCGAGATTTTTCCCCATATGGTTAGCCATTCTTTATTTATGTGTTCTCTTGACTTCTAGTGAACTTGCCTTGAGTGTGCCAGTTTTTGGTTGTTCTGATTCATCTGTCAAAGACTGGGGACAAATGCAATCACTTTGTTTCTTGCACTATTAAGCCTATGATCAACCAAACAACCAATTGCCACAGGTTAAAACCGGCCTCTGGAGGGATCTCAGCAGCTTGCTGAGATGGTTTCCTGGATCTGACCAGCCAAACCAGCACCGTTGGCAAGAACTCTCCTAGTCAGGCAGCTTTCTTCCTAATTTTCCTAACTGACCTTTGCTTGTCTTCTGAGGAATTAATCTTGGTATGGGAGGATTCTCAGTCCCTGCTTGGGTTCTGTTGAGACCCTGAAGTCTAGAGAAATTCTCCTCCACTCACATTCCTAGTTAGTGAGTTAAGACTGACTTCAAGTTTTCAAGATCCAAAGTGGCATCATTGATCCCTTCAGCTAAGTCAGGGATATATTTTGGATCCTTTGTTTCTAACTGGGGACATTTCATTTTATAGAAAGCTGCCCACCGAGCAGTCACCGCTCCTGGAAGCATATCCAAATCACTCAAGATAGCCTCATTCTGGAATGACCTCCACAGTCTTCTCAGAGCTATGTGATTTGCTAGTGATATTTTCTCAAATATGAGACCTGAATTTTCTAATGAACACACACCTATAGTAATATCTGACATTCCGGTATCTAATAAATGTAGGCCGTTTCTCCTCAGATGAGACCTACATCAGTTGAAGGTAACAGACTGACCTTGTTTCCAACATGGTCTCCCAACTGTCTCCCCAGTTTTATTTCATGTTTCTCACTTTGTTGAAATATGAGTTTAATTTTTTTTACTGAGCACAGTTATTCCTACCTGTCTCTGGTTGCCCATGTCCCCAACAGGTGCCATTTTTTTTCCCAGTGGTATGATTATCAGATATAGAGATAATGGTGGTGGAAGAACCTGGAGGTGTTGTCAGTCATTTACGCAGGCTGAGTCATACCTGGCCCTTCTGCTGGACTAGCAGAAGTTGGATCTATTTAGCATGCTATGGTGTCTGAGGAGAACCCAGGGTGTTTTGCTTCACAATGAAGATCCCAGATAGTCTCTAAAAAACAATTATTATGTCTCTCCTTTATCTGAGATCTTCTGCCCTCCAATACTATGGACATTGTCCTCTTTCCATTACCCCTGGAGTGAGGTGACCCTTTCCAGGAACTACAATGTTGCCCTCTTTTTTAATAATCATCCCCGAATCATACCCAGACCATTGAGAGATGTTAAGAATCAGAGTCAATGGCATTTTTATACATCTTAGAGATTCTTGTCCCCAACCTTGAGCTACCTGGTCTCTGAGAAGGGAGCAGGATACAGTCTTCCCATCATTTTTCTCTGTGTCCACGTCAGACAAGAGGAAAATACTGAAGTGAAATTAGAAGCATGTTTTATTCCATTCATCAACTTCTGACTAATTACCTAAAGTATGGACTCACAGACATGGGGTGGGGCAGAGCTGCTACTAGCTCTCCCTGTGCCCAGCTGCTCACGAGATGCTTGGGAGGGATGGAGGGTTCTAGCCCTGGCTCGCCACCCCAGCAGAGCCTTGCAACAAGCCAGACGACCCCCCCACTCCATGAGGGCCTCCATTCTCCACATCCAGTCTTCCCCCTGGTCAGAACTCCACCCAGCAGACCAGCCTATCACAGCCTGGCTCACGTGGATACAAGCGGCTGCGCGGTTCATCAATATATGCTGGATTTAGAGATGACTACAAGAGTATGCTACCCGCATGGCATAGCCTGGCAAGCTACCCGTGTCGTATTTGATATGCCAAATGCCAGTAACAATTATAGACCTCATTCCCATGACCTGATGGAATGGTTTGAGGCTCTTTATGTTCCTGAAGCAAGCAGGTGCCCCTGGGCTCTACTTGCATGAGACAGGACATATGGAGATGTTACTGGTGCCCGCTCGAGCAAATCGATGATGAATGGGAAGACATTGATACAGTGATATTTTCTCTCATGCTAACACAATCACAGTGTGACTAGATATATCTTACCAGTATATTTACCTAACCACTTTGTTTCTCTAAGTAATTAGACTAGAGAGAAATGCTGCTTGCCTCCAAGCAAGCAAGCGTGGTTCCCTAAGAAGTCTAAAGGCTAATATACAGAAAACTAGGAAGTAAAGATGAGAATCTTGTGAATGCTTGGAGAAATATACCTGGTTGTAGAATAACCATTGGTACAGATACATGCCCCCCCCCCCCCCGGTCTACCAAGGACCTGCAGCCTTGGTTGGGGTATCACTATATCACTGTCTTCCTGTTCATCATCGATTTGCTTGAGCTGGCACCAGTAACATCTCCATATGTCCTGTCTCATGCAATAGAGCCCAAGGGCACCTGCTTGCTCCAGGAACATAAAGAGCCATTCCACTAGGTCATGGGAATGAGGTCTCTAATTGTTACTGGTATTTGGCATATCAAATACAACACGGGTAGCTTGCCAGGCTCTGCAGTGTGGGTAGCATACTCTTGTAGTCATCTCTAAATCCAGCATTTATTGATGAACCGCAAAGCAGCTGCATGAGCCAACTGTGATAGGCTGGTCTGCTGGGTGGAATTCTGACAAGGGGGAACTCTGGATGTGGAAACAGAGGCCCTCATGGGTGGGGTGTCATCTGGCTTGTTGTGAGGCTCTGCTGGGGTGTAGGGCCAGGGCTGGAACCTGCCATCCCCCTCCCGGGTGCCTCATCAGTGGCTGGGCACAGGGAGAGCCAGTAGCAACTCTGCCCCATGTCTGTGAGTCTCTGGATCAGCATACCTGGGTCGGATTTAAGACTGCAGCAGGGTGGATCTCGCTGAGCCGGGCTGTGATAGGCTGGTCTGTTGGGTGGAGTTCTGACAAAGGGGGAAGTCCAGATGTGGAGAATAGAGGCCCTCATGGAGTGGGGGTCGTCTGGCTTGTTGCGAGGCTCTGCTGGGGTGGCTGGCCAGGGCTAGAACCTGCAATCCCTCCCGGAATCCTAATGAGTGGCTGGGCAAGGGAGAGCCAGTAGCAGCTCTGCCCCATATCTGTGAGTCTCTGGATCAGCATACCTGGGCTGGATTTAAAAAAGACTGCTGCAAGGTGGAGCTCGATGAGCTGGGCTGTGATTGGCTGGTCTGCTGGGTGGAGTTCTGATGATGGGGAAGTCCGGATGTGGAAAATTGAGACCTTCATGGAGTGGGGGTCGTCTGGCTTGTTGCAAGGCTCTGCTGGGGTGGCGGGCCAGGGCTAGAACCTGCCTTCCCTCTCTGGCACCTCATGAGCGGCTGGGACAGGGAGAGGCGGTAGCAGCTCTGCCCCATGTATATGAGTATCTCCTTGGTTGGGGTGATATTAACATTTCAATGGGGCTGTGTGGTCCTGGGAGAAGTTATCTGAGGGGATTGACCCTAACTGCTTTCCGTTAATGTGGGTAGTCTGGGCTGAAAAGCTATAAAAGCTGTGGCCTTTTGCCTTTGGCCTTTCGCCTTTTCTTCTTCTCTTCCTTTGCCCTCTCCTCATCTCTCCTTTCTCTTCCCTGTTGGGTCTTAGCACATGGTAGTGGCCATCTTGACCAAGGATTCTAAACCTAAACATGGCCGGGCCCAGCTAGGAACCAAAATCTTGGTTTCCTATTGTTAGATTGTATACCAGAACAAGTGTGAATAAAGCCTTTTGAAACTTTGCTGGATTCTCATGTCTTTCTCCATCTGCTGGCTTCTGATCCTCTGGGGAAGAAGAGGATTCCCTACGCTACTCCCAGATTTTGTCGGGGCACCCAGCATACCCTGACTGTTATGTGTAATAATAATGATAATAATAATAATAATAATAATAGTAGTAGTAGTAATAATAATAATAATAATAATAATAATAATAATAATAAAGTCATCTTCATTCTGTAAGTAATTGTACATACTTAAAAGTTGCTTAGTTTGTGGCTTAGGAAAAAGCTTGACTCAAGTAATTAAACAGAATTATTAGCTGAATAATTAAAGAGAGAATTTTTTGTGTGCTGGTTTGTCTTGCTAAAGTGATGATTGATACAAATATGCTGCATTTAAAACAGTAGTAAAACAGATGCCAACATCAATATTTTTCATTAGTAAAAATGTCTTGCTTAATACAAATGAGAGTTGAAAGGAGAAGTCTATATATATCATTTTGGAGTATCACTCACTTAAAATTATAATTCTATCTGAACATATTTCTGCTTTATAAAGAAGTAATTCTTAGAATCATGCTTAATATTAGGAGATGCAAAATACATAAGGATATTTAATAAAGTATTTTGCCGTTTGAAATATAATCGCATATTTTTGTTTTTAAGGTTAAGAATTGATTAGGAATAAAACTGATTTACATAAAAACTGTCTTATTATCATACCAGCTGCTGAAAATTTTGTGAAACAAATTTCATGTTGGCAAGCAGAACCACAGGCTGTCTTAGATGTAAAAATATCTGCAGACATGAAGATGAAAGATGTTCTATGCAAATAGAGAAGTATAGGAACATTTTTCTGGGAGATCTTGTATAGAATTCTCAGTAAAGATGGGACATTATAAGAAAAAGTAATCTACGGAAAGGAACTGTGTATTAATAATTGCTGGAAATGATTATATCAGCATAGAACTGAGATTGAATAGAGGCAAAGAGATATACATGCTAACTTCTATATCTATGTATTGCAAGCCACAATGTGTGTGTGTGAGAGAGAGAGAGAGAGAGAGAGAGAAGAGAGAGAGAGGAAGAGGCAAAGTGCCTTCCATAGAGGCAGGCTGGGGAGGGGGATGGAATCAGAGGACATTGGTGGTGGGAAATGGGCACTGGTGGAGGGATGGGTGCTGGAACACTGTATGACTGAAACCCAAACATGAACATCTTTGTAATTGTATATCTAATGGTGGTCTAATAAATTTTTTTAAAAGTAGTCTACGACTAAGTTCATCTAGTTATGATAAAATATTATTAACGATAAGATTGACACTACCAGATCTAGATGTGTAGTGAACTTTTTTTCATAATAAAGTAGAATCATTTTTTTGGGTTTTATTTTGAACTGTTATATCCCTTATCTTTAAAAAAGGTTAAGGATTATTTATATATCCATGTGTTTGCACCTGAATTCTTTTCAGATAGTCAATAATTTACAGATCTTATCTATAAAACATATCAGTTTTGTTATGTCTTCAATTATTGATAACCCCCCAAACTAGAACACTTACAAAAATGGTAATGAAATTGTTTGTTATTACAAAGTTATTTCTTTTGATCTGTGGAGATTACTAAAAGTAAATTTTCAGGAGAAATAATTTACAATGTTGTTCATTGATCTAAATTTTGAAAGAACGGATGCTTCAAATATATATTTTAAGCTGCACTTCTTGTATTACATCTTGTTCTAAAACTTTTCACTAATTGTTTAGTCCTGTGCCCAAAATATTTGTGATTATTAATAGTTTCAATGTTGTGCTCATACTTTTAACTAGAAATACTCTTGTTTTTGTTTTACATTAAATTTAAATGTAATTTTAAAGATGCATGCAGACAAAGCTTATAGACTGTTATTAGTCAAAAATGCCAGCTAGATCATTTGTTTCATCATTAATTAAGCAGGTTAAGTCAAACTACTTTCTGCATAATTCCTTACCTCCTCCAATTTCTTGGATTAGTCACCATCACTAATATTATGGGATTTATATCAAGATTTTTTAAAAAGCTAATTTAGGCTAACACAATTAATTTGTGCTTTTATGCATTCAAATTGTAATTGTAAAAAATTACACTTTTTAAAATTATAATTGCAAAATTGTAGTTTTATACGTTCAAATGATAGTTCATCTTGAAAATATTTTACTTCAGGACAAAATATAGTTCTCCAGAAAAAGTGCAAACCGGATATTTTTCTCTTTAGAAAGTGAAAATAGGGCACACATTTTTCAGATTATTAGTGTGTGTGTGCTTACATGTGCCACATAAGGAAATTATTCTTTGATTTGTCTTAACCATTCTAAATAGAATACAAATGGCTGTAGACAGACATTTATATTCTTTGCACAAAAAACCCCATTTTTCATGTCTTTCTATAAAGAACTATATTTGAGCAAACTTTATTCACTATTCCCTAGACTAGTTCATTGACTAAAATTCACATATCTTCCTAGGGAGAATTTAGTTTTTAAGTTTTAAATTCACCATTTCCTCCTGTCATCAAGTTTCTCTTCCCAATAGTAGTAGCTCTTTCACGATTGCATATTTGTATGAAAAAAAAAACAAAGCACATAAGATTTTGTTAATGTGGAAACATTAAAATTGATAAAAGAATCAGATAGCAGGACTTTGGAGTTCATTTTAAATTTTGTTATTTCTGTCCAATTATTACAGAAATTGTTATTAATCTTCACAGTCTATCTAGAAATTGTTCACCTATATTGTCCATGTCTTCTTCCACTCAACTTTGAACAACCATCCATTGTTCACTTACATCAGTCCACTAGCCTCTTACTGTTTGTCCTAATTCTGTTTGGGTCCCTCTATACTTCATTTCCTTTTTAGATTTGGTGTTGGTGCAGGGCCATGCACTGGCTGTGCTCAGAACTTAGTCCTGTCTATATATTCAAGCATCACTCCCGGTGGAATACTGGAGACATATGGTGTACCAAAAGATTAAACCTGGGTCAGCCTTATGCAAAGCATGCTCCTTCGCTGCTGTAATATCACTGTCCCCCACACCCCCCACAGTTCATTTCTAGTAGCAGTCAAATAATACTTTAAAAATGAAAGACACTTTTGTTACTCTCACTCTCATAAAACTCATGTAGTTTACCATTTTTTCAATATATCAAAAATCTACAGTGTCTTACAAGGTCATGCATGATCTACTCATCACTGAACACATCATACAGGTGTTTGTACAATATTTTTGCTCTGATTTCTGTTCATTCAGATTCGAGTTTGTTAGCTTCTTGCCTGTTCTAAAATCCCAAACATACCTTACTCTTAATAGTGACTTTTCAATGGCCTTTTTCATCCTGTAGAAAATACTTAGTTTGTGTGGAGAGGATATGGTAGGGTGACAATATCCTCATTGAAAAGATCATTCACTATCGAGGTACAATCCCATGTGCTTTACATTTGTTGAGTTATCTATGCTCTGCACCACTCATGCTACAAATATCTGCAAGTCAAATATATGTTCTCTTCTCTATATTTGCTTAAGTGTTCTTATGTATTCTCATCATTATTTAACTTTAATAAAATTCCTCAGTTATAGCAATCTAATATCTACTTATCTGATAGCTACTTTTTCCACAGTACGATTGCATATTATAAAATTATATTCATTTAGCTGTTATGTTTTTCTTAATCACAATAAATGATTAAGATGCTTAAATGGTTAAGAAATTTTTGATGTTATATTCTGATATAACATTGGCACATGATAGGGTCAAATGGAAATGTTACTGGAGACCGCTCGAGCAAATTGATGAATAATGGGATTCAATTGATGGGGTGATATTCTGATATAACCCAAACACATAAAGCAATGATCTCATGTTGAGATAAACAATAATTGTGAATAATCAGAAAAAAATAAATATGAAATTTTAGGGGTGTTTCTTTTTAAAATAATTTTTCTATTAAAACTATTATGGATTTTTAATGTGTAAAATAAGAGGGAGAGAGATGCAGAGACAGAGAGAGATAGAGAGAGAAAGAGAGGAAACTGGGGTACCTGCTATTAAGGCGGGTGGGGGGATGGGAGGGGAGGGGTACATTGGTGGTGGAAATGGGGCACTGGTGGAGGGATGGGTGCTGGAATACTGTATTACCAAGAACCAATTATGAACACCTTTGTAATTGTGTGTTTCACGGTGGTATAATAAAAAAAAATAAAAAAAAAACTATTATGGAATTTGATTGTTTGACTTTTATCTTTGCATTTCTAACCTTGAGTTTTTGCTAGAAAAAATCAACAAGCTACCACTAATGATAAGAAAGAGCTAGAAATAACAGATCATCAGTGAGTTTCTGCTAAGTATTATAGAGAAAACATAGTTAAAGTTTAATTATTCTACTATATGCTACTTAAAAATGTTTTTTGGTCATGCTACATTAGATAAATTATTAGTATGATCTTTCAACAGGCATATTATGTTTGGGTTTTATTACTGAAAGGACTGATCGCTATCCCATATGATAAAAATAGACATTTGCTTGCCATTTGTTCCTATTTCTCTCTCTCTCTATTTTTTTTTACTCTGGATCTTGTTTGTCTTCCTGCTAGAATATATGCTTAAGGGGCAGAGCTGCTACTGGCTCTCCCTGTGCCCAGCCATTCACGAGGTGCCCAGGAGGGATGGAGGGTTCTAGCCCTGGCCCGCCACCCCAGCAGAGCCTTACGACAAGCCAGAGGACCCCCCCAACTTCATGAGAGCCTCCATTTTCCATATCTGGACTTCCTCCTCATCAGAACTCCACCCAGCAGACCATCCTATCACAGCCCGGCTCGCTCGGCAGCAAGTGGCTGCGCAGTTCAGACTACAAGAGAATGCTACCCACAAGGCAGAGCCTGGCAAGCTACCTGTGTCGTAATTGATATGCCAAATACCAGTAACAATTATAGACCTCATTCCCATGACCTGATGGAATGGTTTGAGGCTCTTTATGTTCCTGGAGCAAGCAGGTGCCCTTGGGCTCTACTTGCATGAGACAGGATATATGGAGATGTTACTGGTGCCCGCTTGAGCAAATAGATGATGAAAGGGAAGACAGTGATACAGTGATACAGTGATATAAAAAGATTGTGAGAAAGCCATACTAGGTTAATTCAACTTCATAATTTCTTTTGCCATGAAAGCACCTCAAAATGCTAATATAATACCTATCTTAAAATGGACAGGCATTTGCTTTAACCTGCATATAAATAAAAATATTAATTCTGAATAAGTAGAAAAGTAATAGAGGTTTGATATAGAAAATAATCATTACTTGGTTAAATTCTGAGCATGATTTTTTGAATAACATAGGGAGGTGTTTGGGCCAATTGCTGTGCACTGACAACTGGATGGACCTTTAGTTGATTGTTAATTAATTTGTTCAAGACTTGCTAAATGATGTTACTCAAACAAAATATGTATAGAAAATTAATAAAAATAAAAAAAATATTAAGAGGGAGATAAAATAAAATAAGGATATAATATTCCCCAAGGAGCCAAATGTAAGGAAACATTACACAAACAAAAGCCAAATAGCCTGGGCCAGTACTAGCGTGGAATTACTAGCATAAATTCAATAATATCTCTGTGTTTACAACTCATTAATGCCCTCATCCTGAGTCTGTAACTAGAAGTTGTTGATAACTCATATTCATTTTATATTTTTCATGTTCTATCACCATATTTTTCATTTCTAAAATTATCCATAATTCTTTCCAAAGACTGTGATACACATTAATTCAACAAGATGGAATTTGTTATAAGTCACTCAGATATGATCTTGGCTTTTCAGGTTTCTGAATTTTTGCTTATACTGCTTTCTAATCAAGAATACTGCTAAAACTTTCCTCCTTAGTATACACTACCCATACATTAAATTTTTTATGTCTTTTTGACTTTTAAAAAAAATATTTATTTATTTACTTTTTGACAATTACAAACTTGTTCATGTTTAGGTTTCAGCCATACAGTGTTCCAGCACCCATCCCTCCACCAGTGCCTATTTCCCACCACTACTGTCCCTGATACCCTTCCCCTGCCCTAGCCTGCCTCCGTGGCAGGTTCTCCATCTCTTTTCTATCTTTCTCTTCTCTCTCTCTCTTTCTCTCTTCCCTTTCTTACATGTTGTGGATTGTAATAGACTTTCGACAATTATTGGTCCACTGTTCCTTTCTCTGTCTTACCTAACCTCTGCTCCCACACATTTGTGGTAGTTTCCACCTTTGGCAAGACCTCCTGATCCACATTTCGCCTGATCTTGGATATTGGTATAATCACTGTCTTCACTGCCTTCCGCTGTTCATCGATTTGCTGGAGCAGGCACCAGTAATATCTCCATACGTCCTGTCACAAACAATTGTAACCCAAGGGCATCTGCTTGCTCCAGGGACAGGAAAAGCCTCAAACCATTCTTCAAGTCATGGAATTGAGGTCCATAGTTGTTACTAGTTTTTGGCATAACAAATAAAACACAGCTCTGCCGTGTAGGTGGTATACTCTCAGTAGAAGACTCTCATCTCAAGCATTTACTGATGAAACTTAATGGAGAAAGAACAGGTTTTATCTTGGATGGAGCTCTGAGGAACTATGGAGTCTGGATGTTGAGAATGACTTACCGCATGATGTGTGGATTGCTCTGGCAATTAAAAAAAAACAGTGGTGACTTCTCTTAGAATAGGAAGAAGTATATGTCATACAGCAGAGAAGGGAAGGTATTGGAAGTTCCAAACAGCCCCAATCTCTATGGTGTGGTTATCAGAAGCAACGTTCATTAAGTGGTCACTGCATTGGAAGTTCCAAAAACATCTATTAACTTCCCTGTTCAGTTACTAAGACAAACAACTGACCATTGATAAAACCGTAGGAAATACTATAATTGGTTTTTTTTTCCTTTTGAGTCATACCAGGCAATGCTGAGGGGTTACTCCTGGCTCTGCACTCAGGAATTACTCCTGGCGGTGCTGAGGAACCAGATGGGATGTCAGGGATCCAAACTGGACTGGCTGCGTGCAAGGCAAACACCATCTCCACTGTGCTATTGCTCCAGCCCTCTCAGATAACTTTTTTAAATTAAATATATTTGTGTGTGTGTAAGTCTTGCTCCGGGCTAACTTATGGCTATGCACTCAGAGGTGATTCTACCAGTGCTTACGGATCCATATAGGATGCCAGGAATTGAACCTGGGTCCTTATCTAAGGCATATGCTCCACCTCCCCGCCCCGTCAAGTAACTGTTTTAGCTTCCAGTCTAACCTCTGATTAATAGCACTGTGGTAAATGTATTGGTATCATAATATGTATATATATATATGTATATATATTTATGTCATGCAAATAAATGCAGTTTCTATATCTTTCTCTCCCTCTGGCTAATTTCGCTCAACATGATCCTCTCCATATCCATCCATGTATAGGCAATTTCATGGATTCATTTTTCCTAACAGCGGCATAGTATTCCATTGTGTAGATGTACCAAAGTTTCTTTATCCAGTCATCAATTTTCGGGCATTCAGGTTGTTTCCAGATTCTGGCTATTGTGAATAATGCTGCTATGAATATAAAAGCAAGGATGGTGTTTCTGCTGCATGTTTTTGGCTTCCCGAGGGTATATTCCCAGGAGTGGTATGGCTGGGTCAAATGGGAGTTCAATTTCTAGTTTTTGGTGGAATGTCCATATTGTTTTCCAAAAAGGCTATACCAGTAGACATTCCCACCAACAGTGAATGAGTGTCCCCTTTTCCCACATCCACGCCAGCACTTGCTGTTCTTGCTCTTTTGGATATGTGCCAGTCTCTGTGGTGTAAAATGATATCTCATTGTTGTATTGATTTGCATCTCTCTGATGAATAATGATTATGAGCATTTTTCATATGTCTTTTAGCCATTCAAACTTCTTCCTTGCTGAAGTTTCTGTTCATTTCTTCTAGTAAGTTACACTGAGAAAACTCTTTCCTTCTCAATCTCGCCTCAAATTAGAATGATCAAGTAGGATTCTTAAGTCTACTAATCTAGGATTTCTTTTCTATACTTGCTGAATATCCCATGCTTCTCAGGTCACCCGATGAAGTGGCCATACTGAGAATCACTTGTCTAAGTTCATCATGATACTGCACTCATTTTCAGTGTTAAAAAAAACAAATAATTAGTACAGATATGAAAATAAGTTGTAGGTATACCTGGTTAATCTGTAGTCTGTCTCTTAAGGAAAAATAGAGAGATGTCCATAAAGAGAAGAATGCTATAATTACTGCTTATGGTGACCAGCACAAGGCAGATAACTCTATAGCTGACATTAACACTTCATATTCTAATTATATAGTTTATAAACTCTAATATGGTAACACTATATAAATGCTTTAAGTTGGATTGGTTAGAAATATAACTTGTTCTATCTATCCTCAGGAAATGAACTAGAGAAACAGCACTATTGAGAACACCGTGAATAGGAAAACTAGTAAACTAAATCACCAATCATAAACCAAGCTGATATCTCTCTTGAGTATAAATATTCGTTATCTCTGAACTGAAATGCCTGACAGAAATTCATGTAATGAGAACAGAATACTTAAGTCATGATCTTCCTCAACCCAAGGAGAATTTGAAGAATATGATATAGGTTAAAACTTTATGTTGGATGGATGACCAAGAAGCAGCCCTAATTTGTTATGGAAAGTTTTACATTTTAAGGGTACCATGTTTCATAAATGAGGATTTTAAATTGATCTCTTTAGATGAGGATATTTGACGAGCTCAAAACTTGTTAGCCAACTTCCAGTACTTATCATCCTGTTGGTCTTAAAATCTCTCATAGTTTTCATGACGACTGGTTTTCAAGACTACAATAGAGCTGGAAGGGTGCAAACTAAAATTCTAGAAAGTTTAGTATTCATAATCACTTTTGTGGACATATGCTCTTCAAGCTATTATAAGACTTTGCTTAATTTTCAATTCTAAAAAGGTGCCTTTTAAACTATTATTGCTATGTTATTACTATTGTTATTTTCATCATCATCACCATCATCATATCATCATCTTCATCATCCTTGTTTGGGGTTTGACCATATCCAGCAAACTGCATGAGCTGTGCTGGGTCTGTGCTCTTGGCAGTGCTAAGGGGTCATCAATGTCAAGGATCAAACACAGGGCTCTCATATGCAAAACAGGAGCTCCAGCTCTCGGGCTGTCTTTCTCAGCCTGAGAAGGGAGTTTGATGAACTTTAAGAACAATTGATTGTATTCTTACAACTAGTATGGGAAAATGGATTTTATTCATTCTTAGTGAACTAGTACAGCAATACTATGTTGGTCATACTTAAAGGACTCAATTTTATCCATTTTATATACAATACTTCTAGTGAAAATTTGCTGTGTTTATAGGTGTTACTCTTGCATTAGACATTTAATGCTTTTACTTTTTATGTCACTACTGCTTTAAGATGGAAATTTTCAAGTGTAGGTATTATCACAGAGCCAAATACACAGACTATTTTTAAAATCCTGGCTTAAAATGTACTCTACTAAACTTTATTTTAGATTGCATTTATAGAGAAGAACTTATTTCTTATTTTTGAATGATTGGGTGGAGGGGAAGGAGTTGCTGAAATAGAGTGGGGAATACTGTACATCAGAGCACATATATAAACCAAGAACTCCAAATGGCAGGATGCTGAACTGTAGAAGTAAAGAGTAAAATTATTCCCACACGATGTCATTAGCATTTCATCATGATGCTAATGAGGATCAAAAGGAAAATGGGTGTGTTTGAGCTATTTCTCATTAGTTAGCTAAAATGTGTCGTCATCTATTATCAACGTTATGGAAAGAAATTATACAGCAACACTAACATGAATTCTAGTAAGGCAGTTTTAATTAAAAAAAGTCTTTCCCTTAGGGAATTTGAGATTTGACTTAAAGTAAATATTAACCTAATATTATGCTACATAATTAATGCCAGCACTGGAAAAAGACAACCTCCAGATTTTGGAGACTTACAACAAAAGGCTTCTTTCTCATTTACTCCACATACATCACAGCTCTGGTGCTCCTTCACAATACTCTTTAGTGGCTGAAGAACACCCAACTCCTGTTAACAAAGTAACAAAGAGGAGAAAAAGAATGAATGGAAGACAACCCATGCATCCTTGACTGTCTCCATCAGAATGGTCTCTGCCCTCAATTAATTGGTAATCATCACCTTTACTCAATTAGATTTTTGTATTATGAATGATATGAATGATAATATTATTCTGTATTTTTGATAAGTACTGACAATCTCTGCTTGACACATAATCCAAAGTGCAAACAGAAAAACAGTCAAGTTATTCTATTGTTGTTTTAAATCTAAATTTATAGTTCCAAACTCCACCTTTTTATTTCTATCATTTATGCTTGTTTTCTCCCAGTTTCTTTCTCTTCCAAGCTATTGATTACTGAAACATTACTGATTACTGAAAAAATCTTGTTTTAGATTGAGATTTTTAGATAAATAATTGAAATGATTATAGTTGTATTACAATTGTACAAATAGTCAAGTTTATAGAATATTAAAGTAACTTTATGCAAGGATGAATGCAAAAATATCTAGGAGTTTGATTATGACTCTTAAAATACTTTCATGTTTTATCTTACTATCAATTGATGTTTCATTAACTGTATACTTACTTTTCATATATACTTTACTTTTCTAACTCTCCTAAACCTATTTGGTAATTTATGTACATGAAATTTTGTTCTATACTCACTAAAACTCACTGACTTATTCAAGAAATGCCTTTCTTTATATAATAATGCATTAATAAGCAATTGCTACAATTATTTTGTTCTACAGATGCTGTAGAATCAATGAATTTTAATTTCGTTGCTATACTAAAACATCTAGTGAAAAATAATTTGTTATTTATACAAATGTGGATTGTAAAGCTTTAATATTAATACAGGTATGTTTTTAAAGTGCTTTTAAAAATCTATTTATCATCTCTTTTGCAAAGTAAACTAATTTCACTTAGGAGATACAAGTGACAAGAGAGAAAAAAAAGAGAGAGTTTTATTTTAAAAAAAGGAGAGAAATTACACTCTCCAGGCAGGGATGCTGAGGACCCCAATACAGAGTGCAGAGGTCTCTTTCTTAGTTATGTGTGTGTGTGTGTGTGTGTGTATATACACACTCAAAATGAGCTCTGACTTCTTAAAAAAGTTAAGAAGACAATACAGTACTGTTAACTACGTACAACAATGCTGTGTATCAGATCCAGAAATTATTCTTCTTATATAACTGAAAGTTACAATAGTAGCGCCCAGCTGCCTCACCCTCAGCATCTGACAACCACTATCTTATACTTTTTATTTTCGAGGAAACTGTTCTAGAAACAAGCATACAAATGGAACCATGCAGGATTTGTCCTTGTGACTGTCTTATTTCACTCAGCATAATGTCTTCCATGTTTATTCATGTTACTGCATATGCGGAAGTTTTTTTACTGACAGTGCCTCATTTCATCACTTTAAACTTGGCTTACATTTAACGTAGAGCCTGGCATACAAAATTCATTTTGTAAATATTTATTGAATAAATTAATCTATGCTAGTTGAATTATGAAAGGCAGAATAAGCTCTCTATTACTATTATGAGTCATTGTTCATTTTCTCTCCCATTTTGCCAAATGTACTTAGTTTTCTTTTTACCAATCCAAATTTTCTTTAATTCTTTTTTCCTAATTGACTGACATTTGTTATCTATAGCTACAATATTATAATCATGCACCACAGATGTTCTGGATTATAAAACAGTAGCTCACACGGTTCTATATATAGATATATACATTAACTTGATATGTGCAGATTTATTCTTCCTATCTCTGTGAGATTAGCAATGGGGGAGAAGGGCAAGGGAGAGGTCCTCCAAGCAGTGCCTAGGATTCCCAGGGCCCCTCCTGGTGATTCTTGGCTGTCCACATAATTTAGTGCAAGAAGCCAAAGATATGGTGCTACAGATGCTAATATTTCAAATTAATTCACTTAGAATTTAGTGCTTTTATAAGAATGTAGTGCGAAAAGGAAGTCTAATTCACTGTTGATCAAAATGGCCTCTCGTTTAGCATTTATGAAAACAGTACAGGTATTTCTCAGAATAGGAGAGAAAGGGGGAATAGAATTCTGATATCACCCAGTGATATGATATTGCTTCTAATCTACCTAAAAAACAACAACAAAAAACAGTAATCCAAAAGTATACCTATCCTTATCACAGCCCTTAGTACAATAGCCGGGATACGAAAACAACCCAAATACCCAATGACATCATATATAGATGATGAGATAAAGGGGGCTACAGTATATATACACTGAAATGCTACACAATCACAGCTATAAGATGAAAGCAAGCATTTGATATGATGTGGATAAAATCAGAATATATCTAGTTAAGTGAAATATTTCAGAGGGATAAAGACAAACAGCAGATGCTCTAACTCATCTGCCAAATATTGAGAGACAAAATAAAGACTTTGACAGTATTGAACAATGGCAAGCCCTGACCTTGGATTACAAAACTGATTAGCAGTTGGGAGAATGAAAATTGGACACCAGGTGACAGAGGAGAAATGGTGGAGGGACTTGAGCACTTTGATGGTAGTAGAATATGGTAATTTTATATATTAATAGCATAAATTTTAACACTTTTAACCATGTAAATGTAGTAATAAAATGTCAATGGCAATATATGAATATATTTACAAATGTGTATATACACATCTACACATATATTCTCTTGTATATATGTAAATATAAACACACATATTGAAATGATTATAGTTGTATTCCAAGTGTACAAATAGTCAAGTTTATAGAATATTAAAGTAATGTTCTATTAAATTAAAGTAATAAAGACATACACAAATATACATATTCACATCACCAGCTGTGCTTGGGGTCCTCAGGTTTACACTTAGCACTCTGGAGACTTGCCATGTTAGGATGCAAAGTCCAGGCCTCACACGTGCATTTCAGCCCATTTAGCCCCTCTCCCTGATCCCATGCCTCTATGATAAAGTTATAGTTTTCTCCTGTGAAATTTGGGATGAGCTTAGGATTCAAATTTAAATGTGACAGACATAAACTTATTTTTTGAGCAAATTGCTTATTTTTTTTCCATGATAGTTTCAATAGTGATTTGCAGGTGTAATAGTACACTTGCAGGACTAGAAAATTTAAATAAGGTACTTCAAAGTACATATAATACAAGTAATAATCATTCACCTTTAGGACATACTCAATAGATTTTGGTTTACTGTACAAGGTTTGGTAAATATTTTCCTACATGATATCATGCCCTTTACGGCAACATTGCAATGTGATTTTTTTAGTATTTTTTTGCCAAATAACCTTCCATATTTTGTTAAAATGTAAGGTTTACAGTTCAATTTCCCAAGTAGTTTGTTGTGAAGTTGAATGATTAAATATATAAGAAGCATAAAGCATTTATAGGCTATCTACTGATTTATTATTACATTGTAGTGATAGTTTTTTAAAGTAAGATGAATAAGAGGTCAAGTAAATTGTAATGTAAATTTATTCAAATATATGCATCTTATTGAATATACCAGACCACAATATATATATGTATGTATGTATATATATATATACATATATATATACTTTAAACGTTTACATACTTTATTTTTTTAATTTTATTTTATTATTTTCCCCAAAAAAATATTTTTACACCATTTTAGACATACAATTGAAAGATGCTCATGTAGAGTTTTGGTTCTACAGTGTTCCAACATGCATCCCTCCACCCAAACCCATCTCCCATCACCAATGTCCCCACCTCCCTCCCCCTCCCATACCTCAACTACTTGGCAGGTTCTGTATGTCATTTCTCTCCTCTTTATCTCTCCCTCCCGCCAAACTTTCCTGCTCTTTGTGGAATGCAGTGCATTAAAAGACATTACTGTTTCCACTATTTTAATGGACAGCGCGCCGCTTCGGCGCCCTCCACCTGGGCTTGAACTGGTTTTGCTCTGTTAATCTGGTCGTGAAGCAGTTTCCCAGCGTCCGGACAGCGAAAATGGTGGCTAGTGTGGTGGGCGAGTCTCATCCGGCTGCTTCCGGGACCCCCAGAGGTGATGGGCCCACTCCCAAAACCCATCTGCCCTCCCGGGGCCCCATAGTCAGCTGGGCCTGGGGCGAGCTGAGTTCCAGCTTCCCCAGCCGCTTGTGAGGCTCTTCATGCTATGGCTGGTGGCCCCAGGGCAGCTCCTGGATGGGGCCACCAGGCTCGACAAAATGGAGAGGGGAATGGCTGACCCCTGAATCCATCTGACGAATTCCCAGTGATTCCCGCTTCTGGGAGCCGCCTACCTGGGCTCGAACTGGGTTTTGCTCTCTTAATCTGGTCGTGAGGCAGTTTCCCAGCATCCGGACAGTGAAAATGGTGGCTAGTGTGATAGGCGAAGTCTCATCCGGCTACTTCCGGGACCCCCAGAGGTGATGGGCCCACTCCCAAAACCCATCTGCCCTCCTGGGGCCCGAAAGTTTACATATACTTTAAAAGTTTACATATACTTTAAAAAGTTTATATATACTTTTAAAGTATTATGTATGTATATGAAAATATGGATGTATATGGATGTATATATGCATATATATACATATATATATTCTTTTTTAAGTATATATACTTTAAAGTATACTTTTAAAGTATATATATTAATAAAGTATATGTGTACTTTTAAAGTATACTTTAGAAGTATATATATACTTTAAAGTATCACTTGATCACTTGATCACTCGACATCCCGTTACTCGATTTGCTCAAGTGGGTGCCAGTAACATTTCCATTTGATCCTGTCACTTGCCAGTATAGCCCAATGGCATCTGCTTGCTTCAGAAATACGAAGAGCCTCAAACCATTCGTTCAGTGTCTTAACAAAGAAGTCTGACCATCTTGTAGGTGGGTGGTCATGTGATCTTTTGATGTCCCATGGGATGGATTTAAAGTATATATACTTTAAAATAATATATACAATTTAAATAATATATGTATATATAAACTTTAAATAATATATATGTATATATACATATATACATATATATGTATATATATATTATTTAAAGTGTATACATATATATGTATACACTTTAAATAATATATGTATATATGTATATATGTATATATATCTATATATTATTTAAAGTATATATGTATATATGTATATATACATATATACATAAATCTATTCATAGTGCCCCATTCTCCATTGGTAAGCTTATTTAATGTAAGGTGTCTTTATATCTTTAAATTAAGTCATATAAAAGTCTTAATTCTATTTTATACTCCCCAAAATTGTCAACAAAAAAGCTGTGATACACAAGAAATAAAACACTTTAACTAGTAAATGCCGCAGGATTTATTTGAAAATTGTAGACTAATATTCAGTTCTGAATGTACACTTTGAAGATTAGCCTGTGGGAACAGGAAACAACATGTTCAAGAGATCTCCTTTTCAGAACAATAAAATACCTAGCGCATTATGAGACTTAATTGAATAAAATTTCACCATATACACACATTTATAATCTTATAACTCCTGACAAGTTAAAACTTCATCAAGAATTCAACATCAAATAAAAATTAATTTCTACTAGCAATGTTGCGTGAAACCCTAATCCACACAGGATGGCATTGCTAGCACCAACATTCCTTATCCAAGTCACAATTGCCCTTAAGCTGATTTTAAAATGTGCTTCTGTTCTGTGCATTCCCCTTGTAGGAAGTATCATAAATAAGTGGGAGCAAATAACAGTCTCAAAGGATGAAGCATAAGTTTTAAAATTCCATTTTTCTAGAAGGGAACTGATTCAATATAATAAGACAAACACAATGCAAAAACATTTTATAACTTGGTATGTTAACGATATTTACATATGTAAAAGAATAGACATATTAAAATTGTTTTGAAAAATCCCTTTATAGAAATTTATATGGATTTCAGCCTCCTCAAACAAAGCATGACTTAGGACTTCTGTAATCACTAAACAATAGTTGTGAATCCTATATACAAAAAACATATTATTCTCTTTTATTTTTAAATTCTTTATTGAAGTATGTCATGCAGGAAAAAATACATAACACACCATGAAGAAAACAGTTCAATTAATTATTTTACAAATCCTTATAAGCAACCCCCACCCTCTAATATCATAATCCTAATGCTCCATCATAAAACCTACCATTATTATTCTCATCAGAGAGTTATTGACTTACCTCTAACCTCATTGATTGATGAACCTAATTTAAATTTCTTTTTTGAAGAATTATTTATTTTATTAATATAACTAAAAATTAAAAATCTATACAGGATACTTATCAAGTTAAAAAATATAAAGTAACCAACGTCAAAAGTTAGAAAAGCAACATACCATAAGATGAAGTTAGTAAAGCATATTATTGAAATATAAAATATAATAGTGTAACAATCAAATTAAAGAGTTGAGTATTAAATCAAAATAAAGGATAGTCTAAAATATTAGCATTGAAAAGAGGTTATAAGTATTTGAAAAGACAAAAAATCTAGAGACACAATATTCACAATATCTGGAATAATACAATTATCAATATATATATAGAAAAATAAGACTTAAGGCAACATCCATTTTCAAAAAATTAAAAAGTTAATATAGACTACAATGACTTGAGTAAATATTTATTTGAGCAAAATATGTGAAGTATATATAATTATCATAGCCAATAGTAGAATAAAATATGTAAGAAATGTGTGCATATGTGTGTATATATAATAGCACAGATAATTCGAGATATATTTAAAATAAAAATATAAATTTTGAAACTGATGAAGTGCATTACATAAATTTCTCTAAATTTCATCTAGATGATATGACAAGTAAATGTTCAATAAATCTCAGAAAGAGCATATTACTATAATGCTCCTTTTCTCCCACACTTCATGTTTTGTACTTCTAAGTTGTATTTCTACTTCTAAATTGTATTTCTTCTTCTCATTATGAATGCCCTGTGCGCAAATTTTATTCCCATTAATATTGTCCCACATTGTTCTTTATCTTCATGTTTTTTGATTCTTCTTTTCGCTAGTATTTTTGATAGTTTTCACTACATTATCTTCAAGATTATTGACTTGATTTGTAGTTTCTTCTTTTGTGCTGTTAATCCCATGAATTATATTTAATCAAAGTTCTGGAATTTTTTTGTTGTTGTGTCTCTGGTTTTTATTTAGGGATATTTGGGTGGGAACCAAATAATGGGGTGGGAAGGGGTGCAGAAAACGAGTGATTCTTCAGCAGTTTTTATTCTAAAAAATTTATTCTAAAAAATCTAAAATCTAAAAATGTATTCTAAAAATCATCTTGGCTTTTAATTCTATGTTTTATTTTATACACTGCTTGGGTTCTGCAGTGCGGAGGTTTAGCCAGGCTACTCTGGCAATGCTCCAGGGTCATGTGTTGGTGGTCAGGGCCTGCACCAAGATATTCTTGAGGGATCATGAGGAGTAGGGGATTGAATTGGAGCTTAACACATGCAAGGCATTACAAGGTCCCCTGAGCTATCTCACTGCCCCCTTAACCACTGTGTTCTTAATGTGATTATTTGTTTGCATTTTTTTAATTATTTTTTTTACAATTACGAAGATATACAATTAAAAAGTTCATATTTGGGTTTTGGTCATACAGGGTTCCAGCACCCATCCTGCCACCAGTGCCCATCTCCCACCACCAAGGTCCCCGGTTCCCTCCCCCTCCCCCAGCCCTCCTCCATGGCAGGTTCTTTATTTCTTTCCCTTTCTCTCTCTTTCTCTTTTCCTTCCCTTTCAGACTATGGATTACAGAACATACATTTTTAAAATTTTTTTTTTTACAATACAAAGATATACTAAAAGTTCATACTTGGGTTTTGGTCATACAGGGTTCCAGCACCCATCCCGCCACCAGTGCCCATCTCCCACCACCATGGTCCCCGGTTCCCTCCCCTTCCCCAGCCTTCCTCCTGGCAGGTTCTTTATTTCTTTCCATTTCTCTCTCTTTCTCTTTTCCTTTCCCTCCAGACTATGGATTACAGAACATACATTAAAGGGTTGTCATGTGTATCTTTTGCCTGTATTTAATGCTCAGTTCTAGGTTGGCATTAGTACCATCGACAGTTAGCACATTCAGAACATACATTTTTAATAAACTTTCTTTCATACTTTCTCTGTTTTGCTGAAGCTTTTCCCATTGATCTCTAATCTCACCAAGCATAAGTAAGACAATTACTTTGAAGTTTCTGAGAAACTTACATAGCTCTGTTGATTTGGGGGAGAATTTTTTCAGACTTATGTCCTGATCTATCAAGACTAATCATTGTGAGTTCTTCTGTCTCTTTACTATATCTGGTGCACACATAAGTACAGGGGCTTATGGTTGAGTGGGCCTGAGCCCACTCAAGGGCGAGGAAACATTAAGTTCTCAAAGGAACCTATTTGCCAAGTTCAAGAGGATTTCAATGTTGACCAGCGCTATCAGTCAAGAGTGTGCAGGAACAGTTGCACCCCACGTCTGAGAGCTGGACAGTAACCAGATATTAAGTGTAATTGTTGGGCTCTAAGCAGCTAGTATTGGGGCCTGGCACTTTCTGAAGCAAGGCCCTTGGGGACAGGGCCCATAGACAGGCCCTGTTCTCATGGCCGTGGAGCTTCCAATGCTCAAGAGTTTACACCTGTAAAAGACATCTGTGCTTATCCAATGGGAGACTGACAGGCAAATGATTTACATCTTAGGTGAGGTGGGTTGTGCCTGGTCTGATCACAGGAATATGTAAATCAGTGATTGTTACCTTGCAAATGTTACCTTGCAAATGCTAAATCTGTGATTGTTATCTGTTACAATGGCCCAGGAGCCTGCAAATGCCATGTGATTTGTGCTTGTACCCCCTCCACCCAAATATTGTATAAAAGGCTTAAATTGTGCTCAGTAAAGCGAGGACTGCTATCCAGAACTCCCAGCTGCGTCCGTGACTTTCTTTCCTTTCTTTTTTTTTAATTTTTTTATACCACCTGGTATACAAACAAAGATGTTCATGTTTGGGGGTTTCGGTTACCAGTGTTCCGCACCCACCCTCCAAGGCCCACCCACCACAAGCCCCAATCCCCCCCCCTCCCTAGCCTGCTTCTACAGCTGGTTCTTTATCTTTTTTATAATTTTTTATTTACAATACAGATATCAATTAAAAGTTCAATTTGGTTTGGTCATACAGTTTCCAGCACCCGTCCCTCCACAGTGCCCATCTCCCACAACAACACCCGGTCCCCCCTTCCCCAGCCACCTTCTGGCAGGTTCTTATTCTTCCCTCTCTCTCTCTTTCCTTCCCTCAAGACTATGGATTACGAACATTAAAAGGTTGTCATGTGTATCCTTTGCCTCTATTTAATGCTAGTTCTAGGTTGGCATTGTACTCGACAATTGTTAGCACACTGTTCCATTTTCTGTCTTACCTAACCTCTGACTCCACACGTTTGTGATTTTCCACCTTGACAAGACCTCTGATATTGTTTCCTTGACCTTGGATATTGGTACTAATTGTACAATATTTTATGCCATGAAACAAATCATTTCTGTATCTTCTCTCTCTCTCTATCGCTCAACATAATCTTCTATCCTTGAATTTATAACTCTTTTTCACAGCTCTGTATCCATTGTGTATGTACCAAAGCTTTTTTTATCCAGTCATCGATTTTCGGGCACTCTGGTTGCTTCCAGATTCTGGCTATTGGAATAGCTGCTATAACATAAAAGTAGGGATGGTGTTTCCGCTTATTTGGTTTCCCGAGTAGATTCCCAGGAGTGGTATGGCTGGGTCAAATGGGAGTTCAATTTCTAGTCTTTGGAGGAATGTGTCCATGACTTTCTTTCCTTTCTTAGCAGCAGCAGCAAGGCAGAGATTCTCCCAAGTCTATCCCTCTCCTTTTTCACAGGGATGAAGTCCAGCAAGATCTAGGTCTTCCTCCTTCGTGCCGGGAGCTGCTGGCCAGGGCCCCCGACATCTGGTGCCCAAAGTGGGGCAGCTTCATCCTAACACCAGACCAGGTAACTCCTTGATACTTGCCCCGAACCCTATCTTCCTTTGGATTGGGGATGCGTGGTTAGCAATTCCTCAACTTGGAAAAGAATGTAGTAGGCCCCAGCTTCTGTCTCCTATGACAGCGCGGCATAGGCATTCTTATGTCTGTTTCATTCTTTCACTTGATTCTGTCTTCTGAACAAGAGAGTGTGAGAGTGCAGGTGAGTGGATATTGGTCTCACGTCTTCGGATATGGGTCTGATTGGGCTCTGTCCTGCGGTTTCATGAAGTCTGTAATGGCTTAAGGGCACTTGCCGCTGAGAGCTTCAGTCCCCAACTAGAGGCATCAGGCACGGGGTTTATATGTGTGGTCCAATGTCAAGGACATCTTTAGATCCTGTGAGGGGTCTGACCAGGCTGGCATCAGAAAGAACCCTCCCTCCTCTCTCTCTCTCTCTCTCTCTCTCTCTCTCTCTGTCTCTCTCTTTCTATCTCTCTCTCCTTTACTCCTTTCCCTTTCTTCTTCTTGTCTGTTGTTTCAATCATTTAACTTCAGACCAGAAAGGCCTCTGGTCCATTTTCTTTCTTTTCCCTCTTTCTTCCACTAACAGTCCCCATAGTTCTACTCATATGATGGTTAATTCAATGCAGAATGACAGTCAACTGGCCTTAAAGGCCTTGTGGTATCTCTTAAAGAGTTGTGGTCTTGTCTTAATAATTGTCTTTCAAGATAGACCAGCTACTAGGTCTATGTTGTAGAAATACTACAAGAAATTACTCAGAAGTTACTGTGGAAAGTAGGTGGTACTTTTCTCAGTAATTTCCCCTCAGAATCTGTTGCGAAGGATTATGACATTCAATTCTACCAGCAAGGTCTCCAGTCAATGGTTAAAAATATGGTGACCACAGCAAATCACTCTTTTTGATATGCTATAATTTATGGCTTCCTATTCTAGTATTCTAAGTAGAAGATTTTGATTATTGAGTGCTGGATGTTGGATGCAAACTTTCATGCCTCTTAGGGTAGAGTTTTGTGCATTGGTGATCCTTTTTACTGTAGGTGGTTGTTGATTCACTTGATTCTTGATAAACATGTCTCACTCCAAAGCTTCTGGGTCTTCTGACCCTTGTAGCAATTTTCCCCACTGAGTGTACTGTAAGTTTCAGAGAAAGTTCATTCAAATTTCGGTGTGTAGATGTGTTGTGATTACAAGAGAGGGTTAATAAAAACTTCAAAAGTTACAGAATAAAGCAAAATCTAGTGACCTTAATTGTTGTATGATTACTTCATGGATTATTTAAAACTAAGTTATTTTCAAAAGATGTTTATTTTTAAAAGTGCCTATTTTAAGATAAGTTATTATGAACTAAAATGGTGCTGTTAGTGTGGCTTTAAATACATACTTTCACCCAGGCTACCCAAAGACATGAATATTTGAATATCCTCAGTTGTTTGTACCTAAGTGTTTTTCTCTTTTACTCTGTTTTGATTTTGTATTCAGCCTAAGGTGATACATGGAGAGAAAATAGAGCTATTGTGATTTTACTTGTCTTACTTGTCAATGATTTGAAGCATATTTAAGATCAACAGTTTTCAAAATTTCAGTTGAATCGCTAACAGTGGAAAGACTTTTTAAATAAATATAAAGATACAAATGGAAAAAAGCGGATTATGAAAAATACACTTTATCTCCATTTAGCACTTTTATTGTTTTTCTTTTCCAGTTTATAATGTATTAAAAAGTCAAAATTTGATATATTTCCTGATTTTTCAGGGAAAAATGTTAGCAGACTATATAAGACATCACTCAGTCTCTCAGTGCCTTTTTCTATCTCATCTGCAAGATAATTAGCAAAATTGAAAGATATATAAACAGTCTTTAGTGTGTATCAGAACCTGGAGAGCATGTTAGAATGCAGCCTTTCCTGGAGCTCCGGCTTGCCCCGGGCCCAGCTGAATGGGGGGACCCCCAGGAGGGCAGACGGGTTTTGGGGGTGGGCCCGTCGCCTCTGGGGGTCCTGGAAGCAGCTGGGTGGGACTCCGCCCATCACACTGGCCACCATTTTCGCTGTCCGGACGCTGGGAGGCTACCTCACGACCGGATCGACAGAGCGAGGCCAGTTCGGGCCCAGTACGCGCCGCCTGTGGCCACCGGTCCATTGGGATAGTGGAAACAGTGATGTCTTTTGGTGCATTGAATTCCACGGGGGCGGGGGTTTGGCGGGGGGGGAGAGGTGGGGGGGGGAGAGATGACATGCAGAGCCCCTCGGAGTGGTTGGGGTGTGGGAGGGGGAGGGAGGTGGGGACATTGGTGATGGGAGATGGGTTTGGGTGGAGGGATGGGTGTTGGAACACTGTGGAGCAGGAGCTCTGCATGGGCATCTTTCAATTGTGTGTCTAGAATGGTGTGACAATATTTGGGGGCGGGAAATAATAAAATAAAATAAAATCGGAAAAAAAAGAATGCAGTCTTTCAAGACTGCTTCAAGAATACTCATTTAGGGCCGGAGCGATAGCCCAGCGGGTAGGGCATTTGCCTTGCACGCAGCCGGCCCATGCCAGCCAGGTTCAATCCCGGCATCCCATATGGTCCCCCGAGCACCGCCAGGAGTAATTCCTGAGTGCAGAGCCAGGAGAAACCCCTGAGCATTGCCGGGTGTGACCCAAAAAGCAAAAAAGAAATACTCATTTATTAGTACTAATTAAGAATTTCATTTGCTTTTCATTGTTTCTTGCTTTGCCTTGCAGTTTTATCATGTGTGCTTGGGAGCTACATCTCACTTGGTGTTTGGGGGACCACGCGGTATCAGAATTGAACCCAGAAATATGCAAGGTGAAACATGCAAGCCAAGTGCTCTTCTCGTGAGCCAATCCACAGCCATTGACTTTCTCTTTTCCTTTATTACTAAAAGTTATCGAAATAATGACACCTGTAAGTTATTAAAGCAGGTAATTTGAAGATACCACAGTGAACCTATGTAAAGGACACTTCTTTTCTGCACTCCTATCTTTCATATGTCTCCCACTCATTATATCCTTCAGATTTACTACAAAGGTGATATTTGATTTTAGAGTTCATAAATTATAAAAAATTTGATAACATATTTTTCAGTATAGTAAGTTTACGACAACTATGTATAGTCCATTGTGCTAGTTGACAGATTATTGCCAGAAATATGCATCTTTTTCCACATTGTAGCTTAGGTCACATTTAATTGAATACTATAGAATCATAGAGAGATAATACAACATTACCAAATATATATAGCATTTTTAAAAGTTTATTGATATTTTAAAACTTCAAAGTGATAATAGAAATGAAAGTCATATTTTGCTCATCCTTTAAAATTGAATTTGAGTTTTTATTTTAACTTAAAAAGTCAAATTTACAGTATTCATGTTTCTGTCCATAATAAGGCCTATATATAAGGAATTTATACTTGAAATATTATTGCATGTTGTCCAGTTTATTGCAGACACTAAAAAATAGCTACTAGTGGTTAAATAAATGGAGTTAATAGAATCTTATAAATAAGGCTTATGGTATGGTCCATAATTCATTTAGTAAGGGTAGAGTTGGGATTAGCGGTCTTTGATTTTCTCTAAGTTCCAAGATTTACCTTTAAACATTTGTGATATGTTACTATAGACAAAGAACTCTTGATATCATAAAAAAGAATATGTTGTAAACATCTTCTTTTCATTACTCTCCGTTATGACCTTAGGAAGCATTGCTTGGAACGCTCAAAATTGTTACATTTTATTTTTTTATTTAATTTTTTTTTTGTCATTTTAGGTCATATCCAGCAACACTCAGGGGTTACCCCTGACTCTGCACTCAGGAATTACTCCTGGCAGTGTTCAGGGAACCATATGGGATGCAGGGGATCAAACCTGGTTCAGCTGCATGCAAGGCAAAAGCCATATGCTCTGTACTATCTCCGACCCCAGTGACATTTTAGTTATGAAAAAACCCTTGTTCATCACGGTCACATTATTTAGATTCTAGAGAATGCTTGATAATTTAATCGAAAACTATGTGGGGCTTTCTGCTTCATGTAGAAATAGTAGAAATAGCTTACATCTAATTTGAAAATAATAATTTGTAATGGACATTGTCATGTGGTATTTAGTTTTTTTTTTTATATTTACTAGGAATCAGATCCAAGCTGAAAGACTTTACTTTTATATAAGACCAGCTCAAATTTGTATGATTTCAATCTATGTAGTACTGTCATTTTAAATCTGAACAGAGACCCAAAACAAATAAGCGCAGACTATCTTGGTTATCTCTTATCAGGTCACCAGTTTCCTGTATATACTTGTTTGATGAGAACATGAGTTACCTGAGTAGAAATTCTGTCATTTCCCTTGTGGAGAAATGGGATAGTAAGAGGAGATTTTATTTTTAGGAGATAAGATTTTCTTGTGATGTTCTTTAGGCAGATGACATGTCACACTCAAGGAGAAATGCCAAGATCATTTTTTTTAAATATAATTGATTATTTTAGCCTCCACAAATCTAGACTTATTTGTTTTACTGAAGAATATATAATAGAAATTTAATATATACAAGAACAGGCCAAGATTTAGTGATCCTTACCGTTTGGATTGACTATTGCCATGTAATAATCTCCCCAATTAGTTTAAAACAACAGCCATTTTGTTGGCTCACAGATTATTTTTGGTTTGCTGGGACCAAGACACACTTTTCCACTGCCCATGCTTAGAATCTTCACACATTTACAGTCAAATGACATTTATGATTGGATGTCTGGCTGCTCATTGTTCCTAAACAAGGTCTCTCTCCCTGCAGTAGATATGTAAAACTTCTTTATCTTGAAATTATTCCTTCAAAGAAAGGGAGGTAACAATGGCAAGTGTTTCGTTTTTGTTTTCAATTTTGTGACTTATGAATTCAGCAGTAATCCTTCCTTCACATTCTGCTATAAAAGGTAACCAACCCAACCCAGATTCAACAACAGGCAATACAAGTTTCACCTTTCAAAAGGAATAGCTTGCATGAGAATTCACAAGAGGAATCACGTACTATTTTGGAACTTACTATTACACATATTGTTCTTCTAACCGAATGTGGATATAATCAGAATATTGAGGAGCAAAATCTCTGAGGATATGTAAAATATCTGTGATTTTTTTTAAAAAGGTATGTAACTCTGACTTATTTATATGGTAAATTTATTTATTCAGTGTTATCTCTAAAATACTTAAAAACACATGAAGACTAGTAGTCATTCATCCTGTGGTAAAGATAAAATAGCTAGGAATTTTTTGTTTTTTGGGTGGTTCTTAGGGCTTACTCCTGGCTCACAGATCACTCCTGGCAGATCCTAGGGAGATCTTAGGGAGATCATATGTGGTGCTAGGGATTAAATCAAGGTTCTACATACAAGGCAAGCAAGTGCCCTACCCTCCTATTACTGCTCCAGTCTTAAAAGCTAGAAATTTTATTATAATATAAATTCCAGTATTTGCTAACTTTGATTGCACAGAAGATATAGACATCCCATACAAACACTACTAGATATAGACATTCTTCTTCCCTAATTTGATAATGCATGATAAATATCACGTCTGTCTTCCCGTTCATCATCGATTTGCTCGAGCGGGCCCCAGTACATCTCCATATGTCCTGTCTCATGCTAGTAGAGCCAAGGCTCGGCTCCAGGAACAAAGAGCCCCAATCCATTCGGAATGAGGTCTATAATTGTTATTGGTATTTGACATATATCAAATACAACACGGGCTTCCAGGCTCTCCGTGCAGGTAGCATACTCTTGTAGGCACCTCTAAGTCCAGCATTTATTGATGAACCGCGCGCCGCAGCGGCTGCGTGGGCGCTGATAGGCTGGTCTGCTGGGTGGAGGTCTGACGGAAAGAAGTCCGGATGTGGAAAATGGAGGCCCTCATGGAGTGGGGGGTCTTCTGGCTTGTTGCGGGCTCTGCTGGGATGGTGGGCCGGGCTAGAACCCACCATCCCTCCCGGGCGCCTCATGAGCGGCTGGTCACAGGGAGCCAGTAGCAGCTCGCCCCCTGTCTGCAAGTCTCTGACCTGCATACCTGGCCGGATTTAAGAAAGACTGCTGCAGGGTGGAACTCGGAGCCGGGCGCTGATAGGCTGGTCTGCTGGGTGGAGGTCTGACGGAGAAGTCCGGATGTGGAAAATGGAGACCCTCTGGAGGGGGGTCTTCTGGCTTGTTGCGAGGCTCTGCTGGGATGGTGGGCCAGGGCTAGAACCCACCATCCTCCCGGCGCCCATGAGCGGCTGTTCACAGGGAGAGCCAGTAGCAGCTCTGCCCCATGTCTGCGAGTTTACCACCGTAATCCAATATAATGAAAGAACTCTCGCCTGGTGAGAACTTGGACCATACAAGAGAGCCCATGTCTCCCACCAAAGAGAAAGGATTCAGCCGAGGAGTCCTACCCAAAAGGGTAGGACTCATTATCATAATTGAATGATAAATATATAATATGAAAGAAATGCTTGCTCAGTGATGATTTTTTTCCATTATAGGTTAAGTTAGAGGAGGGGTAATGTTCAACCAGTGGACATTATACTGGTTAGATGGAATACCAACTAGAATAGCCATAATTTTATATTTAAATGTTATATTTAGGCTAATTCAATAAATTGAAACAATACTGAAACTTGGAGTTTTTAAAAATGTAGAACAAAACTTGAAGAAAACTATGTTGTTATCTTATATCTAATCATTGCAATTAAATTTTTATCCCTTTTCTAAAGATAAAAAACAATTCTAGAGAAAATATCGTTAGTGAACAAGCTGACAACTGATTAATTTTTCTAATAAATTCTAATGGCCATCTATATATAATTCAAAATAGACTTAAGGTATTGGTGCCGTTTAACATAAGGAAATGTAATAATTTCTTTAAATCATAGAAAGATAATAACCAATTATTATGATAAAAGGGTTAAAGATATCTCATCATCTCCTATGATACTATAATGGAGCATCTGATCCTGCTCCATCACATGACTAGAATAAAGGATTGAATAATGATATCGTAATTTCTGTGTCTTGCATATCTATAGTTCATACATTAAACAAGTAGGTATCATAAAATATAGTCAGGTATCAAGCCAGACAACCGTCCACTCCAGGAGGACTTCCATTTTCCACATCCGGACTTCCCCTCGTCAGACTCCACCCAGCAGACCAGACTATCACAGCCCAGCTCCCACGGCCGCAAGCGGCCATGCGGTTCATCAATAAATGCTCGATTTTGAGATGATTACAAGAGTATGCTACCCGAACGGCAGAGCCTGGCAAGCTACCCGTGTCGTATTTGATATGCCAGATACCAGTAACAATTACCACATTCCCATGACCTGATGGAATGGTTTGAGGCTCTTTATGTTCCTGGAGCAAGCAGGTGCCCTTGGGCTTTACTTGCATGAGAGAGGTCATATGGAGATGTTACTGGTGTCCGCTCGAGCAAATTGATGATGAATGGGAAGACAGTGACAGTGATACAGTGATAGGTGAAAGCATATTCTTGATATTATATCTTACTCTTAGGTGATTTACTTTTCCTCTTTAAATGATACAGGTTTTCTGGGCTTCCTCTGAATCCTAGAGACAGCTGAACAGAGAGCTTTATCTCCAGGTCTTATTCTATAATCTTTTTCGATTAGAACACTTATACAGGATTTTATATAGTTTGGAATCCTCGTCACTATGGTTCACTGTTTCTTGATCTTCTGATGTGCCTAGAAATGCAGGTGTCTTTTCAAACTATCTTACATATGTCAGAATATGTTAAATTGAAAATAGCATATAATATGAAATGTAGTGAGAATTTAATCAAACTCTTGTACACTGGATATAGATTGGTGACTGAGGAAAGTAGTGCAACCATTCTGATAAAAGGTCTGTCAATGATTATAAAATTTAATTTATTATTCTTCATGTGGACCTTGCTTTGCTCAAGATAAACTGGAAACACTATACACATATGTAAGAGAGTAATAATTTTGGGGATGAACTTTTGCACTTAAAGACTTAACTTGTTCATTCATATCTCAAGACTAAATGTAGAAAAATAAATATTATAAAAATGTGCATATAAAATTCTAGTGCAGGCAAAATATTGGTGGGAAGAGAATAATGTCTGTTTTATGGATTTGGATGCAATAATTAACAAAGAAGAGGTATGAAGGAAGAAAACTTCACCTTGCAACAATTTTTTTGTATCTTTTTAGGAATTAAAAATTTCATGTTCTTTTACCATGAATAGCACCTTAATTTAATGAATGGTACATTTGCACTCTATATTTTATCACTGCAAATTTTGTTTCAAATTAAAAACATAATCTTATAAATTGTTTTATTTTCATTTATGCTATTTTTGTTTAAACATTTATGTAAAAATTACCAATATGTGCATTCGTATTATTTGGAAAGTCATAAAAATGTAAACTATATTAACAAATGGATCATAGAATACATAAATTACAAGCAAGCACAATAATAGTATCAAAATTATTATAGAAACTTAATCATTAGTATACATTTATTTTTTATAAAAATCCTTAATATTAAATTTTTATAATTCACAAAATAAAGTTGTAGGGATAAAGTTTGGTTGAATATGGCAATTTTTATTATTATCCCTTGAATATTATAAAATTCAAATAAGAATAACTCCGATCTTTTTCAGTGAAATTCTTATTGAAATAGTAAAGATGATAAAAGATATATTAACTCACACAGTAGTTATTGAGCAATTCATAATCAATATTGAAGAAGGTAAGGCACAAGATTCTGTCCTTGCCCTTACATTCTATTGAAAGAAGTAAAGGTCTTAATTTTATGATCATTCTAATTAATAATATAGCACTTACATTAGAAATATTTGTGTGTAGTTCAGAAATGAAACGGAGAGCCTCACTGAGGTAATATAATTGAAATAATTTATTTCCAATAAAGAACAGTGAATTACAAAAATAAGTTCTAGCTAATATGTTGAAAATTATCACAAATAATATTCTTCATATCTTTCATGTAAAACATAATCATAAATTATTAGTTTTTTAATAAATTAATCCAACATGAAACTAGTATAAAATTTTTAAATGTCAACGTTCATTTTAATTTTGGGGGATAATTATAAGACAACTCCCAAGATTTTTTCTTAATACTTTAATAATAAAAATTGCATCTGGCATGACTCCTCATTAAAGTCATGGAACCCAGGCAAAATTGCTTTAAACAAGTTCATCTATAATCATATCCAGTGGATACACAACTTGTCAGAAAACATTAATCTTGTTATTACTGATTTTAAATACAAATCCTATTATTCCATTGTGGAATGTGTTAAATATAAGCTTTGGACCAGTATTACATGAGGTTCAGTCCTTAATCTTCTATTGTTATGTAACATATAGATCTATCCCTTTATGCTCTAGTCATTTGTTTCCTATAGAATACTAATGTGTTTTCCACATTGGTGTCTTCATGTTTCTTTATAAGGAATTTGGAACTTACATGATTAAGAATAGTTCTTGCATATTTTATTAATAGTTGTTTTCGCATTAACTTAATATTATTCATACTTCTCATAAAGTAGTCTCATACTAAGACCCTTATTTTACTGCCTCCCCTCAAAATATTGCATTTCTTTGTCTTTTCATTGTCATCAGCTTAGCTCAGTTATTTCATATTGATCTATTACAAGAGTGTTTCAAAATAAAATTTGTTTTTCAATTACTGAAAACATCACAAAACATTTAATTTTAAAATAAAAAAGAAGTTAAAGCAAATTTTGTACTACAATCAGTTTGACTTTTTGCATATGAATCTAGTTGTTTACAGTAGTACGCATTGCAAAATTGACCTTTAGTTATCTATGTTATCTTCTAATAAATATAGAATAATAATTTAATCTTTTTTAAATATAGAATATTAATTTAATCTTTTAATTAAAAATCTTATAAAATAATGCACAAGGATGCGGACAGAACAATGATGCTTTTGATCATCTCTGGACTAAAGAAATCATGGTATGAGGAATCAATAACTCATGGGAATTTTGGTTATAGTATGGTGCAGAACTCTCTATACTTCAATACCATAAACATAATAGAATACTATTTTAACCATGTTGCCTAAACTATAATATAGATAAATGCAAAAATACAAACAAGCATTACTATTTACAAAATAATTATTTTTTAACTTAAATAGTATCTTGTTTTCTCAGTCCTGTTTGATAACCGACAAAGACTCATTTTCTCATAAATGTATAACATTTGTTCTTAATTTTTTATAAATTACAAAGTCATGCCATGAGCCTTATTTCTTTTTTAGAAAATGTCGTTCACATATTCATCTTGCTATAGTTTTGTAATCTGTTTATCTTACTTTTAATTCAGTATACTCAGCTTCATTTCAAGAGGAACACAATGTAACATTTGATTGTCTGAACTCTTAAATCACTCCCTATTATCCTCTTTTCTGCAAATACAGTCTATTCTTCTATCCTTACCAATTTCAGTGCAACTTCCTCAGGGAACCCTTTTCAAATCTGAGTTCTAGGTTAGTTCCCTTTATTGTTGCAGCTACATGATGCTTTTTTTTTGAAGTACCAATGATGATTTTATTCATTTCCTCATTTTTGCTGCTAATTGTTTAATGTTTGTAGCCTTCCACAATGACAAAAGGGTCTTCCTGATATTTTTCAGCTTTTCATATCAAGTGCCAGGAGTATGCCTGGTTAAAACAAAAGATGCAACAAAGCAACAGCAAAAGAAAAGACCATATTCAATGAACATAAAACCTTACGTACTGAATTAAGTTTGTTAGGGAGGTGAGCAGTGGAGATAAAACGTTATGGACTGGGAAGATCTACTGATTGTGAAGAAAAGAGTTTGGCACTTTGATGGTAGGTGTGTTGTAGTGATATTTTTATCCCTAAAACAAATGGTTGCATGCTTATAAACCCATGTTATCTCAATAAAAATTACATAAAGGAAGATAATTAAAAATGTAAATAAGTTTAAAAAAGACTGGTGGAGTGTGGGGTGCTGGAACACTGTATGGCCGGAACCTCCAAGCATGAACAACGTTGTAATTGTATATCTCACCGTGGTATAATAAAATATTGATAAAAAATACCAAAAGTCATAAAAGCTTTTATAAATTTCTTTCAAAAAATTAAATCAGTACATAATTTTTTGGGATAATAGGGTGTTCATGAGGTTATTTGTAATTATTGTTTTATGGAACTATATATTTATTAAAATATATCAAATGTTAAAAAACAGTCTAAAAATTGAAACTGGCATTTTCATAGGTACAGTATCAGCTTCTTGTTCTTTAAATCATTCCTGTTATTATATTTTTCTTAAGCATATTTCATTTACTTCAATTGAAAGGCCATGTCCTATATGTCTTTAGAATTCCAAGAGATGAGTGATATAAAATATACAACAGCTGAGATAAATGTGTAGTTTAAATAGCTGTAATACTGATCGTGTGAAAGAAATTGAAGAAGATGTGATCAAAACAAAAAGTACTGAGGAAAAGCAGAATAGATTGAATAGAATCATCATTACCAGAGGCTGACTAAACTTTAAATTACCAATAGTGAAAATGTTTCTGGGTTTGCAGTTGCTTTTTGTTAAAAATAACTAACTAATGAAATTGCTCAATGGATAACAATTTATTACAGCAAATGATTTAAACATTAGTTTGAATTTATTATTTTTTCTTCTAAATAACAAATAATACTAGCCAACTTTTAAAAAGTCTTTGAGCATTTTTTAAAGAACAATTCAAATGGGCTAATAGGCATGGTTTGTGGATTAGATCAGGGGAAATCAAATTTTGAAAAAAAGCTTTCCTGACTTAATGGCTGCCCAACTAAGAATTAACATTCACAATCTTCTCATTGTCATAATCAAAGCACAGGCAAGAGCTAATATGTGACCAAGAGTGTAAAGAGGATCCTAGCCCCAGGATTACAAAAATGTGACTAGTAATGGAAAAAACAAGTTTATGGAAGCTGATCTTTAGATTCATCTTAACGACAGAGCCAGAGACTAGATTTCCCCCCTTCTTACACCCTGAATAGAACTTAAAATAATCATCAGATTAATCATTGTCAAATTATTTAATATATATAGGATTATGATTATGATTTTCTCAATTTCTACTATATGCCAGATTGGAATTATCTTTTCTCTTAGTCATTCACATTTATTTGGCATATACATATATTACATAAATTCACATTGGATGTATAAATCCTTCTTTTGAAATCTATTATAATCTATTATAATATAGATGCTAAAGTGAGTTTCATGTGGATCAGGAGGTTTTGTCAAAGGTGGAAATTACCACAAACGTGTGGGAGTCAGAGGTTAGATAAGACAGAGAAGGGAGCAGTGTGCTAATAATTGTTGAAAGGGTTAATACCAACCTAGAACTGAGCATTAAATACAGGAAAAAAGATACACATGATAACCTCTAAATGTATGTATTACAATCCACAATATGTAAGAGTCTGGTTCAGCTGAACCAGAGACTCTCAGACATGGGGCAGAACTGCTACTCGCTCTCCCTGTGCCCAGCCACTCATGAGGCGCCCGGGAGGGATGGCGGGTTCTAGCCCTGGCCTGCCACCCCAGCAGAGCCTCACAACAAGCCAGACGACCCCCTAATCCATGGGGGCCGCCATTTTCCACATCCGGACTTCCCTCTCGTCACAACTCCACCCAGAAGATCAGACTATCACAGCCTGCTTGTGCGGGGCTAGCGGCCATGCGGTTCATCAATAAATGCTTTATTTAGAGGTGACTACAAGAGTATACCACCCACATGGCAAGCCTGGCAAGCTGCTCGTGTTGTATTTGATATGCCAAATACCAGTAACATTTATATTAGGTCATTCCCATGACCAAATATAATGGTTTGAGGCTCTTTATGTTCCTGGAGCAAGCGGATGCCTTTGGGTTCTCCTAGCATGAGACAGAACATATGGAGATATTACTCGTGCCCACTCTAGCAAATAGATGATGAACGGGAAGATCATGATCGTGATGTAAGAGAAGGAAGAGAGAGAGAGAGAAAAGAGAAAGAGAGAAAAGAAATAAAAAAAAACCTGCCATAGAGGCAGGCTAGGGGACGGGACGAGGAATTGGGGGCATTGTTGATGGGAAATGGGCACTGGTGGAGGGATGCGTGCTGGAGCACTGTGTGACTGCAACCCCCAAACATGAACATCTTTGTAATTATATATCTCATGGTTGTATAATAAAATATTTAAAAAGTCCTCTGCTGAAATTCATATTACATTTATATTTTTATTGAATAAAATTCTTTATATAAGTAAAAAAATGTTGAAATTACCACAAACATATGGGCGTAAGAGTTAGGAAAGACAGAGAAGGGAACAGTGTGCTAATTGTTGAAAGTGTTAATAACAACCTAGAACTGAGCATCAAATACAGGCAAAAGATACACATGATAACCTCTAAGTGTATGTGTTACAAGCCACAATATGTAAGAGAAGGAAGAGAGAGAGAAAGAAAGAAAGAGAAAGAGAGAAAAGAGATAAAGAATCTACCATAGAGGCAGCTAGGGGAGAGAAGAGGGAATCAGGGACATTGGTGGTGGAAATGGGCACTGGTGGAGGGGTGGGTGCTGGAATACTGTATAACGAAACCCAAACATGAACATCTTTGTAACTGTATATCTCAAGGTGGTATAATAAAATATTTGAAAAATAAAGTGGGTTTCAGAATACGAATGTTTAGAGTCCAAAGAAAACCACTTTATTTTCATGAACTGAAGAATTACACTGTCCAGAAGGGAGAGTTGCAGGCAAGAGATCAGGCCCTGTTTCAGAAGCAGATGGAAGAATGTGCCTGAGGTGGGGAAAGAGCTGGGAACAGCCACCTTCTTCATCAAAGACTCTTCCAAATCTTCAGTTGACTACACTGGAGCCTATAAAATATTTTCCATGTAAACTGCTGGTGTAAACTACTGAAAGGGCTAATATTTACAGCCAAGTTACTCTAAAGTAAGGCACAGAAAGTGAGAGAATCAAAAAATACCTTGAGAAAAAAAATACGAGAGAATCAAAAATACTGAGAGAATCAAAACTACCTTGAGAAAAAAAATCGAAAACAAAAGTTTCTAAAGAGAGTAAGGGAAGGTCTTTACACTGCCACCATGAAGACTAATTTTTAGTGAGTGCAAGAGGGCCAGATGTGTTCAATTAATATTCTCATCTAAAATTTATGTTTAATTCCCAATGAGAATTGTTAAGATGTTTCTTATGCTAAACAAATATGAAATTTGTGCTTTTATGAAGAAAATAATTAAAATGGGAAAGAGTAAGATTGTAAGGTAGAGTCATCTAAATCACATACTTTAGAATGTTGGCACTCTAGTGGTGAGTGTGGTGAGTAGCTTTCCATTCATAAAGCATATAAAATTCTGTAAACAACATTTAGTATATAACACATTACATAAAATTAAACATGTATTTATCAATGTCAAAATTTGTTCTTGTGCGATATTTTATTTCAAAATTTATATATATTTTGTAGTTTCCCATTTTGTTTTTATAAAACAAATTATTATTTTTTACAAAAAATAAAATTTTATTCTACTAGAATTTTAATTTTTTTTTAATTTTTCTAATATTTTATTATACCACCGTGAGATATACAATTATAATGATGTTCATGTTTTGGTTTCGGTCATACAGTGTTCCAGCACCCACCCCTCCACCATTGTCCATTTCCCACCACCCATGTCTCTGGTTCGCACCCCTAACCTAGCCTGCCTCTATGGCAGTCTTTATCTCTCTCTTCTCTCTTTCTCTTTTTCTATCTCTCTTTCTTTCTTCCTTCTCTTACACATTGTGGATTACAATACATATATTTAGAGGTTATGTGTATCTTTTGTTTATATTCAATGCTCAGTTCTTGGCTTTGTATTATCACTTTCGACAATTATTAGCACACTGTTCCTTTCTCCGTCTTACCTAACCTCTGACTCCCACAAATTTGTGGTAGATTCCACCTTTGACAAGGCCCCCTGATCCATGTTTTGCATGACCTTGGATATTGGTATCATGTTATATAAATATTTATATTTATATCATGCAAATAAATGCAGTCATGGAATTTTAATTTTTGCCAAATTGGTACCACTACTTGCATAATCTCAAGACAGTAAGCCAGTTTCTAAAACAACACATTTTTGTACATGTGTATGACATAAAAATATATTTATATACATGTAACATGTAAATGCTTAAGATTAAGCAATTCTTTCTTATCTCAAGTAGGAGACTCATAGAGGTAAAGCAAAGTCCCATATCATATTGCATTCAGTAGGAGTGGAGGATTTAAAAGACTCATTTTTTTGTGTTTACTTTGAGTTACACCTGGCTCCTTATTAGCTCTGCTCAAGGATCTCTCCTGATGGTACTCGTAGGACCACAGGCAGTGATCAGATCAGGTAACAGATCAGGATAAGCAGCATGCAAGGTAGATGCGTTAACCTGTGTACTATCTCGTTGATCCATTAAATCCCAATTTTGACTTAAATGCTATCTCTTTGACATCACCAAAAATGAAGGACACAAGTAAATTTTAGTAAATGACATCCAAAGTCAAGACTACTGTTTTTGTGCCTACAAATATTCAGAGGTTTCTAGATAATTCAATTGTTAATACTTTTTCAATACATAGTTAGTATTCAGAAGAAAATTAAAAAAAAAAAAAGTGAAGCACCAAAATGATTTTTATCCTAAAAAATCCTTGAATTATAATTTAATGCCTTATATAATTTTATGTGTTTGTATGTTTTTATTATGATACTTACCTACCTATGTTTATTTATGTTTTTATGCTATCATTTATGATATTATTTTATAGACATTTGGAATTTTCAAGTCAACATTTGGGGTAAAATCAGGATTAAAACTGCATACATGTTGTATTACAACAGCGTTGTTCGAGTTAGAAATTCAAGTGCACGATAAGCTTAACTATATCCCTTTTTACAAATGACCTTCTATTTCACATATTTTAAATATTTCTTATTGCCTTTGAAATAAGGTTTAGCCTAGTTATAAAGGCATTCAATTGATTTTATAATAGGAGAGTAAGTAATTTTATTTAACTGGATTCAGCTTAGTATTTTAAAGGTCATCCAGTCACATGGTGTAGAAAATCCTAACTCTTAGAGGCAAACTGCCCTTGAATGACTTAAGCTGTTTCAAACCATCATGTGTTTGTGTGTAACATGTGACGTACAATAACTAGTTTTTGCCATCTGTAGAGTTGCCCTTAGCAACAAAAAGCATGTGACAGTGCTTATGTGACTCTGCTGGCCTGCAACAGTGTGTAGAAGGATTTGAGCAAGACGAAACAGACAGATCTAAACAGCTAGACTTTTCAAGTGTATTGCAATGATACTGCAGATTGTTACACAAAATAAAGGAGCAAAGGAAAGCACTTAGAGTGAGCTCATAGTAACAAAAAGCGGGACACTCTCCAGAGGCTATCGAAAACTTCGTTTAAATTGTGTACAATATAAGAGATACAAAACACATATTACCATTTTTATTTTATTTGTATTAACTGTAATTTATATATAGTAAACAAGCTACCCGCAGATCTGATGCTTGAATGAATTGGAGTGTTTCTAGAATTGCAAGCACATTTGCCAGCTACCATCATAATTAGGAACAAGACTGAGGATTTATTAACCATTACTACTGTCATTTTAAAAAGCTGGAGAAATACATTTTCCTAGATTCCTTTTCTGCAGTTCATAGAAAGCTTATATTGAACAGAATGATAAAATCAGGTACAAGAACATATATTGCATAATTAGGCCTAAAGAAATGTCTACAACTTTTTCACTGTTGTACCAAAGGCTAGATTGGGTATCCCTGGTGGGTGTCACTAGGGTCTCAGGCCACCCTGATGACTTCTATGCTTATAATGTGTCAAGGATTGACTCCAGGGCCTCAGACATGGAAGGTATGTACTCTACTACTTGGATCATATCACCAATCTCAACTATTATCTATACTTGAATTTGGAAAACTTGCTCAGACCTGAATGTTAAATTCATGTAAAAGTGTGGGAATGGAATAATCAGATTTTCAAATGAACAAACAAGCGTTTCACCTGTATTGATAAACTTTTATATATACAGTAGTTTGCCTGGGTCTGAATCAGCTCAGCTGGCCTTTGAGCCATGTTCAGAGAGGGGGCCGGTTGAAAAGGAGAAAGAGCAGAGCCAGCCCAGGAGGCCGGTCCCTCAAGCCAGGTCGGCATGCCGGCCTGAGAGGAGACAGGACCCGGCTTTCTCTTTGCCGCACTCCTGTCATTCCTTGGCTTTTACCTGGGGCCTCTGGGTGACAGTGCAAGCCAGCAGTATCAGCACACGGAGGCTTCCCCATCTGCCTGGGAAGTGCCTGGTGTGGGCGAGGACTGGGAAAGTGGCTCCACGCGCCTAGGTGGATGGACACTCCTGCCCCCACAGCCCCAGGAGGCCAGTGTCCAGCTGTACCGACCCACTGTTCTCCATGGAGGGGACTAGCCCCGCCACCAAAGATCAAAGATCATAGTGGATCATGAATTCAGCCAGCCCTGTTCTCTCTCTCTCTCTCTCTCTCTCTCTCTCTCTCTCTCTCTCTCTCTCTCTCTCTCTCTCTCTTTCTCTCTCTCTATCTGTCTCTCTCTCTGTCTGTCTCTCTCTCCCTCTCTCTGTCTCTGTTTCTATTTCTTTCTGTCTCTCTCTCGGGCCTTATGGTTTGAGTACTGATACTGAGAAGTTATCAGGTATATTCCCTTTTACTATTTTTAACACTCAGTTCCTGTCCAAAATGATCATTGTCAACTATCATTGTCATACTGGTCCCTTCTCTATCCTAACTGCCCTGCGCCCCCCACACAATACTTTTGGCAAACTTCCAACCACTCACCAGTTCGCCTGGTCCCTGTCTGCCCTGACCTTACATATTAGTCTCATACTATTTATTAATTTTGTATCCCACAAATGAGTGCAATCATTCTGTGTCTGTCCCTCTCTTTCTGACTCTTTTCATTTGTAAGCAAATTTATAATCCATTTATAAGCAAATTTCATGTCCTCATTTTCCCTAATGAAGAGCTACTTGCTCTCCCTGTGCCTAGCTGATCACGAGGCATCCAGGAGGTATGGCGGGTTCTAGCCCTAGCCAGCTACCCCAGCAGAGCCTCACAAGAAGGCAGAGGAACCCCCACACCATGAGTGCCGCCATTTTCCACATCAGGACTCCCTCTCCTCAGAGCTCCACCCAGCAGAAGAGCTGATCACAGCCCAGCTTGTGCGGCCACAAAGCAGCCGTGTGGTTCATCAATACATGCTGGAGTTTTAACGTGACTACAAGATTATCCCACCAGCGAGGCAGAGCCTGGCATGCTACCTGTGTCGTATATGACTTGCCAAATACCAGTAACAATTATAGACCTCATTCCCATGACCTGATGGAATGGTTTGAGGCTCTTTATGTTCCTGGAGCACGATGATGCCCTTGGGCTTACATTAGCATGTGACAGGACGTATTGAGGTGTTACTGGTGCCAGCGCAAGCAAATCGATGATATATGGGAAGACAGTGATACAGTGATACAGATATTAGTAATTCATTATATTAATAATTGTTTTCCTGGATATTTATAGACTATTTACAAATTTACAATTTGATAGCACATGCTCAATCTCTGAACTCATTTAGGATTCTCACAGAAATAATTCTATAATTTCTCAATTCCTGTAATTCTTGATTTCTATTTTTTTATCTCAGAGCCACAGCCACTAAATAGTAAAACCAAAGTTTAAGTAAAAAGAGCTTAAAGTCAGTTCAATTCTTTTATAATTTAGTCATGTGCTATTCTTTAGTTTGTCCCATTCCCTCCCCTACCCCCAAATCTATTCTCACTTAGCTGGCAATTATATCTATTTGGTGTTCAAAAATGAGATGTCTAATTTCTAAATACAAACACATATACTATTATCTTGATGAGAAAATATATGAAGTATAATCCAAATATCTATCTCCTTAAATAAAGTATGTGACTCTAATATAAAAACTTTCACAAGAAGTTTAAAGAAATGAAATAACAGAATATAAAATAGTACTTACTCGCATTTGTACTTAATTCTAATAAGATTCAGACTCAGTTATAAATCCTGAATCAAGCTTCTTTTAAGCAAACTTTTATAAATTTGCAGGCTTTCATAAATCCAAACACACATTTGGAGCAAAATATATTCTCTGCCTGTACTCTATAAATGGCACTAACATTCACTAGAACAGAATTGTGGCCGTATGTTAACAAATGAACTTAGTCATGACCTTTCATAAATAATTCTGTTTATAGAGAGAAGCTTTTGTATGCTTAACATTTTGTTCCCGTGTTTCTCAAATATTAAGATCAATGCCTGACTGGGTATAACCCTCAGAAACAGCAAAAGACCGGAGTTTACTATGTAGAGAGATAACTTGTTCAAAGTCCTTATCTTTTTACTTCCTAGTTAGGTTATTATGCAAGTTATCCTATACCTCTCTGCCATAATTATCTCATTTGTGTACCTGTCGGAAAAACTTTACGTGAAGGTTAAATGATGTAATGCATGCAATTATAGTGAAAGAATATTCATGAAATAGGAGCTAGAGAAAATGTACAGGGGTTAAGAGCACAGAGCCAAAAAAAAAAAACAAAACAAACAAAACAAAACATTCAAGTAATAGACTGGCAAAAAACATAACGCTCAATGTTCTTGCACCTCATTCATACATTTTCAGCCATAATTCTATCTAGATCCTTTTCAAACTTATTTGCATCATTGACAAAATGTGCAAGTTAAGGAGCAGTTAATTTCTCAGAGGTCAGGGAACATGCCTGATAAATGCTTGGACCCAGGTTTGAACCTCAACACCAGACATGACTTACTGTTGAAAACTTCACATTAATTTTTATTGACAGATGTTGGACTCTGCAATAGAGGGCAAATCCCAAATCATATGAATACATAAGTTCTAAAGCTGTTGACCATTGTAGGCAGCTTGCCAACCTCCAATACTTAATTAGAAAACTATGTGTTCATATACAGATGAATGTATTATGAATGAAGAATTGTGGCAGTCCAAAATACTATGGCAAAAAATACTAGATCAAAAAAATTGACTTAATCTTTTATAAATCTTTTGTTGCTGTTTTGTTTTGTTTGGGAGACCATGCTCTGCATTTTTCAGGGCTTATTCCTGGCTCTGTGCTCAGGACTCAGGAACCACTCCTGGCAGGACTGACAGAGCTCAGGAATCCAGGAATCTCTGTTTCCTGGGCTCATTGGGCCATATGTGGGAATTTAATCCAGGCTGGCAACATGCAAAGCAAGTTATTACCTGCTATACTATCTCCCCGCCTAGACACTATTTTTCAAATTTCCCCACTCCTGCCATATTTGATACAGCATTTATTTATTTATTTTGTCTGGAGGCCACATCTAGTGATGCTCAGGGGGTGACTTTTGGTTTTGTACTCAGGAATGAATCATGGCTATGCTCTGAGAAGCATATGGGATGTCAGGGATTGAACTCTGGGTGACTGCAGCTTGCAAATCAAATGTCCTATCACTCAGGCCTCTGGCCTTTTAATGCCATACATTGAGCTTTTCTTTTAAAGGGATAGTAATAAAGCTGAGTGAGAATTCAGCCTGGGAAGGTCCCTAAGTAAAGACAGTAAAATGAGTTTCAAGATATGAGGTAGAAAAACATTTTAGTGTCATTTTATGATGTGTTGTGCTGAAAGAATATCATGAGTGTGATGTCTTCTCTTCTGCTTGAAAGCAACATGCTCAGAGATATACAGACAAAAAAAATACAGATGAAAATGACTCAGGAAAGTATGACAAAGAAAAATATTGCAAACAGCTTGTGTTTTTATGTTCGCTCTTGGGAAAGCAAAGCAATCTTTATTATCTGTTTCCTAAAGGAGTCAGAGGGTAGAGTGAAGACTGCAGCGCTTTTTGAAAAGCATCTATAAGACTTTTGATTTAAAGACCTTCTAGCATTAATCTAGAATCTGAAATTTTAATATTGATGTAATAAAACAAAAATAAGGCCACCTTTAAAAAGTCTATCTTTTGCTTTAAAAAAAAACAATTCCTTTCTTTAAAATTTTGTTTGTTTGTTTTTGTCTTTTGGGCCACACCCAAAAGCTTATTCCTGATTCTGCACTCAGAAGTTACGCACCCTTGGCAGGACTCAGGGGACCACATGTGGTGTCAGGGATCCGACCCCGGGGAGCTGCTTGCAAGTCATGTGTCCCATCTGTGTACTATCACTCCAGACCTCTCCATACAATTTTTTATAGACTGCACTATTTACGTTCCCACCAACAAAAAGCAGAGAGATCCTTTTCTTCCGCATTCTCACGAGGAATTGTGCCCATTAAAAAAGAAAAAAGTACACACACACACACAGAAACACATACCATTCACCACTGTGAGGTGATATTTTACTTTGTTTTTGACTTTCATTTAATTACCAATAAGAATTTTGAATAGGGATGAAGAGATAGTACAGTGATTAGGACACGTGTCTTGCATATGACCAATCTGGGTTCAGTTTCTTGTACCCCCAAAAGATCCCCTGAGACCACCAGTTATGGTCCCTGAATGCGGAACCAGGAGTAATCCCTGAGTACCTCTATGTGTGAACCATCTGTAGAGTGTTATTTTGAAAAATGTCTCTTGAACTTTTTCTCCTATATTTTGATTAGGCTCTTGCTTTTTCTTATTGAGTTATTTTATTTCTATAATAATATTGGATAGATATTTTATATTTTGGCTATCATTTCATATAATTTCAAATATTTGGTCAAAATGTTTTTTGGTTCTACTTTTTTCACTGTGTAAAGGATTTTTAATTTAAGTGCTTTCATTTTGTCATTTGTGTTTTTGTTTCACTTGTCAACGAATTTGCATATCCCAATTCATCTCAAATGTTGAGGTTTTGAAAAATCACATTTAAAAAAAATATTTTATGGTTTGTCATATAAAATTAAACTTCTTTATCTATTTTAAATTAACTTTGAGTTTTGTATTTAATAATGATCTACTTACTTTCTTTTCCCATGACTCTAGTTAACCCAATATAGCTTATTGAAGATACTTTCTCAGTTTAATGTTTTTGCTCATTATAAGAAATTAACTGATTGTCTATGGGAGAGTTACTTCTGGACTCTTAATTCTATTCTGTTGGTCTTTGTATCTATTTTTACCTAAATCTTATTGTTTTGATTATTGTAAGTTTGTAGTATAGTATTTTTTGTCTTGTTTTTGTGGTTGTTATTATTAATCACAGAGCATTATGTCTCCCTAATTTTAATTTTTGAGAACTCTGACTCTTTTTTGGTTTTTATAGTTCTAAACAAATCTTAGAATTATTTGTTCTTGTTACCTTGAAGAATTATTGGGGCGGAGCGAAGCCCAGCGGGTAGGGCGTTTGCCTTGCCACGGCCGGCCTATGAGACCTGGGTTCGATCCCGCACCCATATGGTCCCCGCACCAGGTAAATCCTGAGTGCAGAGCCGGAACCCCTGAGCATCCCGGTGTGACCCAAAAGCAAAGAAAAGAATTATTGGCATTAAAATAGGAATGACTTAGCTATTTCTCTCATATGCAGGAGTTTATATGGTGTACTAGATTTTTGTTGGTTCTTGTTGGACTACAGTCCTAGGTTTAATATTGGGTTGTCCTGCAGAAAGCACAGGTTAATTGAACTGCACCCATTCCAGTGCTCCTGAAACCAACTCTAAATGACCCATAAAGAAGTGACTGAGTAATGACCCAGTTGGGGTTAGGAAAACTTAACTTGGACTGAGGATCATAGTCTGGGATATATGCCAAGATTTTCCCAGAAAAAACACCCTTTGCCATGAATTCCCCCAAAAAATCATATTAAGCTTAACAGAGAATTAAAAAAATCTATATCTCTTACTATGTTTATACAAAATGACTAGAAATATTATTGAGAAACAAATCTAATATGATTATTTGTGAGTTACTGGTAAAGGAAATGAGAAAGCAATAAGCTGCTAGATGGAATCTGACCCTTGGGTGGATCTCCTAGAAAGAATCTAGAAATATCCAGTTAGGTAGAATTAGCCCTTAAGTGGATCCTCTAGATGATTGTCCCAGAAGGAAAGGACTTTATACCTGTTCACTGTTTACCACCTATCTGAAACTTCCTACTCCCAGCCTTTCATAATATCTCTATAACTAGCCAGTTTTACTTGAATCAAACAACCACTGATTACCAAGCATGTGGTCCATCAGTCTAGGGGATGGTCATTGGCCCTGAACACACCAGGGGACCCCTGTTCAAACCTATCATCTATTGGTAACCTTGCCTAACTCCAACAGGTTTCAGTATAATGATTATCTGCTTCTCCAGTATCCCAAATCTTAAGTTTGATGTAGACTTTTTCCACATGGTGTATAATCCTAAAATTTTATTTAATATGTTTTCCCTAACTGCGGATGACAAAGATATTTTGTTTTCATTTCTACTATTTTTTTTTTTGCTTTTTTGGGTCACACCGGAAATGCTCAGGGTTTCTTCTGGCTCTGCACTCAGGAATTACTCCTGGCGGTGCTTGGGGGACTGTATGGGATGCCAGGGATCAAACCCAGGCCAGCACGGGCTGGCCACGTGCAAGGCAACGCCCTACCCGCTGGGCTATCACTCCAGCCCTTCATTTCTTCTATTAACTGTATAGTTATCTTTCATAATTAAAATTTTATTCCATAATATATTAATCTTTATATAGAGTTTTAGTAACTATCGTTTCTATTTTTTGTCTTTATGCAAGTCAGTTTTCCAGTATTTGTATTTGATATTCGTATATTTTCTACTAATATGTAGCATTAAATTTAACAATAAGTTAATGCTCACATTATAGGTGCTAGTTTCAGAGAACTTTGTTTTGTCTCTTGTTTTGTTTTGTTGTGCAGAGCTTGGTTTGGTCTTTGCATAACCTCACTAACCCCCAGCACTCTCATTTTTGCTTTCTGATTAAGCTACAACTCTATTAATCTTGACATTTTGTTTTGTTTTGGGGTCATAACGGGCCATGCTCAGGGTTACTGAACATGAATTCTGGAGAATTCCTCCTGATGGTACTTATGGGATCATATGGAATGCCAAGGTTCAAACTTGGGTCAGCCACATACAAGACAAATGCTCTACCGGCTGTGCTACACTCTGGCCCCAAGTTTTTAGGATTTCTATATTTAGAGAGATAGATCTTGAGTCTTTTTAATTTTATGGTCAATCACTTGTATCACTTGTATCACTTGTCTTCCCATTGTTCATCGATTTGCTCGACTGGGCACCAGTAACATCTCCATATGTCCTTGTCATGTGCTAATGTAGCCCAAAGGCAACTACTTTCTCCAGGAACATGAAGAGCCTCAAACTATTCCTTCAAGTCATGGGAATCAGTCTACAGTTGATTCTGGTTTTTGGCATATCAAATACAACACGGGTAGCTTGCCAGGCTCTGCCATGCATGTGGTATACTCTTGTAGTAGCCTCTCATCTCGTGCATGTATTGATGAATTGCAATGTTCAGCTTTTCTGCTGGGTGGAGCTCTGATGAGCTGTGGAGTCCAGATGCTGAAAATTGCGGCCCTCATGGTGTGGGGGCTCCTCTGGTTTCTTACGAGGCTCTGCTGGGATGGAGGGTCAGAGCTAGAACCCGCCTTCGCTCCTGGGCGTCTCATGATTGGCTGGGCACAGAGAGAGCCCGTAGCAGCTCTACCCTGTGTCTCAGAGTCTCTGAATCAGGCATACCTGGGCTTGAAATAGACAGCTATAAGGTGGGACTCTGACAAGCAGGGCTGTGATCAGCTCTACTGCTGGGTGGAGCTCTGACGAACTGTGGAGTTTATGGTCAAATTAGGAATTATTCAAACTTTATAATTTTAAATGCATTTTATGGCAAATTAATTTTGTTATTCAAAACACTCAACTGGAATTCTTTTTTGTTATGTTTTGTTTTAGATGTGTTGTTCTTGTTGTTTCTTGATAGAGGGACCACACCGAGAAGTGCTTACTTCTGGCTATGCTACTGGGGCTTTGGGAGACCATTTGGGATTCCAGGGACCAAACTTGGGTTGGCTGCAATCAAATAAAACAATGTATCTTTTGTACTATCTCTCATTTCCCCAACTGTAATTCTTACTGGAACTATATTAAATGCATAAGCAATTTTTTAAGTATTGACATAATTATATTGTTCTACCAGGCACTTTGTAATTCATTTTAACATGTATAAAACCTCATATCTTGTTTTAATGTTTTAACTTTTCTCTGTATGATTATTATGTTCTGAATTGAATTATTTAAAATATGCTGTATACTTACTATTGCTATTATAATCAGTGCCTCCTTTTATTGGATTATTTAAATTTTTTATTTGTAAACCAAAGAACAAATTATTTATCTCGAAAATTGCCTCATCTGTTTTAAAAATTTTAGAAGTATTTTCATTATTTCCATGATTCTCTCTTCTGGAGAAGCTTGTATTACCTCCCCCTTATATTTCTATGAATAAGACTATTTTTCACTTAAAAATAGATCAGACAAACACACTTTTTTTAAAAAAAGTATAAAGAATAGTATACAATAGCATATCATTCCACTTCCTATTGTAATGAAAGTTACAAACTTTGCACCCGGCAGTGTCTTAGTTAGTGAAGTATATCTGAGGCATGATTATCAGTAATTGAAAGGATACTCAATAAACTTGGTTTTGAGAGGATTTCCCTCCTTAAAAAAGATGCTATCAGCTAAGAGTTTGCATTTTAGTAAAGCTTAAAACCCCTAAGTAAAGCTTAGGGGTTACCTATCCACATGAGCCTACAATTAATTTGAAAAGAAATCCAAGAACTTCTATAAATAATTGCATGGGATATCAGGACATAGAAGTGACCTGTAATTCATGATGTCACTGATACAAAACTTTATGAAAGTTGGTCTAATATTTTTTATTGCCTTTGAGTAGGCAATTGAAGTCATGGAGAGGTGTCAACAGCTGATATGTTTCCATGGTAGCATTTCCTCCCAGCTGAGATGCTATACAGAAAAATGGATATAGGTCAGAAAGTGTTTACACAGACAAAGCAACTGCATATTAAAATCAAAAGCCTTTGTAGTCATCACTTACTAAAGGAGATCTGTGACTTCTTATTTCAGGCGATTGAAGTTTCAGACTATTAGTACTGATTCATCTTTGGGGTGATGCTGCAAGCAACACTGGGGCATGGAACACTTAGGGCAAGAATGCTTTCTTCCCTGCATATTGGCAGTTCTATTTTAAAAGATATTTGGGTCAGGATAAAACTTTTCCCCACTGGATTCATCTGTTTCTTGAAATAGAGTTATATTCAATTGAATAATTCTCCCAGATGGCAATTCATTTTAAAATGAATTGCTCCTGGGTAAAAAACAAACAACTTGCTATTCTATGTACAATAAATATCTATTATTTATTTTGTGTCGTGTCTAAGGAATAATATTACTGAAATGCAATTAAGCAAGATATAACTAAAAGGAAGGAGGTAATAAGGGTGTGATAGATTCAAGAAAGAATAAAACTAGTCAATAGGCCAGAAACAAAAGATCATGATCACCATCTTCCCGTTGATCATCTATTTGCTAGAGCGGGCACCAGTAATATCTCCATATGTCCTGTCTCATGCCAGTAGAGCCAGGGGCATCGGCTTGCTACAGGAACATAAAGAGCCTCAAACCATTATATTAGGTCATGGGAATGACCTAATGTAATTGTTACTGGAATTTGGCATATCAAATACAACACGAGAAGCTTGCCAGGCTTGCCAAGCGGGAGGCAAACTCTTTTAAACACCTCCAAATAAAGCATTTATTGATGAACGGTGCAGCCGCAGCTGCCGCAAGCCAGGCTGTGATGGGCTGGTCTGCTGGGTGGAGTTCTGACGAGAGGGAAGTCCAAATGTGGAAAATGGCGGCGCCCATGGAGTGAGGGTGGTCGTCTGGCTTGTTGTGAGGCTCTGCCGAGGTGGTGGGCCAGGGCTAGAACCTGCCATGCCTCCCGACTGCCTCATGAACAGCTGTGCACAGGGAGAGCAAGGAACAGCTCTGCCCCAGAAACAAAAATAATTTTAAAAGTGCAAAGTAAGAAGGGAGCTGGAGAAATGGTCCAGTGAGTAGATTGTTTGCTTGCACACACAGGTTGACCTACTGTGAATCCTCAACACCCTCATATAGTAGCCAGAGAACCAGCCAGGCATTACTTCCCTCTGAGTTTTCTGAGTCAAGGAATAATCCCTGAGATCACAGCCAGGTGTGGAGTGTGGCCAAAAAAAATCAAATTTAAAGAAAAAGAGGGAAGAAGAGAAAGGAAGAGAGGATAGAGGGAAGGAGGGTATGAAGATAGGAAGGAAGAAATTGAGGGAGGGAGAAAGGAAGGAAGGAAGGAAGGAAGGAAGGAAGGAAGGAAGGAAGGAAGGAAGGAAGGAAGGAAGGAAGGAAGGAAGGAAGGAAGGAAGGAAGGAAGGAAGGAAGGAAGGAAGGAAGGAAGGAAGGAAGGAAGGAAGGAAGGAAGGAAGGAAGGAAGGAAGGAAGGAAGGAAGGAAGGAAGGAAGGAAGGAAGGAAGGAAGGAAGGAGAGAGGGAGGGAGGGGAGGGAGAGAGGGAAGGAGGAAGAGAGGGAAGGAGGGCAAGAAGGAAGGACACCTTCAATAAGACTATCAACAGCCTTGACATCGGATTAGTGATCATAGTTCAAGAGTAGGGTCACTAGAAGAATAAATGTCCTCAGTGATATTTTCTTGTTCTTGGGGAAAAGGTCATACTAGGATTGCAAATGAGAGGACAGAGGTATGAGAAGAGAAAGGTTGGAAAGTGCCTTTTGCATTGCCTTTCCCAGGAAAGATTAGCCTAGAATGGGCTTGTATTTTCTGAGACTCCAAGACCCCATGGAATCTGAAAGGTTAGGGCCCCAAATTGAGATTTGTGGTTGACACAGGAGCAGAGCACGTGGTAGTGACCCCTAAGAAGTTTGGGGACATAAATAACTCTTCACCTTATTGGAATCAACACTTGTCCTTCCCCGGCATGAACCACACACCACTTCTCCTCATAAAGCCTATCACGATGCCAAGGGGAAGACTATGGGCTTTGGTGAACTGAAGGGTGGGAGAAAATCCAGGTGAATTCTGGATCAGATTCCCTGAACCCTGGGCCAACGGAAAGGCTCCTATGGGAGCATTTCAGTCCCCTGAAAATGGAACTAAGGCCAGGAGCGAGCCCTGTCAGCCAGTGGCCGCAACCAATATCCTGTCAGTCTCAGCTAGAAATAGAATATCTAGAAACGATAATGCCTAGAGAATATAAGAACATAAGAGAATATAGAGATATCATAGAAGAGAACATCTAGAGAAGTTCAGGGATGCTGGCGTTTTCGTGGAGCGTGTGTCGCTTCAGATTCAGAACGTCCAGTGGCTCTGGGGTTAGAAACCAAGAGAGGGCAATCTCCTTGTACTTAGTGCTGCAGCGCTACCCTTCACCTGGTATTGGTCCTGGGACTGGTCACCAGTCTTTATACTCTCTGGGGTCTGCTGCCCCCTACTGCCGGATGGGCTACTTGCCTGTAAAGATGCATCATTCCCGTCACGGGTTGCACCCTTTGCCTCTGAGTGAGAGGGCCCAAAGGTGCTGGGCAACTCAGCTAAAATGAACCCAGTTACTCCAAGGGTTCAGTAATTCCCAGACTAATTTTGGGAGGTCCTAGACACAGAAAATTTCTCTGGAAACCCTGAAAGTATCTTCTTGCAGTCTATTTGTGATTTAATTTTATCGGTAGAAATCCGAAGAAAAGATCAAAGGGGCAAAGCTCCAGTTCATGCCCGAGCCTCTTAAAAGAAAGCGCTATCAAAAAGTGTCTAATTTGTGAAATAACGTTGTTTCCACGTCGTGTAAGATGTGGAAGCACTAGGCCTGGATCATGAAAGAGTCATTTGAAACATTCTGGAGTCTAGAGCCCAGAAACCAGCTGGGAGCTCGTTGCAGAAGCAGATACTGCTGAATCTGGATTCCTGGGTTTGCTTGCACCAGGCCATTAAACCAACTGCTATGGACCCAGAGAATTCTAGTTCAGTAGCTAAGGTATGAAACCAACCCCAGTGCCTAATGATGGAAAAGTGGATCACAAAGACGTGGTATTTGTGAACAGTGAAGTGCTACTAGCTGTAAGGAATGGTAAAATTATGCAATTCATTGCCACCTGCATTGAACTTGAAGATCAATAAATGAAGTCAGCTAAAGGAAGAACAAACATGGGATGATTTCACTTATATGTGGTTCATGGAATAACTGGAGGAGGGAATACAATGTTTGAAAGTGGGGATGCTTAGATCACGCTTGGCCCCAGATTATAGGAAGGGAAGGACATAGAAGGAAAGAAATAAGGGGGTGGTTCAAGGAGATTATAGTCCATCCGTGGAGTAAAGGAGTGGTATAGCTAAATATCCAAATCACAGAGTCGCAACACTGAAAAGAAGAGACCCAAACGTTAGCAATCAAACTGAAAAATGTGTCTGTCAAGGTAGCAGGTTGGAGGAGGGAAAGGGTTGGGAGGGATCCTGTGAGACCTGGTGGAGGGAACAGACAGTGATGGTGAGGCTCATGATGGAACATTGTATTTCTAAAGCTCAACTAATAACAATTTTGTAAAACAGAACTTTAATAAAATGTAAAATCACTTCACTTCACTTGTATCACTTGTCTTCCCGTTGTTCATCGATTTGCTCAAGCGGGCACCAGTAAATCTCCATATGTCCTGTCATAAGCAAGAGTAGCCCAAGGGCATCTGCTCATTCCAGGAACAGGAAGAGCGTCAAACCATTCCTTCAGGTCATGGGAATGAGGTCCATAATTGTTACTGGTTTTTGGCATATCAAATACAACACGGGTAGCTTGCCAGGCTCTGCCATGTAGGTGGTACACTCTCAGTAGTAGGCTCAGATTAAATAATGAGGATATGGATTATATGGTCCAGGGGCAGTCAAGGTTATATTTTGAATTTGACTTGTTTTCAGGGCAATTGTCCCAGAGTGGGAGTGCCCACTGGCAGCCTGGGATGGGAATGACCTATGTTGCCAATTCAAATATTTGGGCTTCAACTACTATTGCACCTGTAATCTGCAAAATGCCACACTATGGGAACCTGAATTCCCTCTTGATTGTACCTCCTACCATTACTGGCTGTAGAAAAGGGAGGTTTGCTCTGGGCAGGTTCAAAATACTGAGCCCAGCCTTAACCACTGGAGTGTCAACCAGGCTGCAGATATAGAAGTCATTGAAGCAGGACAGTATACAGGAGACATTATTGTAACCCAGAAAGCCTGGATTGAAACACCCATTCCCTAACCCCAGATCAAGGTCAGCACCTCCCTACTCACCCCTCCCCTCTCTCTCTCCAGCACTACCAGGAGAATAATTACCCAACTATCCCCTACTATGGCAATCAGTCAGCCATAGTGAAGAAGATTTGAACCAGCTGAAGTAGCAGATTAGAGAACATGATAAGAACTGTGAGATTGGTAACATGTGGTCACAGGGCCACAGGGCCAGATTATGTCATCCATATTGTCCATGACTAACCGTAGACATGGGATTAGGTAGCACTGGGTTTATAGTCTTTTTATCATGCATGCTCCACACTACAACACCTAGACCATCATGCCCACATACACCAAGATTGGTTATAAAAATTAGACTTGCAAGTGATTTGGGTTTGGAGCATAAGGAGGAGGGAATAAAGCAGAATATAAGAAACATGATCCCTGAGTTATTTATCCCAAGAACTGAACAAGTATGACATTGCTGGAAATCATAAGAGGAACAGAATGAGTCTGATTGAGTTATAAGAACGGGAACAGAGAAGCCACAAGTATGTTAAAGAGATGCCTAAAATGAATAACACGATGCACTGTAACACGGAATGCATTAATTTCAGGATCACACAACCCTCATCACCACCGCAGCAGACATGCAGAATGCTGGTACGTCATATAGTACCAAGCTGACACCCTGCCCATGGTCATAGCAATGTATAAACGTCTTATGGCAATAGCAAAGTTGAGTTCACCCATGCAATAAATTGGAAGTCTCTCTCATTGTTTAAGCACTGCCTGTTTCTTGATCAGAATTCCTTAACACTGCCATAACTTACAGATCTAAAATTGAAGATGGTATTTGATAAGACCATAAACAGAGAATGATTATTTTACTTACTCATCATGTATAGTTCCTTAAATAATATTCCCTTACTTCTTCTCCTTTGCTCCATAAGTTTGTTCCTCATAAGAAGAGTATCTTACCAGAAAAAGAACTATCATTATTTGAAAATATGACTTGAAAAGATGTCAGTAATCATGATTTTATACTCTTATTTTTTATTTTTTTGCATTTTGAGTCACACCCGGCAATACTCAGGGGTTACTCCTGGCTCTGCACTCAGGATTTACTCCTGGCTGTGCTTGGGGATCATATGGGATGCCAGGGAATCAAACCTGGGTCAGCTACTTGCAAAGTAAATACCCTACCCATTGTGCTATCACTCTGGCCCAAATTTTATACTCTTTAGCGTAACTGTGGTACTTTTTATTCAGAAAACTTCACAATCTTGAGCCAATATAGACTTCTTTGCTGAGATTATAGGAAAAATATGGAATGTTGTAGAGTTACTTATGGATCATGGATCTTTATTAAATTATTAAAGTAGGTGAAGACAGGAAGTACTTGTGAAAAATAGAGGATGGAATAGGGTCATAGACTAGAAAACTGCAAAGGAAAAGTACAGTTTTTATGTGGGCACTTGTTGGAAGAGAGGCAGGAAGTTGTGGGCAGATACCAAGATGTTTTTCTACTTTCATATTGAATCTTCTGAGTAAACAGAGAACCAAGAGGCCCAACCAATCCACTTGATTGAATTTATAAAGAAAGATATATAATTAAAGTTAAACACTGAAAACTAAGAATTAAACACTTAAATATATTGTCAACAGATTTGAATATCAAACACTCTAATGATATTGTTAAGATTTTATTCGCTTTGTTTTGTCTTTATGTAAAGTTATTCTAGATCTTTTAAAATAGATTCCTTCTGAAGAATTTTGGAAATCAGGTATAGAATAAGTTACCCATTCTAACTTATTACTCCAAAGACTAGAGCTCCAATTCAGAGGCATATCAAGACAAGAATATATGCCTTTCTCTAAGTGTTTGTTGTGAAACCTCTTTCTGTATCAGTCACTTGGTACCTTTTGCATATTTCTTGGAGAAACAAGTAAGTTGGTACAATTTTTATTCCATAAATATATTTTCATTTATAATATGCAATATACAGTTCTATTTTACTGAATAGAATAGAATAGAATAGAGCCTCAGAAGAAGCCAGAGGAACCCCCAACACCATAATGGCAGCCATTTTCAATGTCCGAACTCCACAGCTTGTCAGACCCCCACACAAAAGAGAAGCTGAACTCAAGCCTGGAGACTCAGAGTACCACCCTAGAGAGAAGTTAATTTCAAGCTCAGGTATGCAGGTCTCGGCAGCTAAAGTCACTGGGCTTCCGTAGAGATGGAGTTGTGGTCCCTCTCCCCCACCTCCGTCCTTTCTGGGAGACCCTGTGGAACTGCCCACGAACTGCTCCAGGGCTGTCAGCTGGGATCCAGAGACACTGACACATGGGGCAGAGCTGCTCCCAGTTCTTCCAGGTACATCAAATTAGGAGAAATCAACCATGTTCCAGAAATTCAGATGGTCAGCGCAAGAACAGAAATAGACCAGATTAGCCTGTAAACCTGAACTCCAACCTAAACCCTAAGCCCCATCCTGGACCGTTTCATGGACCCCACTGCCCTCTTCCAGTACTCAATGGACCTGAAGACCTGTCCTGTTAAAAATTACTTCCATCCACTGAGGAGGAGAAAAGAAAGGAGATGAGAATGCTTCTAGTCTGACAGTAGACAGGGCCCTCTAGGATAAATCCAGAGCCACAACAGAGCCTGGCAAGCTACACATGGTGTATTAAATATACCAATAAAAGTAACAATAATCAACCTCATTAGCAATGAATAGAAACGTTACTGGCACCCGTTCAAGCAAATCAATGAACAACGGGAAGACAAGTGATAAAACTGACAAGTGAATATACAGTTCTAAGTATTTTATAAATATTAAATCTTTTCATCCTAATCATACGATCAGCTTCATAGGTTTATTTAATGTTATATATGCATTTTTCAAGTAAGGAAATTGTACTTCTACTGATGGAAGCAATAAACTACTCAAAGTAAAGATAAAAAAAAACTAATTAGTTTGAGTCCAGATCAGTAATTTAAAAAATATTCATTACTTTCTACACTATTCTGTTCTCCATGACCTTTAAAGAACATTGGGTTGGAGGAAATAATGAAGGTAATTGGAACAAAATAAGTAAAAGCAAAAATGAAAGAACTCATTTGAAAAATGTCAGTAGTGAACTCACACTGATTTAACTACTTATTTTATGAAAAAATAAAATTGGGTGGTGGTAGAAATTAGAACGACCATTGGAAACAGTTTTAGTTAGCAACTACTCTATCAGGATGAAGGTAATGAATGTCTGTCCATTCACAGCCTTATTACTGACTCCAAGCCCTTTATCAAAATCAAAATCATAATTCTTTTCAATGGAGTATGGTGACGGCCCTTGAAATAAATTTAGTACCAGTAATTCACTGAATCTTTACTGAAAGAACTCAATAGAACTCAAGTACATCATTTTATGCATGTAAATTATGATTTATTACAGATTTAGATTACAGTGAATGTATCACTTCACTTGATCACTTGAATCCCGTTGTTCATCGATTTGCTCGAGCGGGCACCAGTAACATTTCCATTGGACCCTATCACGTGCCAATGTAGCCCAATGGCATCTGGTTGATTCAGGAATATGAAGAGCCTCAAACCGTTCCATCAGGGTCTTTACAAGGAAGTCTGACCATCTTGTAGGTGGGCGGCCACGTGATCTTTTGACATCCCGTGGGATCCAGTCAGGTAAAAGCTCTAGTCCAGCAGTTGTCTCCAAACCGCATTACATGTCCAGCCCATCTGATTTTCGATGCCTTGGCAAACGAGACAGCATCCCTGATTCTGGAATAGTGACAGAGGTCAGAACTCCAGATTCCTTCTCTCACTTGAGTGAGGCGTGATATTCCAAGCATAGCTCTTTTGATTCCTCTCTGGGAGACCCGAATAGCATTCTCATCCTGCTTTCGTAGGGCCAAGGTCTCTGAGGCGTATGTTAATGCAGGGAGAATGGTGGAGTCAAAAAGATGTGCCCGGAGCCGGAGGTTCATTGTCATTTTAGCAATTTCTTCAATGCCTTTGAAGGCATTCCATGCTGCTCTCTTCCTCAAGCGCAGCTCAGGTGTTATGTCGTTCATCATGTTGATTTCTCGACCTAAGTACACATAACTGCTGCATTCAGAGATGTTTGTTCCATTGAGAGTGAATGGGGCCTCAGGAACTAGTTCATTCTTCATGAACATTGTTTTCTTTTAGATTCAGCTGTAGACCTATCTTTCCACATTCTCGGTCAAAGTCAGCCAGCATTTGTGCTGCTTGGCTAATGTTTGGTGTTATTAGAATGATGTCATCAGTGAAGCAGAGGTGGTGTAGTTGCCGAACATCTATCTTCACTCCCATTCCTTCCCATTCTAATTGTCTCATGATGTTCTCGAGGGTGGCACTGAAGAGTTTTGGTGAAATGGTATCACCCTGTCGAACCCCTCTTTTCACATTAATGATCACTTCTTTGTAGAATGGTGAGATCCTGGTGGTGAATCCGTAATACAGCTCACGAAGGATCTTGATGTATTGGGTTTGAACACCCTGTTTGGCTAGGGCTTCGATGACTGCTTCAGTCTCCACAGTATCAAAGGCTTTCTATAAATCAATGAACGTGAGACAGAGCAACATCTTGTACTCCCTACAAACCTCGATGAGCTTGGTTACTGTGTGGATATGGTCGATTGTGCTGAATCCTTTCCGGAAGCATGCTTGCTCGCATGGTTGTCCTTCAACTAGTGTTCTGCTAATCCTGTTCAGGATGACTCGTGTAAACAGCTTGTAGATGACGAACAACAGGCAGATGGGGCAATAGTTGCCGATGTCATGAATGTCTCCCTTCTTGAACAGTAGAACTGTCCTGCTGGTTTTCCATTGGGAGGGCACCTTGCATTCGGACAGGTAGCATGTGAAGAGCCTAGCTAGTGTATTGATGAGTACCGATGGCAGATTCTTCAGGTGTTCGGGTCTGACTTTGTCTGGGCCTTGTGCTGTTCCCTTCTTTACCGACGAGATGGCATATAGGATTTCAGAAGGGAGAACGTTGGGAATGACATATCCATTCTGTGGAATTTGGTATGTGGGCAGGTGGATGTGGCTATCAAAGAGATTTGAGTAGAAGTCATGGATAATCTTCTCCATTGCCTTTCTGGAAGATGTGATAGATCCATCAGGGCGTTGGAGGGCAGTCATCTTGGTCTTATAGTTGGCGAAGGACAGGCGGGCAGTGCGAATGCTTTTCCTGGCTTCTGCTGCATCTTCCAGTATTTCTGCTCTTCTGTCTTTGAGGTCTTCTTTTATTGCTTCTCTGCACCGTTTAGCAAGCTTGGACGTTGGCATTTGGTCTCCTGAGGCTCACGCCTTGCCATGTTGGCGAATGAGCTCGCGAGTTTCTGAAGACAGGCGTTCTTTTGTGTCTTTCTCTCTCTCGGCATTCTTCGCACAATCATGGAGGTGCTGAACCAGTCGGTTGTATTCTTCATCGATGTCGCCAATGATGGTAACTTCCCATGTTGCTGCAATGGTGCCAAAGAGTTCCCAGTTGGTGGTCGTTCTGGGAGTTCTCTTCTTAAACTTGGCAGCCTTTTCTCCCCGTTGCGGGAAGTAGAATTTTGCATGAAGGAGACGGTGGTCCGATCTTGTTTGGAATTTGGGGACGACAGCTACATCGGTCAGACAAAACCGTCGATTGAAGATGATGTGGTCAGTTTCATTGTGGAACTGTCCTCCAGGAGATTCCCATGTCCAACGTTTCGCTTCAGCTTTCTGGAACTGTGAGTTTCCATGAATGGTCTTGGTGGACATGATGAACTCAGATAGTCTCTCACCCTGTTCCTTCCATTCTAGGCCATGGGTCCCGATGTGGAGTTCTTCAGCCGATCTTCTTGGTCCTATCTTGGCATTAAAATCACCAACTATGAACCTTGTAGAAGGTGTGATCTTTTTTATAGAACTCCTCTAATTCCATGTAGAATTTCTCAATTTCATCTTCTTTGTATGTGGATGTTGGTGCGTAGACAATGAAGATAGAAATTGCTGGCAGTGGACCACATCTCTTCAAGTGTAATCATCCTATTTGGTTTTTTAGGCATTCAAATGAATCAATGTTTACGGAGATGTTCGTGTTGACAAGGACACCAACGCCACCGACGCCTCTTTCGTCGCATGTTCCAAGGAACAATTCTTCTCCAGTGTCAAATACAGCATGATGCAACTGACGCCTCCTCGTCTCAGTCAGACCAATGATGTCATACTTGATCTTTTGCACTTACAGCATCATATCCTCAATATATGCTTCCGATGCCAGCATACGTGCATTGAAAGTACAGACAGTCATTTTAGTCATTTTAGTATGACAGTGCAGACAGTCATTTTAGTACAGTGAATATATAAATGGCAAATTCCAAAGGGAAATGGCAAACATGGGCCATCTCATGTTTATTTATGTGTTGTTTATTTATTGTATTTTAGGGCCCCACCTCACTCAGGTGTAAGCTCAAGCTTACAACTGGCTCTGTGTTCAGGGATTACTCATGGCTGGGTTCATGATACAATAAGGGGTGTGAGGGATTGAGCCTGGGTGAGCCAACTGCAAGTCAAGTACCTTCTTTGTACTAGCTCTGTGGTTCCATGATCCATTTCATCTTTAAAGGAAAGTTTACATCAGCATTTTCATAGAAACTAAGTAAATCTTACAAGGAAAAGCAGTGATAAGTTTGTCCTGATAACTCTTTTTCTGTAGCACTCTTTTTAATATTTTAAAAATATTTTCTAAGAGTATAGTTTACCTTGGATTCCTTTTATTTTTCTTGTTTGTTTTTGCTTTTTTGGGTCACACCCAGTAATGTTCAGGGGTTATTCCTGGTTCTGCACTCCGGAATTACTCCTGGCAGTGCCATAGGGAATGCTGCAAAATCAAACCCAGGTCGGCTGCATGCAAGGCAAAAGCCCTCCCCACTGGACTATTCCTCTGGCCCCTTACTTTGTATTCTAAGGACGAGATCCCAATTTAAAGAAGCATCCTTGTCTTCCTAAATAACTCCATTTAATGTTTATTTGCGATCTGATAGAAATACTAAGTTCCAGTGCTCAAGTCTGGTTTAAATATAAATAGACAGTGGTTGTGGCCTAATACTAAGAGTAAGTAACTGCAAGACATTGTCAGATTCAAAAAATAAATTATAAGACATTTTGTAAGTCTTGCAAAGAGAATGGCTCACACACATTGAGCAGACTTTAACCTATTTTTCACCTCAAGTTTAGGGAGAGATTGCAGTAGAGGGCTTACTAAAATTTGTACACATTTGAATCTCCCTGTTGAAACCTTAGGAAAGAAAGGGTTTATGCAAATGACTGTGATATTGGGGGAGGAGCACAAATCAAGCTCCTGGAAAGACTATTATTTTGTTTAACTCATGACTGATAAAATGTTGAAGATAAATATCAGAGATATTATAAAATGACACTGGTGATATTTTAATTAATATGTAAGAACATAGAGTATAAATATAACTATAAATGTTATAATAAATGTATATTATGGAATACAGCATTCTAACTTTCTTGTCTTTAGTAAGAATTTATGATGGTGTAGTTGCAGGTACCAATAATTCAGGCACTTGGATTTGGAAGAAATTATACCAGAATGTCAAGCAATAATAAACACTAAACTGTGAAATTAAGTATTACACTGACTTGAAAACTTTTATGATTTTTTTGTTATTTTAGAGCTTTTGGAATGCTGGCCAAAATTTATTATAGAAATTTTTAGACCTTTCAAAACATGTGTTGTTTAAGTAGAAGAAATCTTATAATTTTAATTGGTTTAAATGTATGATCGCATGAAAAGCTAGCCACTTTTCATTTATTTTCATTTAAACGCAAGAGATAGTGATAGACAATATATATGAAAATTGCTGATTGATTTTATAAGCATTTTTATAAATATGCCACAATATTTTGCTTTCTTACAATACTGTATAAAGTATACTTCAGCATTTTCACCTAAATTAAATAAAATAAACAATAAATTAGCAAGCAACCTATTCATGTTTCATATTATTATTTTAAAACTTACTTTACATGAAAATTTAAATAATTATAAACATCGCATATATTAAACATTTCTGCATTTTGTAAAGCTAAAAATTATATAGACATTCTATTTCTGATATATCTTACATTCTTCCCTTGAAATAGACTATATGACTGTAACAAACTGTTTATTAAAGAAATCAATAAATTCACAAGCTTAATTTCATACAACTTTCCAGATATTCAGAGGATTAGCTACTGTGCCTGAATGCAATTTGTTATTAATATTTAATAACATTAATATTGATTATACATATATATATATTTCACATTACAAAGGTTCCTGGGCAAAATATAACCTATTTCCTTTCTTTCAAATATTTAGATGACTAGAAAATATTATTTAATTTATTATTGTTAAATAAGTTTTTTAAAACATGTCATCCTCTTCAATTTAATGGATGAGTTCAAAAACAAAAGAGATTGTGAAGAAAGTGAGTAAGAGAATAAATAATAAGAGGTATGGATAATAAGGGTATAATTTTCTACTGCACTTTATATGAAGGTCCTGAAAACATGGTGTTTTTGCTTTCCCTTCACTAGGAATTCCCATGGGCCTGAAGAATTACTCACCTAGAGACAGGAACAGAAATCAAATAAGTACAAATATTAAAGACAAGGGTCAGTGGACAGTATTTCTATTTTAGTATTCTTTTAAAACTTTCAATAGAATTATTTTAAGAATTGTTTACTCTGCCAACATTTCTCATTTAGAATCCTGGAGAAAGAAAATGTGGGTGGCAGTGACTAATTGACCTGGCAGCTACTGCTTTACCAAACACGTTTGGACAGATCACATTTATGATAATTGAATGAACTCAGAACCATTGAGTAGAGTCAATGTCAGACAAACTCAGAAGGCAATAGGTTTTATCTGATGGCATAATGAGTTATTTGACTTGTTAAAATTTGTTAATATTTTTTGGCTACCTACATTGGTAAGTATTGGGCTAGGCTGTGGAATTGCAATAAAGATACAAAATGTATTTGGCCTTGAGTTTGCTTTACTGGTGAGGTATGCCAATATAACTGATCCCTTGAGAAGGATTGTTGAATGGTGAAGTGTTCATTTAATATGAGCCCTCTTCTCTCACTGACTTTTCCATTGCCTTAAATGGCAATCCATTCTTGTAGTTACTCAAGTCGTCCTTGCCTCCTTTATTTCTCTCATTTCTACCCTCAAACTACAGGCAAAAATCGGTTCTACCCTAGAACTAACCCTAAAACTGTTCTCTCGCCACCAACACCACTTGACTCTGGCCAAACCCATTATGATGACTTCTTTCGATTATTAAATAAAACCCATTTGTTCTCCCTGCGGCCAAGCCCATACCACTTAACTCTATATTCAACGTTGCAGAAATTTGCTTATTAAATACAGTCTTATCATCTCACTTGTGCAAAAACTGCCAGTTATTTTCCATTGAACTAAGCAAAAACTAGAGTCTTCAGAGTGACTGGGAAATGCATGAACGACATTTCTCCTCTATGGATTGTACATTTCTTTAGATAGTCCTGGTACCTCAACTCATTCTGCTGGGGCCATACTAGTGTCCTTGACTGTTGAAATGATCCAGTTCACTTTGTCTAATTCCTTTCTTCTTGCTGCTTGCTATTTCCTCCTGTTAGCAGTGTTCTTTCTCCTTAATCTCTCATCTCCTTTGCTAATTAGTTACTAGAAAGTCTTTTTCTCAATAATGCCAATTTTATATACATCTTGTTTGGAAATCAAATTCTCCCGACTAAAAATTAAATACAAATTTATATTCCTTTTATCTAACCAATATTCTTAATTTTTATAAGTATTATCCAAGGCCACATCCCCAAGAATCATGAAGTTGATGGGTTCAGTGAGCAATGCATATATTTTGTGAATTAATTATAGTAACTCTTAATGGAAAATCTGTATCTAAAACTCAAATTCAAATAAAATCAAATGATATATATAAATGTTTTCATTTGATTAGTAATAAATTTCAGCTTTTCAGCTTTCGTGTGAAAGAGAAATGTGTGCTGTAAGTGTGCTCTTACAGCTAATTTTAGAGTAAATGGGAATTTGAAAATGAGCTTCAAATTCTGAAGGCATGTCAATTTATTTACAGGTCACCTTAGAGAAAAATGACTATTCTATAATCTTTTGTTTTGACTTAGAAAAGAGGTCTTTAGGACTTTGAAATGTGCAATGTGCTGAATAGATGGAAGAAAAGAGATATGATTGAACTAGTAAATGAGAGTGAGCCTTTTATAGAATTGAGAACAATTCAGGATCTTCAATTCCTTTTTCTATTTCCCCAAGGTTAAGGTAACCTTTTGCTATAAAGGACATCAGTGATATTCCAATATCTCATATTTGTAGATCACTCTTATTTTTGAAAAGACTTTATTGTTGTTCTCTATGTTTGTTAGGAAAATAAAATATGCTTTTTATTTATACATACTTCAGGGAATTGTGAATATATGCACTGACAAAATTTAAGGAAAAAGAAGAGAATAAGGTGTAAATAAAGGATATGGGAAATAGCAATCATTTAAAATAGATATTTTATATAGTAAAAAACCCTTACTTTCCATACATTGTTATTGTTATCTAAAGACATGCAAATTTATAAAAATTAGTTTTACTATTTAATTCTACCATTATCAGAAAAGACAAGTGTTTGACTCATTATAGAGTTTAGTTTTTGAGAGAATTGTCAATCTTTCTGTTTGGTTTTGGGGCCATGTCTAGCAATGCTCAGGGTTTACTCCTGACTCTGCTCTCAGGGATCACTCCTGGCAGGCGTGGCCACCATAAGGGGTGCACGGTAACAGGGCTGGCCACATGCAAGGCAAACACCCTATCTGCTTTACCATAGCTCAGTTCCCATAATTTTCAATCTTTAATTTAAACATTATGTATCACTGATTCTTTTTTTAAGAATTGTAAATGTAAGTCTGTTACAATTGCTTAATTAGATTTTGTAACGTCTTTAAGTAGTTTTTCTACACAAGATACTCAAAACAGATGGTGATGCTATATCATATTTTGAACCTTGAATTTGCAGTATATGATGATACTCTCTCAATTCAGAGAAATGATTTAGGGTAAAATTATAAACATTAAAATTTGATATAAAAAGAAAATTAATATATTTTATGGAGCAATTTACAATTATTTCTAAAATTTTCATTTACATGTACATTATTTATAAAACCCCTACACTTAATATAACTTGCATTTGTTTTGGTTTGAATGAAATAATACCACATGATTATAAACTAGCTTCTTCTGGACATATAGATTCTAAAGTTTACATATCTGTACATATTCTATTCTTGATGTGTCTGAAGAAAGAAACAGTCAGTAAAACCTGAAAAGCCTAGAAGGAAAAGGAAAGAAAAGAAAATTTGTATCAGTAATATTTTGTAAAATTACCAAGTACTAGATAAACACAAAAATAATATCAGTAAAGGCAAATCATACCAAAAACACTTATGTTAAATAAGGCAGGACATTTTGTGCTTCAAATGCTAAATAGTTGGTCTTCCTAGAGCAACTTAACTACCATTATTTATTGAGGGAACTAAGAGATAAACTATTTGATATTCATTTCATGATCTATCATTTGCTAGATACCTTGATTGGTTGTTGATCATCTCTTTACGTGATCAATCCTACAAAACTGCCTCTTTTGTGGAATGGGATCATGGAAGGTGGATACAAATTGTAGACATAAAGAAAGGGCAAATATTATTCTGCCTCCTTCAAGCTTAAACACATCAGCATGACTTATATTATTGTTTATAAGGATGTTTTGGTTTATCACCATTATGGGATTAAAACGGATACCAGCTGAAGAGAATTTATGCAAACTCGAGCCACTGCCTTTTCAGCTCAATATGCCAAAATTTGGTATCCTGTTTTGGATATTAATTGCTCATTTCAATAACATAGACAGTATTTCAGTTTATATAACAATATAAAAATTTCCAAAGATTCTTTGAATCTATACACTTGCTTTCATCTGTCTTCACTGAAACTAAAGGATGAAACTCTGCTTCTAATTATTTCTTCTTGAGTTATCACCAATAGGTCATAAAATATGTATATTTTGGTTCCGAAGGAATCTCCAACATCTAATACAGTATCTCAAATATAGTATATATTCTCCCTTTTGCAAACTTCTTGGTGGATAAATATGTATACAAGTAAGTAATAATAAGTTCTATTTTTGAATTTCTGAAGACTGCTAACTTGTACTGTTCCATTAAATAATTTAGGTATATGACTTCCTAATAAAAGCAATAACTCTTATGTGTAAATTTTGTAAGGTTCCTGATTTTATCGTATTAATTCTCATTAGATTTGCAACTAGTAGTTCAGTGCATTATTGTACATACTTTATTTTTAGTATATTTTAAATATTTGAATAAATGCTTACTTCTGAAGCCATAATTCCAAAGTCAATTCCAATTAATATTAGTGCATTTTCATGAAACCACACTTGGATTTTATTTTCACATCCCTAAAGAAAAGAAGCTAATTAGATTGACTTGAAGGTTAAAATGCTCTAACACATAATTTTATTACAAAAGGAGAAGGCATAGATATTTATAAATTACCAAGATTTAAAAATCAAAATCTATTTGGAGACTGGAAGCAAGAAAACGTAGCTACTACCTTTAAAGTTGATAAAATATTGTCATTTTAGTAAAAACAGAAAGTCATTAACTTTTGAGAGGAATTTTGTTTTCTGTAGGTTATTATAATATAGAGCATTTCACCACCTAAAAACAATGATGTAGTAAAAAGTTCTTAAAAAACCTTATGCTATATTCATAAGTAAATGAACTATGCATCTTAAATATACATCTTAAAGGAGAATAATACAAAGTATTAGAAGTTCCTGGGATAGACAGGTTTCTAGTTTATAAATTTCGTATGCTATACCAATTACTTCTACTATTATTCTGTTACCTTTTTTTTGGGATTGGTGTTCCCACATAAGCAAGTTTAGTTCAGGGGACCAAGGTTACAGTTCAGGATTGAAAACCAGGTGGTGTTAAGAATAAAACCGGTATGAAAGACTCTGTTTTAATATCTGTATCACCTATTGGCCCTCATCTGCCACGTGTAAATGAACACTTATTTTGACATTGCTGGAATCATCTTTTTACAGCTTTTTGCAATCACCCTCTCTTACATCTGATACTGCAAATCCCTTGACAAGTTTACATAGCAGAAGTGCCACTTCCTTTGCCAAGTGTCACCTCACCCTAAAGGGATTTGGAAAGAAATGTTTGAAACTTTGGTGATATATCAATTTCTAAAAATGCTTGCATAACAAAAAGTTTAGTTAACTTTTAATAATTACAAACTATATCAGTTTAGGAAGGTAACCAAAGAACACAATCACCATAAAAAAACTTGCTTAGAATTATTAATTCAAAAACATACCAGAACGTCATCATATATGTTTGGTGAAGTCTTATTTTTACCTCTTGGTAAGTTGCATTCAGTGATACATCACAAAACCATTTTCTTAATGTGGAGTTTGTGCAAGAACATGGCACCTGTTCATTATTTTCTTTATTTTCATTCTTTGTCCAATCTGTGTAATTGTGTTGACCACAGCACTCTAACTAGAAAGAAAGTTCTATGAATTTTCTATAAGATATACTGCTTATTATATGATTCACATACATACTAAAATGATTTCTTTTATAAAAACTGTTCAACTTATTCCCCCAGCGAATTGTAGTGAATTAAATAAATAAGTATATTATGCACAATTAAATCATTATTTTATCATTGTTGTTGATTAATCAGAGCTAATTATTTCTACTCATATATATGAGAAATATACAGATGTCATTATTATAACTTGATTAGATTTTATAGGGGTTCAGATGGAAGTTATATCCAGTGTTACAAAACTAGAAAAAATATTTAGAATCAGATCACAGAATAATACCTTAGTGACATCTTTCTCCCTAATTACTTAAATTATCTTCTACTGTATGGGTTTGTATGTTTTAAATGCATAAAGGTTTGGAGGATCATTAGGGCTTTCTTAGGATCATTGTGAAATTTTATCTTTGAATTACATATTGTGTGCAATTTTCACAAGAAAGACCCAAGAAATAAGAAAATACACATAGGGGTGATTAATGAATGCCTTGTCTTCACTGCTGATTCTGGAATTGTATTACAGGAGGTTGGGAGAATCTGAAAGATATGCTCATATTTCTGTCAACGTAGAAAATAAAAAGTTGAAGTACCTCATCATTTCTGAGTTTGTTAATTAGGTACAACAACAGTTATGCCTAAGTTTTAACATATTCAACAATTTCCATGCTGTGATGGCGGAGGTGGAAAGGGGTAGGGGGTGCCAGAGAATTTACTTAATATCATTGGTTATTTTCAATCTCACCAATGAAAGACTTAGCCAGTCATATGGGTATTGAAAATGGATAAGGAATTGGATTAGCAACCCTTCCAAAGTGATATAATTCTGGAAACTTCCTCTCTTAAATCCTCCCAACTTGAGCAGAGGGCAGTCTCCCTCCTTGATATGACTCTCAGCCTGGGCACAGAACTGTACATTGGCAGACAGCAGGAAAAGCAGAATGTGTCTGGGGGAAATAAAGGAAAACCAATGGAAATAAAGGAAAACCAAGAGCAGCACCACGAAAGAGAGATCATGAGAGATGACAAGAGAGGTCCATCGAGGACACTGAGACCTAGAGGGAAAGCACCAGCAAGTGGTCAGCCAGTATGGACAAAGGATAAGTTATAGTGCACAAGTGTCAGTGATAAATAGCATGAGGCCTATATATATGACATTAAGGGATCCAAACAACCTTCTTAAAGCGATTAAATAACTTCATAAACATGTAGAGTTTTGTATATTAATTTTACATGCTTCTTCGTCAAGACCCTGATGTCAAGACTTCCTTGTCAAGACCCTGAAAGAACGGTTTGAGGCTCTTCATATTCCTGAAGCAACCAGATGCCATTGGGCTACACTGGCACATGATAGGGTCAAATGGAAATGTTACCGGTGCCTGCTCGAGCAAATCGATGAATAACGGGATGCTCAAGTGATCAATTTTACATACATGATTTAAGGGTCCACAATGAGTAGCTAGTCATTTTCATTTATCAGTAAATCTTGGCAAAGTCTAATAACTAAAATAGTGCTCTCATGTTTGACTATTAACAATTAATTTAAACTTTGAACATCCATGCACCGTTTAACAATATGCATGACTATTCAGGAACTGGAGGCAGGATTCTGATTTATAATAGTGATGCCATCTGTAGAACTGATTTCTTATTTATCAGCTTCTGATTATAGAAGGGTTGGTCCTTTGCAGTTAGTCATAACACAATCTGAAAATACAAGTTATGTGTAGACCGCATGTATCAGAGGAAACTTAAGACAGTAAAGCCATTTGCAATTATATCTCAATTTTAATAAACTTTCTTTTTCTTAGTACATGCTCTGAAATGAATGACTTTATGTGATATATAAAGACACAAGGAACCTTTAGTTCTTTGCTTCTACCCTCTGATCTTCCCTATCTCCACAGTCCCCCACCTCTGTATCCTCACTCCAAATTAGTGATGATATATCATTTTACAATCTAATTTGCAACGACAATATAAAATTTTAGGTTTTATATTTTAATTCTTTCTTACTGTATTCTGTAAAGCATTCAGAATAATCCAATTGGTTCTGTCTTCAGGCCTATCTTTAGATCCATAATTAGAAATGAGTTCATCAATTTTATTATGCCACACTTGGTAAACCTATAGAAAAATGCATTACATTTTTATGACTTAATAAAATTTTCTGGATAACTCACATTATGCCATTAAAACATATAAGCATCTACACTCTTAAAAAAGTTTATTTCTGAAAAAATTTTAAAAGAGAAAATTCAAAGTCAGTCTGTTTTTTATGCTTACTTTAAGTGTTTTTTCTTATAACTGTACACCTCCAGCATTGAATTAGAGAATGTAAACGATGTAAAAGAGAGATTCATAAGAAATTAACCTAGATTTTAATGCAGGAGACAAAACCAAAGAAAGCAAAACTGTTCAATTATTAAAATATTTTATTCACATAATGTATATATTTAAAATATCATTATTTAATAGCAACTCTAGTCTATAAAGTTTCTGATGAAATTTTTAGGCAATGCATTATTGAACATTATAAGGCTCAACCGATATAACTCTATAAAGGTTCAACTTGCAGAGGGACATTGTCAGTATCAGGTAAAAACACCTGAGTCTTTAAACCTTTAAGCTCAGGCTTTCAGAAGAGAAACACGGAAAAAAACGCTAACTGAAAGAAGAGATTCTGAGTAAACAGGATATATGCCAGTAAAAGAAATAAAATGAATTTTAGGACAACAAATATACCATGTTGCTGGAGCTTGGCCGTTACCTAGGAGTCTCTATATAGTTTTTGTTTAGTTTAGTTTAGTTTTCTTTTGTTTGGGGGCCATTCCCCATGTTCATGGTGTTTTGAAGGCTAGACATGACATCTTGTCATGAGTTGCTCTCAGCACTCAGAGGACTATGTGGTTCCAGGTACTTATCCCTGCCCTCCCACATCCAAAGCATGTTCTCTAGTCTTTTGGCTTCTCTCATTAGCCCTGAGAGAGAAACTAGAAATCCTATGAGGCATAGGAATTAATCAGGTAACCTTACAAAATCAAGTTAGAGCAGAATAAATGGCTACCATAATGAGATTTTACAATAATATACAGCTACATATATTAACTATCTATTATGAGAAGATGAGTTTATGTAGTTTATAGATATATACATAAGTATACTTTAATTCACTCTTTACTCAGATTAAAACATCCTTTGACTAAAACAATAAATTTACTAAAACAAAAATATACTAAAAATAATTTCTTAGAAATTTTAACAATAGACTGTATTAATTTGTTACAAAATATACAGGTACATATATATATATACCATATTCAAAATTATTTATGCCACTTGTTAAAATGTGAGACTTAAGTTATACAGTTTGTAATTTTTTGATTGTAAATTTTGTATTAGATCATATCTAAGGAAATTTATTTACAGAAATAGAATATAATATGGTGAATGAGTGGATAGCATTAGATCATATCTAAGGACATTTATTTAAAAATAGATCATATCTAAGGAAATTTATTTACAAAAATAGAATATAATATGGTGAATGAGTGGATAGCATTGGAACCCGATTTTCATTCCTTATGCTCATCATTATCTCTTTTTTTCCACAGGACTCTTTATTATTTATAACAGTTAAACTCTGTAAACAAGTTAAACTCTGTAAACAAGTTAAACTCTGTAAACAAGATAAAGAGTATGTTTTACTAACAAACTCATTCATTATAATCCCTAGTCATTTCCTGTATATCTTTCTCATTTTGTTGAAATTTTTCCCCTTTAAGACATTTGTCTTTAGTTTTTAATGAGGCTCACGAGTCTCTATTATTGAAACATTCAATTTTCCTTATGTTTCAAATTACAAAGATGATATTTTCCCATACCTCCTCTTTCTTTGTGAAGATTAAAGCTGAAAACATAACTTGAACAGCAAATGCCACCATTAATAGTACTGCATACTAAAACAAAAGATATATAAATGACAAATATTCTTAAATATATGTAAACAATGAAATAATAGTATATATTATATGAAAGAATTTAAATGCTCAAAAAATTTAACTAAAGCTTATGATAATAATATATGTGAGTGAAATTACTGGCATAAAAAAGTAAATGAAAAAGAAGTATTTGAATTAAACTACAAAGAAGTGATAGTATTTCACAGGTCATGAAACTGACCCAAACGGAATTAAGATCTGGACTGAAAATTAAAAATGACAAACTCCTCAGAGCATGGGCTGGATACTGAGAGTACAAAGAATAGTTAGTTTTTTTTTTATTTTGTCCTTTCGCAAACATCTACACAAAGAAGACAGCATTCAGGCGGAAGCCTTAATTAGAAATCTTCTCTAGTTACAAAACAGATGGATCAAAAAAAAAATGTACTGGTTACACTGGATTCGGTCTTAACATACCTTGTCTAAAAATTCCTGCCCCTTGAGGTGTTGCAGGTATGGCTGCAATGCCAGGCTGCATGGACCGGTGGCAGACAGGAGACAGGCTTCTCTACATCTAGGGCTCTGCACCGTGGGCCCTGGATGGTTGATGGTCTGACATAGAAAAAGACTTGGCTCCCCGGATGAACTCAGAGCTACAGCAGAGCCTGGCAAGCTACCCGTGGCTTATTTGACATGCCAAAAACAGTAAAAATAATGTACCTCATTCCCAATGAATGGAGACATTACTGGTGCCCACTTGAGCAAATTGATGATCAATGGGAAGACAAGTGATACAAGTAATACAAGTCTAAAATTAGATTTTCTTGTTCTTTTCTATATAACGGCTACTTTAAATAGTGCAGGCAAGCTAGTTCTCCAGGACACCACTTTACTACATTCCAACCTACAGAATTTCTGTTAATAAAGATCTTTATCTTTGTCTCTCAATGGAGTGAATGGAAGTGAAACTGTACCTTTGCTGTTACAGTTCTATCGAAAAGCTATTTGGTCTGGTGGAATTGCTTGATACCTTTACTTTTTCTTTGGGTTTGGGATGCAAATCATGCCCTGAGCAGGGCTTACTCTGCCCTGTCTCTGTGCTTAAGGATCATTCTTGGCAGAATCAACAGACCATATGGGGTGCCAGGGATCAAACCCAGGTAAATTGTGTGCAAAACAAGTGCCCCACCCAGTGTACTATTGCTCCTTCTCCATGTTGATGATACCTTCTTCATTTAATTTGAAACTGTCAGAGAGGGTAATTAATAATCTAGAACTATCCTTAACACTAGACTTTGCTAAAGCCAGAGTACTTACTTTGTGAATTATTTCATCATGCAGAAAGCAGTAACAAAGCAAAGTAGAAAGAAAAGTAATTGCCATATTTCTCTATATTTGCATTAGGAAATTTCTTAAAAACTGAGAACATTTCTATAATAATCCAAATAAAAGTGATTTTCACATTTATTTGATGATATTATTATTTGAAAAGATATGAGGACACCCATATTCTTCATGATTAGAATCAGGTAATTAGATATATTGTGTCGGGAACACCGCCGGGGTTCCCGACAGTGTCAGGACAAAGGTTCTCTTCTACCTCCGAGGACGCCAGGGAACAGATGAAAACTCACGAGTCCGGTGCAGTTCCAAAAAAGGCTTTTAATAGTACAAAAGCTCTTCCACAGCAATCCAATACAATGAACAAACTCAAGCTCTGGTCCGAACTTAGACCATACAAAAGAGCCTAAGTCTCCCACCAAAGAGAGAGGATCTCACCCGAGCTGAGTCCTACCCAGAAGGAGGAGCAAAAGGCCAAAGAGCAAAAGCCAAAAGCCAAAAGCAAAAGGCCGAAAAGCCACAGGAGCCAAAAGCTGACAGCGAAAAGGCCCAAAGTCTGAAGGGGCCTCAAGTCAGTCCCATTATATACACCAAAGTAATCCAGGAAGGGTCATGTCAACAAAGAACTCTAAACAGAGTATAGTGCCACACCCTATTGCAGGTATAAACAAAGGTTATGCCAAGGTCTAATCCTTTCTACCGAGATTATCTCTTATGTAAAACACTGGAGAGAGAGAGGGGGGCTGGTATAAAGTAATACATCTTAACTTCATGAGCTTCATGTAATCTAGATGGTACCACAAGTTCCTTATTATTATCTGCACCAGGGTGATTCTGAGTATCTTGTTCTCGTGTACTGAAGGGGTCACATTCGCCTGCTTAGAGCAAACTAGTATGATCCTCCTATATTCTTCCTATAGTCTCAGCGTAGCCAGGGTGGTAGTCTCCTGGTAAATTCTAACTGTCCCACGCTGGGTGCAGTGGGTATAAAGAGGAGCTGTGCCCAATCTAGAAAACATAGAAGTCTTAGTAGATGTATAAGTCAGAAGTTGTTCAATCAAGGTGACTGCTGTAACTGTCATACCCTCTAGCAGTGTTTACATAGAAGAGAGGTCTCATTAGAATGAACTTTGGTTTAAATAGATTAAGCTGGGAGTGAGCAAAACAACAAAACTCCCAGAATAGCTAAACCTGTCCTCCAACAATATTGCATAGAAATAACATTAATGTAAAACATTAGTCATATGACTCACAGACATGGGGCAGAGCTGCTACTGGCTCTCCCTGTGACCAGCTGTTCAAGAGGAGCCCGGGAGGGATGGCGGGTTCTAGCTCTGGCCTGCCATCCAAGCAGAGCCTCACAACAAGCCAAACAACCCCCCCACTCCATGAGGGCCTCCATTTTCCACATCAGAACATCCCTCTCGTCAGAACTCCACCCAGCAGACCAGCCTATCACAGCCGCCGCGGCCACTTGCGGCGGTGCAGTTCATCAATAAGTGCTGGATTTAGAGGTGACTACAAGACTATGCTACCTGCACAGCAGAGCCTGGCAAGCTACCCATGTCGTATTTGATATGCCAAATACCAGTAACAATTTTAGACCTCATTCCCATGACCTGATGGAATGGTTGGAGGCACTTTATGTTCCTGGAGCAAGCAGGTGCCCTTGGGCTCTACTAGCATGAGATAGGACATAAGGAGATGTTACTGGTGCCCGCTCAAGCCAATCGATGATGAACGGAAAGACAGTCATATGAATATTTTATTAAAATACATGGATATTTACTGTTTTAATTCTTTCTATTTTATTCTAATATGTTATAAACATATTAATAACTTAAAAAGTTTGAAACATCTAATACTTAAAAGCTTCAATCACTGTCACTGTCTTCCCATTTATCATGGATTTGCTCGAGCGGGCACCAGTAACATCTCCATATGACCTGTCTCATGCAAGTAGAGCCCAAGGGCACCTGCTTGCTCCAGGAACATAAAGAGCCTCAAACCATTCCATCAGGTCATGGGAATGAGGTCGATAATTGTTACTGGTATTTGGCATATCAAATACCAAACAAGGGTAGCTTGCCAGGCTCTGCTGTGTGGGTAAAAGCTTTAATTAAAATGTATTTATTTTTTTTAACTGAAACAATTAGCAAATAGTTGAGGAGAAAGGGGGGAGAAGGGTAGGGAGACAAGAGGTGCAGGGACGTGGAAGGGGTATCTTGAGCATTTCAGTAGCTCTGGCATGTAGTAGTTTTGAATTCCAAGACCATAAATTTTTACACTATTGTAACTTCCTTAACATAATAAAGTTCAATTAAAAATTAAATGTGTTTACTTGACAGAAATGAAATAGCCTATATTCTAACAAAAACAATTTAGACAGGGGCTGGAGAGATAGTACAAAAGGCAAGGTGCTTGCCCTGTATACAGCTGACCTGGGTTCAATTTCTAGCATCCCATATGCACCCCAAGCTCCACCAGGAGTAATTCCTGAGTGTGGAGCCAGAAGTAACCCCAGAGCATGTCTAGTCGTGGGCCAGCAAGCAGAACAAAACACAACAAAAATTTTGTACAAAAAAATATGTTCTTAAGATCTTGCTAGATATACAGTATTTCTTCACACAATATCTCATGAAATCTTCAGTGAGGTGTTGGTAGAAACAGAAAATATGCAAAATAACTAAAATGAAAACAATTACTGGGCTTTTTTTCACTACTGCTTAGTGTACAATATCAGGTATCTGTTCCTACAGGGAACTTGAAGCTTTATCTTTGGCAAAGCTATTATTATATTCTGTGGAGCATTAACTTACAAAACAATGATATTAATATCAAAATATACTGTCCTTAGTAATTTAAATTATTCCTCTTCATGGACATGTAAATGAGAATAGTCTATGGAGAGTATAAATCTCTACAAATCTTATTCTCATTTGAATAAGTTATTGGTTTGCTCATTAATTATTTAAAGTCTTGACACATGATAATTTCCATAAGATGAGACATGATTTTTTCTACAATATTCTTAGCAGCAGTTAGGTGTGTAGTTATAATAAAATTCTAGTACATGTATGTTAATAGCTCATAGGGAGCATTAATAAATACCAGAGATCAAAAGAGATAAAGAACCTGCCATGGAGGCAGGCTATGGGAGGGGGGAAGGAATTGGGGACATTGGTGGTGGGAAATGGGCACTGGTGGAGGGTGGGGTGCTGGAACACTATGTGACCGAAACCTCCAAACATGAACAACGTTGTAATTGTATATCTCATGTTGGTATAATAAAATATTTTAAAAAAAATACTAGAGATCATGTCCAATATTTAAAAGAGAATTAAAATTGCCCTGAAGGTCAAAACTATAAAACTAATGTCTATTCAACTAGAGTTGGGGTATGTAAAAATCACATGTTACTGATTAGCATTTAGGCCAATAATATTTGTCCATGAATTGACTGTGTGAATTGAAGTAGTTATTAAATGAAAACTATGTTTATTGAAAAGTGACTAAAAAATCTCAGAAAATTAGATTTATGCTTATAGAAATGTACAGTATCCTTTTACAGAGTACCCAAAAAGGTAAACAGTGATGTCTCAGTTCTAAGACCTGAGTGTTACTCTCCTGTACTGAGTATATTCTTTATAATGGTTCTATCAGGCTTTCTCAGTTAAAATACATTAATGGTTGACTCGTCTTAAGTTAAAAACTTAAGTATTTATCTCTCTTCCTTTTACAATCTCCGTTTGAAGAATTAGTTTTATGGTCTTTGTATGCTTTACCTAAGTGGAAATTTTTGGCGAATATATAATAAAAATTATCTTAACCATTTTTATTACAGTTTCTATCCTCAAATTCAGTAATTTAATGACAGTATTATGTTAACTGTCCTGGAATAAGACAAAGCTAGGACTTGAGAGGAGAGGGAGGTCTTTGACGAGAATAAGAAGGGAGAGTGTGATCTTCTCTTAGACAACAAAGTCCCTAAAACTAATCTTAGATGTCTGTAATTTTCAGAGCAGCACAGCTATTATTTGGATGCCTGCCCTTTGCCTGGAAAGACAGCATGACCCCTAAAAGACATGAAGATGTGTTTTCCAGCTTTGCCTAAAATACCTCCAGGGATAATATCAAAATTAAGAAAGCAGTGATTATTACCGACAGGAAGCAACTAATCCTTGGCTAGGATTGAATTCTTAAATTGCTGTGCAATTCTGCCTTCAGGGTTCCTCCCAGGAAATTAACCTTTGCCAAGACATTTTGAGGTGATGGATTTTGGCTCTCCTATAATAACCCATGTCCAGAGTGCCCACACAGGTTATCAGTGCTCTAAAAAAGCTACTTGTCTCTGCATTCTTCCTGGCAAGAGACATAATGACTGCAATAGAATTTCCCATTGATTTTACAGAACAGTACCTGCTAATTAAACAGATTTGATTAACTTGTATGAACTGTGATCCTTCCCTGATATGGTCAATAACTCATGTTCAGGTCTATATTCCTCATTATAGTTTATATTTTCTTATTACTTGCTAAGGAGAAAGAATGTTCTAGCCAGCTACCAGATTCTAGCCTTTTCAGTAGTTACATTTTCCATGTTATAGAACAAATTGTGACCTCAGTAATTAATTAGCTTTCCATAGCATATGACCCCAGGAGAAAAATTACTGACTCCCTGGCATGTTTCAGTTTTCTTGCTTACATTCCTTGTTGGTTTTAATATATTTTATTCTGAGTATCATATCCAGATTCCTCAGTTTAGCTAATAGTTTATCCTAGAATACAAATTAATTTCTATAGGCTCATTGGAAATTAATATCTATTTGTTCAAGAGATACCTATTGAATCCATGGAAAGCTCATAAATAAAATTCTATTTGGAAAGAATCACTGGAATTTAATTTGACTTACCTTTAAGAGCTTTAAAACTATAATATTAAGGTGCTATAAACCCTGAAGCTTGTTGCAGTATATTGATGCTCAGTGCCTTGGCATCTGGCCTGGAGTTGCTTTCTACAGGTCACTTTGTAGATAAGAGGAGGACAGTTTGAATGTGACAGCTCATTTGACCATGTAGTCTATACTGGCTGGTATAAATGTTCTCTCATGCTGCCACAATCATCGTGGGACTAGCTAGATCTTACCAGTATATTTGCCTGGCCACATTGGATCTCTATGTAATTAGATCAGAGAGAAATGCTGTTTGCCTCCAAGCAAGCAAGCATGGCTCTCTAATAAATCAAAGGTTAATATACAGAACAACCTTCACAAGAGACTCTTGTGAAGGCTTGGAGAACTATATAACTGGCAATAGAATATTCTTTGGTACAGATGCACGCCTTTGTATTCTGAGGTACAGTTCATCTCAGAAGGCCCTCCTCCACTCTACCCTGCAGGGCATTTCCAAGGCAGATCTTGGCTTGGCAACATTAACATCTCAAAGGGCCTAGGTGAGGTCCTGGGAGAAATTGCTTGAGGGGATTTGACCCCGATGGCATTCTATTGGAGTGCTGGAGTGGGAGGTCTGTGTTGCAGGAAAAAAAAAAAACTAGCCTGCTTCCTTTCCAGCTCGTTTCCCCGTCGTCCCCACCCCCTTCTGTTGGTGCTCGCCTTCTTGCCTCTTCACTATCTCCTCTCTGCAGGGCCTTAACACATGCTGGCAGCCATTTTGGCCTACATGTGGCCGGGGCTCAGCTGGGAACCTTAAGTTCAGGGTTTTCCTATTGCTGATTTGTAAGTCAGAACCTGTGTTAAGTAAAACATTTTGAAACTTCTCTGTATTCTTGCATTTTTTTCCCTCTCCTGCCACTGATCCCTGGGGTAGAAGGGGATCCCTGACCCTGCTCCTGGATTTCGTGCGGGGCACCCCAGCGTTTTCCCACAGAAGCTCATTTAATCATTTGACTTAGATACTGAAAACCAAAGACAAAAATACAGACTATTGAAAGGAAATACATACCAGAATTAAGAAACATCTCACTTCATTGTGAATTCCCAAATAGCCAAAGAGACAAAGAAGGACGATAGCAGAACCAATTCCAATCAAAATTTGAAAACTAGATACTATCAGGTAATTATTTTCATCTGTGGGAACCACAAAATAATATTATTTATTTTCTATTTAGCAATAAATGCAATAATCTAAGTTTTCCCTATGCAGCCACTGTCAAACTATTAAGATTCTATTTTAATTTACACAGCATTATAAAATATTTCTACTTTTTTCTTAGCAACAACTTTTTCTTCTTTTAATTACTAAACAGAATGCTTTCAATCTCCGATATTTCTTTTACTTTACACTATCAATGTCTTTGAAAGAAGGCAATTTCCACTCAAGGAAAAGGTAACTCTAAACATTCATGAATTCAATGTTTCACATACCTAGAAACATTTACAATTAATTAATTCATAAACTGTTTTAGATTTTATATAAGCAGTGTTGTGCAACTGTTTCAAAAGACAATTTGTAGTAGTACATTAAAACTAATTGCTAAATTTTCACAAAATTTATAAACCAACTCAGTGTACATTGGCACTTTGAAACTAGCCAATGTGGGAGCTTCAACTACAGAAATTGGAAAATATCCTAAATCATGTATTTCTATTCTAGAACAAGCTACTAAACATTTCCCCATAAGCCATGAGAGCACCTAATATATTAGGAGCATGAGGTTAGATAATCTAGTAATCTTAGACCAAATTACTGAATGAGGTAATACCTGAGATTAGGCTCTAAATAATAACTAGAAATTCTAGTTTAGAATAGTGAAAGCATTGAGCTACAAAGAGCAAAAATGTGTAGAAACTCAGCTTTGCCAGAGCCTAGTTTGAAGGAGGTAAGGTGAAAATATTTTCAAGGTCAAAAAATAGCCACTTTTCATCTTGTTTTTAGTCTCCCTTACTGATACTGAACTCCGTGTGGACAAAAACTTTATTTTTATATACTACTGAAATTTCACCTACCTAATGTGTATAGGTTATTGCACAGATATTCATCAAACTGTTACAGAAATGGGGAGAGCAGGTCAGATAAACAAGATGATATGAAATCAAATAACAGAAACAATTAAGGGAATAGATAGGTGATAAATAGTATATAGGTCACTGTATCAGGCAAGCACGAGATGAGAAGCTACTACAAGAGTATCCCACTCGCACGGCAGAGCCTGGCAAGCTACCCATGTCATATTTGATATGCAAAAAACCAGTAACAATTATAGGCCTCATTCCCATGACCTAAACGAATGGTTTGAGGCTCTTCATGTTCCTGGTATGAGCAGATGCCCTTGGACTACACTCGCATGTGACAGAATGTATGGAGATGTTACTGGTGCCTGCTTGAGCAAATCGATGAACAACAGGAAGACAAGTGATCAGGCAAGCAGACAGACTCAACAGATAGACAGTAAAGGCAATAGGCAGGCAGACGGTTGATACCAGATAATAAAATAGCTAAATAAAGGAGCTAGTTTTCCTCATTGTCCACAAGCACCGAAACATTACTTGTCTCCTCTATATCATATTTGGTCCCCAGATGTGGGACAGTGACTCTGAAGTGAGTCAGAAGACATATCAAAACAGCAGCAGAGATCCTCACAGCTTGAAGGAAAGCATTATGGAGGACGCAATACTGATTCTACTTGGTGGACATTTACTTTCCAGACCATGTTATCCAGTCTCATGCTGCTCTTGGACAATGTATACTTAGACCAGTCCATTGGATGGAGATCTTCCTCATCTTCATATATGTCTTTCCTTATCTTTTCACCTATCCCCGTGGAGCATTACCACTACTTTGTGCTGAGAGGACCTTCCTGAGAAGGCCACATCTACATCTCAGGGGATAAGATCTGACTATCACTCTGTGAGGTCAGTGAAACCTGTTTAGTTTAATTCCCCATCGTGTTTAAAACAAGGAATAATTATTGGTCAAGACAAGACTGATATGGAAGTCATAAGGCACTGAGAATAGCAGTTTGACTTCATTTTACTTTTTTCCTCAGCTGGTACAGATTTGCCTTTAGCCCATGCAATTACTTTGCCTGGTAGTTTTAATTCTAAGGTGTTCAACTTTTAGCTCCATCTTTCGTTGATGCCCAGTGATTAATTTTCAGGCATGTTCCAAAGGATTCAAATAGTTGTTGCTCCAGTTCTACTCCAGGTTGATGCCTGGGTTGTGACAGTCATGCCATGCCTCAGGGACCCATGAAGTACTAACTCTAGCTTTTTCTCATGGTAGACAGTTGTGTTTTTATATATATATCATCCTGGTTCTTTAGGCATATATATATATATATACCCTAAAGAATCCAGGGATGGTTTTTTCTTAGCCATGTGCTGTGTGCTTCTGGAAGTACAGTCTGCAGCCCGTGTGCCCCAGGCTGAAGGCTGGGTTCCAGCCATCATGAGGATGGAGAGAGGGCAAGGTATACAGGGGTGTAGCAGCTTTCATCTTTGCCCCTTAGATTTAGCCCCAAGGGTCATGAACTTAATGAGAGTTGTAGCATCAGTTACCAGGATGTTTATTCTGTTTTTGTTATATTTCAGAAGGGGAACAATCAAATAAAGGATGCATCAGAACAATGCTGACAAGAAACTTATTAACAGAAGGCGCTGACAGACAATGTAGATTAATGGACAAAACAGACAGTGCAGAAAAGAATAAATGAGCACCCAGTATTGAGAATAAGTGAATGTGAGCACCAAATGGAGCAAGTGGCTGAGTTGTGAGAAACAATATATGGTAAAGCTGTGAGCAGTGAGTGAGAAGCCCGGGGGGGGGGGGGTGGGGAAGGTGTTTCTATCCAGGACACATAGGTTCTGGGTTCTCTGGCTAATAAAGTCTGCAAAAGAATAACAGATGAGCAGTAAAATAAAAAAAAAAGATGTTAAATCAAAAGACATTTGGTGGTCAGTGTGCTAAACTGCTAAATACAACAACCACAAGCTTCCAGAGTTAATTGGCTTTCTGTAGCAATACTAGTAATTGTTGGCAATGTACAGCCAAAGAAAATAATATTTTTGTTTAAATTTTAACTTTAATTTTAAGTTAATTTCTTCAACAACCACTGAAAAATGATCAGAATCATACAATATATTGCAAATTATAATGCTGACAAAGCATAGATGGGTACCTCAGGTGACATGGTTTTTAAGTGCAGAAGTAAGAGCAGACTATCCAAAACGAGAACAAGAGGGGATTAATTGATGGTTCTAGTCTCTGGTTATTTTTCAATTCTATATCCTGAAATATTAATCGAGATTTTACTGCTTTAAATACATTATTTAAACCATAGGCTTTTTTTTCTTGCTTTTGGGAGGAATTGTTTGTTTTGTTTTGGGCCCATACCCGATGATGTTCAGGAGTTACTCCTGACTCAGCACTAGGAATTACTCCTAACAGTGCTTGGAGGACCACATGGAATGCCAGGGATCAAATTTGAGTTGGTTGCTTTCAAGGCACACAACCTACCACTGTACTATCACTCAAATCCCAAAACAATGGGTTTTGGACATTTATAGGGATATTTTTTCACAAGTAAGTATAATAGGGTTATAAGAATTATCTCAAGTACAAAATGGAGGTAAAGGAAAAAAAAATGTCTTTGTTGTTCCTTAAAGATAACATTATTAAATTAGATAATGTATGAGAGGTGTGGTGTGGTGCTACTGTAGTCATTATTATAATGAAGGAAAGGATAAAAAATGTTGATATATATCACCATACTTCTATTTTCTGAGTAAAGACTATTTCACTCAGTGGATACTCTTTATAAGCAAAGTATACAATACCAAAAATCTAAAGATGTCAGGCACTTCTTAGCTAAAGTGTTTTTTTAATTTAGATTTTACTTTCTTTTTTTTTTTTTTTTTGCTTTTTTGGGTCACACCTGGCAATGCTCAAGGGTTTCTCCTGGCTCTGCACTCAGGAATTAGGCCTGGTGGTGCTCGGGGGACCATATGGGATGCCAGGATCGAACCCGGGCCAGCACAGGCAGGCCGCTTGCAAGGCAAATGCCCTACCCTCTGGGATATCAGCCCCGGCTCCTAGATTTTACTTTCTTACCTACTTTTTCTTATTTGGTATTCAATAAATTATATTGACTCTCTACGACAAAAGTAAACAATGTTATTTAGTAGAACTTACTGAGTTAATGCATAAGTGGTCTGATCAGCCCTGAAAACTATGGTTATTGATCACTAAAGAACACTGGAAATGTTTCTTCCTTTCCTTTGCAGGCAGGGATATTTATATTAAAATATCCTGTAGCATAATAAGCTCCATTTCACCATAGTCACAGAATACGATCAAATGATTAAAATGGTTAGGTAAGGGGAAATTAAAGACCAATATTTCTTTCTCTATAGAGTTCAATACAGTAATTTGTGGGATAAAATTTATTTTAACCATATATGAGAATACAAGTACATGATTGTTGCAGGACTCCTCTAAGGGCTGCTGCATCTGCTCTGAATTGCTGCCTGCAAATCACTTCGTAGATAAGGGGGTAGTCTAAATGTGGCAGTTTATCTGACCATGTATGCTGTACTAGCTGGTATAAATATTCTCCCATGCTACCACAATCATCGTGGGACTAGCTAGATCTTACCAGCATATTAGTCTGGCCACGTAGGACCCCTAAGTAATTAGACCAGAGAGAAATGCTGTTTGCTTACAAGCAAACAAGCATGGCTCCCTGATATACTCAAAGGCAACTAAAATACAAAACTACAATGAAGTAGAAGAGACTTGTGAAGGCTTGGAGAAATATTTAACTGGCATTAGTATTAGTCTTTGGTACAGAGACATGCCATCTCAGAAACCCCCTTCTCTACCCTATAAAGGCATTTCCAGGCAGATCTTGGCTCAAAACATTAGCATACAAAAGGGCCTAGGTGAGGTGCAGGGAGGGATTACCTAAGGGCATTTGACCCTCCCTGCTTTCCATAACAGTGGGAGGAAGGTCTGAGTTGCAGGGGTATAAACCTAGCCTGCTTCCTCTCTCGCCTGCTTCTTTTTGGGCTCTCTCTTTGTGAGCGCTCACCCTTCTTGGGAGTCTTGTCTTCTTCTCCTTTTAAAGGGCCTTTACATGTGGTGGCCGCCATCTTGGCCTACACGTGGCTGGGGTTCTAGCCTGGAATCCTAAGCACCGGGTTTTTCCTTTTGCTGATTTGTATGCCTGAACCTGTGATAAGTAAAGCCTTTTAAAACTGCATCGGATTCCTGAGTTTTCATCCATTCCTCGCTGGCTTCAGAGGTAGAGGGAACTCGCTTCCGGCACTGTCGGGGACCCCGGCAGAGCTCCCCGACACATGATGATGATACTTTTAGAAGAAATTTAATTTGAACAGTAAAACTATATTGATCTTTATAATCTATAAACTATATTGATAATATATAATCTTTATAATCTATAAACTATATTGATCTTTATAATCTTTTCAAGTTTTATATTCTTTCAGATTACAGATACAAAATGCTTTAAAAGAACAATTCCCTGTTTCTATTCTTTTATAGCTCTTATCTAGAGAATGACACTGTATATATTTCCTCCAGTTCTCATTTTCTTTACAGTCTTCAATTTAAGTCCAAGAACTTAATAAAATCAATTGACAAAGACTTATCAAGGTATTTGGATATTAAAAAAAAAAAGTTAGAGAAATAGTGCCACCTGCTGAAGAAATCAGGTATTTTTAAAATGGTATGATTTGATCTTTCAGAGAACAAAATGTGACATACATACCCAAAGCAGAGAAAAACTTATTTATATCCAATAATAGCCACATACCAAATCCTATGAGTAAAAGTCCAAGAACCTGAAAACAAATCATAACTTAAGTAACTCAGTTAAATAGAAAGTTATAATACAATTATCTGAAGGCTCTCGGACTGGAAAGATAGTAGAGAGTAAAGTGCTTGTTTGTACATGCTCAGGCTAGGTTAGATCCCCGAAATGCCATAGGGTCTCCCAAGCATACCAGGAGTAATTCCTGAGTGTAGTACCGGAATTAGCCCAGGAGGATCGCCAGATGTGGTGCCCCCACCAAAGAAAATGGTTTGAAGATTCTTACCAAAAATATTCCATTAATGAGATTGAGAAAATATTTTAGTATCAACGTCTTGTTTTTTCCTAACATCTTTTAAACTTTGGATACATTAATCCTGAAAAGATAAACACAATATTAAGTGTAAATATTTAACCACCTTAAGTACTGTAACAATTTTAATTTGGCTTTTTTATATTGTTTATTTACACCTTTCTTCTCATAATATTGTCACTATAACTTTTCCCTTTACTGTCCCAAACATAAGAACATTAAAGATGTCCTGAAATTGTACTTGCTTTCCCCTGAGTTTTTGTCTAGTTTGAGTCAAAAAACATCTGCATACTAGTCCATGTATGTACATGTGTCTGATGTGCATAATAATCATCATTTAAATACTAGAAGTTTTCAGAAAGTAAACCATTTTTTAAAAAATCTTTTTTTTGTTGGGGTCACACCCAACAATTATCAGGGGTTACTCCTGGTTCTGCACTCCGGAATTACTCCTGGCAGTGCTGGGAGGACCATATGGGATGCCAGGGATCAAACCCCGTAGGCTGCATGCAAGGCAAGCACCATCCCTGCTGTGCTATTGCTCCAGTCCCATTAAAAAAAAATCTTAAGTTCTGCTCTCCACTTTCGGAAGCTTTATTCATTTCTGCCTGCTTCTCCACTTTGCCAGAATAATGTTGGTTCATGAAATCAAACCTATTGTAGATACTGTTAAACCTCAATTTGTTGCTATTTTCTCTTTCATTGTGAGGGATTTAAGGAAAGGTCTTATTGGGACCGGAGTGATAGTACAGTAGGTAGGGTGTTTGCCTTGCACGCAGCTGACCCAGGTTCGATCCACAGCATCCCATATGGTCCCCCGAGCACTGCCAGGAGTGACTCCTGAGTACAGAGCCAGGAGTGACTCCTACTCCTGAGCATTGCTGGGTGTGACCCAAAAAAGCAAAAAAAAAAAAAAGAAAGAAAGAAAAGGTCTTACATGCCATGATAACCTCACAATCTAGCATATAGGAGGTACTCAATACACACCTGTCGAAGGAATGAATAATGCTATTTGAATAAAACATAATATATACTAATTTAAAATTATTTTGCAAACAGTCAATTTTCCTTAATTTATATAAAAGATAATAACACAGTTTTCTGGTGCTTTGTTAGATATGAATTCCTTCAATCAGTGTTTAAATTCTTTTTCTTCTTCCTTCCTTCCTTCCTTCCTTCCTTCCTTCCTTCCTTCCTTCCTTCCTTCCTTCCTTCCTTCTTCCCTTCCTTCCTTCCTTCCTTCCTTCCTTCCTTCCTTCCTTCCTTCCTTCCTTCCTTCCTTCCTTCCTTCCTTCCTTCCTTCCTTCCTTCCTTCCTTCCTTCCTTCCTTCCTTCCTTCCTTCCTTTCTTTCTTCTTTGACTCAACATGAGATACACAGTTACAAAGCTTTTCATGATTGGGTTTCAGTCACACCATGTTCCAATACCATCCCTTCCCCAATGCACATTTCCCACTAACAATGTTCACTGTTTTACTCTTACCAAAAACCTCCCTCCCCACATCCAGCCTACCACTGTTCCTATAGCAGGCACTTTTCTTCTCTCTTTCCCTCTCCCTCTCTCTCTTTCTCTCTCCTTTTCTCTCTCTCCTATCTCTTCTATCTCCCTCCCTCCCTCTCTCTCTCTCTCTCTCTCTCTCTCTCTCTCTCTCCCCTCCCCATTTGGGTATTTTTTTTAGTTAGAGCACCAATCTATTTGTTGACTTAAAAGTGACTTGAAATGTAAAGAAATAAAATATATAAAGGTCAATAAAAATATCTCTCATCTTCTTTGACCTTAGGTCAAATTTTTTTTCCATAAACTTCCAAGTTTCTTTCAAGTTTAAAGAGACTTTCCAGGCTTATATCCTCTGCCTTGTAATTCCCAGCTAGCATTTGATTTCTCTGGTTACTTTTCTCTAGTAATATTCTTGCATTCTTCTGGTGCTTGGCCTATTATGTTATGACACAAAATATGTTCAGATTTCAAGAACATTTATTTTTTATTTCTCTCTAAGACACTGTCATTTTATATTTTAGGCTGCTATTAAATTTACTACAGAATATGAGACATTTATTATCATCTCCTTAAGCTGAACAATATTTTAAACTACAAATCCTGACTTTAACTTTTCTGTGAACAAAAAGATGAACACAAGCACCCTCCAGTTCCTCTAGTGTGAAATATTGAAGGCACAGACTTCACTATGGACTTGAAAGTACTTGACATATCATAGCTAAGGCTAAAAATGCAGTCACAGAGAACCTTCACATAGGGCTGGGCCAACATGGACAAACAAAAAAAACTACAGTAGTATCCTATAATTGTGGCTAAAACTTCCACCTAAACTGAGAGATCCCGATGAAGAGTTCCCAGGGGATCTGAGAATCTTCCCTGAAGAGGGGCTCCTGGTGTGGAGCAATAAGATGCATCTGGGAATCCAAGGCGGAGCTGCAGAACCTCGGCTTATATATGAGCACTAACCAGCACTTGGGGAACAATCTCTAAAGCAATGGGGCGTGTGCAACTCTGCCCTAGGGAAAGGGGGTTAGGTTCAAAATCTGGCAGTCCAGCCCTATTATTCTACTTTAACAACACCAGAACAGGAGGTAAGAGGCTATACAGTGTGATTTATTCAGCCTAAGTCAACTGCAGGCTTTGTCTCAGTGCTCGCTTATACCCTTGCTGGTGCTCGCTTGCATCCTTGCTGGTAGATTTTATCTTTAGTTTCTATTAAAACAGAAACTTGAGAGTTTGAGGTGAGTTCCACCCATCCTAAGCTAAAAGGGAAGGAACAGAGAGCTGAGTGACATTTATTAAGATCCACACAAACAAATACAACCCCTCCCAGTCCACAACTCACTGATATAAGTCAGTCTAAAAGCAAGTCTAAATTCACAAGCCCCAGCAGACCTTACAGAGCATAGTCATTAGGGGAACCCTCACCTGCTGCTGTGTTCCAGTTCAGCGCCAGGGAACATACCTTTGACTGAGACTCCAATATTGTCTGAAGCCCAACACTCCCAGACACGCCTCTTCTAAGTTAGTGTAACCATAGCAGGGGAAACTGCCAGGTACTGGAGGCTTATTGACTCTGTGATTTTCAACATATAGTTGCAGCCCAGGTTTGTTCAATGTTGGTGCCATTGACCTTGTCAAATTATACAATGTCATACTACAGGTATGCCTGACAATGTGTTCTAGTTGTAGCCACTGCTTGCAAAGAAAAATACACTGGTTTTATGTAGTTGTACTTATTGCTATAGTTACTACGCACACACTGGAGCATCAGCCCCTGGCCTCTGACTAGGCCCACTGAAATTTGACACAACAGCCACTGTCAGGTAACACAAACTGTGAACCCTGGGTCACAGCCCAGGTCAGCTACATGTTAGTGTTACTGCTGCCAATAGCAATTCTCAGTGTTTATCCAGAAACACACAAACTCAGAGCTATAGACTCAATCTGGAATCAATAATCATGAGCTCCACCTGCATTGATGAATGAAAACATAACTCGGGAGAGAGTGTAAGCAGATCAGGGCTGTCTACACTCCCTGATGAATACTTCAATGCAACGATCCTAATAATGTTTCCTGAAATAAGGAAATAAATGAAAGAAAGCTTCCATAAGGACCAGGAACATGTTTGAAAAAAATCCAAAGAGAAATGTGAGTTAAAGTTAAAAATTTTTAGCATATGAAAATTATTGTTTTGCTTTTTGGGCCACATACCCAGCAATGCTCAGGGCTTACTCCTGCTCTGTGCTCAGAAATTATTCCTGGGACACTTTGGGGAATCATATGTGTGTCAGGGATCAAACTGGGTTAGTTTTGTGCAAGGCAAGCAACTTACGAGCTGTGCTTTGCTTAGGCCTCTAGTTGAACCAAAAAAAATCACAATAAATTGGCACTCAACAGCAGAATGACACATACCAAGATAAAATTAGTCAACTCCTTTAGGTAAAGGGACCCAGCAAAAAGAACAGAATTTTGAAAAGGAAATTTTTGAAATGAAGAAAATATTAAATACTTATGAGATTACATGATGAGCAATAAAATTTGCATTAGAGGAGAATACAAAAAGCAGAGGGTGGTAAAGAGGAGTAGTTACTAGTTGAAGAAATAATAGCCTAGAACTTCCCTATTCTGAGAAGGAAATGTAAATGCAGATCCAGAAATCTCAGAGGTCAGAATAAATTTAAATCAAAGAGATAAATCTTACTTAGGTCACATAGATAGTAATCAAAATGATAAAAGCCAAAGACAGATGGAATCCAGAGAGCTGCAAAAGAAAAACAGATCACCTATAATGGAACCTCTCTAAAACTCAGCAGATATTTTAAATGAAATTTTATAGGCAGTAAGGGAACAGTACAATAGATCCAATGTGTTGAATGAAAAAGACCTCCAATGAAGAAAACTATGCAGAGAGGTTACCACTCAAATTCAAAAGATTTAAACAAAGCTTTTTAGATAAACAAGTTAAAGAAATTCATTGCCATTAGTTCAGGTCTGCAAGCTATACTAAGTGGTTTTCTATAAAATACAATAAACGCTATTTGGAACTAGAGAGGTACACAAAAACATAAAATGTGGGTAAGAAGGAGGAGTTTTCAACTAGAGCTTAAGCTTGTATTCCTTACCTAATTTATTTGCCTTAAATTAAGGAATACAAGCTAAGATTCTAGATATAAACTGGAAATCTCAAGACAAAACTCAGAGGTAATAAACAGAAAGTGGTAAATGGAACCTCTTGCTACACAACAAACAGATATCCAAGTAAATGTGGAAAATACAAAAAAGTTAAAAAAAACAAACTTCAGAAATATAAAAATCCACGCATAAAATGGCAATTCATACTTTATTTAAATAAGTTAACAAAACATCAAATGGTCTAAATTTACCTACCAAATGGCACAGTTTCTGAATAAATTAGGAAACACAACCCAACTCCAACATCAATAAAAACACAGAATCAAAAGGTTGTTGTCGGGGCACTTCGCCGGGTCTCCGACAGTGCCGGGAAGCGAAGTTCCCTTCTACCTCCGAAGCCGGGCGAGGAATGGATGAACACTCAGGAATCCGATACAGTTTTAAAAGGCTTTACTTATCACAGGTTCAGGCATACAAATCAGCAAAAGGAAAAACCCGATGCTTAGGATTCCAGGCTAGAACCCCAGCCACGTGTAGGCCAAGATGGCGACCACCACGTGTAAAACTTCCAAGGGGAATAAACGCTCACAAGGCGAGATCCCACCGGGAAGAACCCCGGGAGAGCGGGAACCGGCTAGTTTATACCCCCGCAACTCAGACCTTCCTCCCATTGTTATGGAAAGCAGGGAGGGTCCAATGCCCTCAGGTAATCCCTCCCTGCATCTCACCTAGGGCCTTTACTGTGCTAATGTTTTGAGCAGGGAATGCCTTTGAAATGTAGAGAAGGGGGTTTCTGAGATGGCATGTCACTGTACCAAAGATCAACACCAATGCCAGTTAAATATTTCTCCAAGCCTTCACAAGTCTCCTCTACTTCATTGTAGTTTTATATTTTATCAGGGAGCCATGCTTGTTTGTTTGGAAGCAAACAGCATTTCTCTCTGGTCTAATTACTTAGGTGTCCTTACGTGGCCAGGCTAATATGCTGGTAAGATCTAGCTAGTCCCACGATGATTGTGATAGCATGGGAGAATATTTATACCAGCTAGTACAGCATACATGGTCGGATAAACTGCCACATTTAGACTACCCCCTTATCTACGGAGTGATTTGCGGGAGGCAATCCAGAGCAGATGCAGCTGCCCTTAGGAGTCCTGCAACAGTTGTGATTTTCGAGAAAGGTGAAATGTCATATCCACAAGTTTTCCAGTAAAGCGCACTGAGGCACAACTCAGAGTAGCAGGAGATGAGAGCAGCAGCAGATGAGGTAGAGAAGCGGGCCTGCTAAGCACGGTTGAGGACATGGAAGCTTTGCTAAGCATTTGTTCCTATTTTTCTCAAAGTAACAGAGAACTTTAAAAGTTTTCATTAGTGTAAGTCATATTAGGAAAGAAGCTTACAACAGAAGCTGATTTATAAATTTAATGTACTTGTTCATCAGAAATCTGTGTTCTAAATGGCAAGATGGCTGTGTAAAAGTACACAAAATGAGCAAGATGAAGAACTAGAGATGCTAGCATGTGGCTTCAGAAAGGCTGAGATGAAATATAAATCCATCTTTGTAGAGTTTAGTACTTAACTAAATATATTATCCCATATTCTGCAACGTATCACATATATACAGATATATATTCCCTGTACTAGCAAAATTTTGCAAATTACATACTATTATGACATTCGTGCTGTTACCAATAAGAAAAGACTCAAAGTAAAATTACTTTTAAAAATTACTTTTGTGTTTTGGAACAAGAAAATGTGGCAGAGTTAAGATTCAAACCCAAAGGTATAAAACATTGTAACTAGCCTTTCCAAGTTCTAGTATCATCTCATGCAAATGCATACGATATTAGCATTTCCTCAGGTGATTCCATGATAATTAGATTGTGTTTGTCATTCAGTCCAGTGCGTAGTTAAATGCTAGTCAGTAATTTCATCAAATTACCTCTTTGTATAGAAACATCAAGATTATGTAAGGAAGAATGATTGAGAATGGGAAATGGGATTTGGATGCTGAGGAAGTGGTAGACTAAAGTATATTATACATCGACAGCAAGGGGAGAGTACTGAGAGGGTTAAAGAAGGAAACTGAAAAATTTGGGATAGAATTTAAGTAAAATAAAGAGAAGCACAGTACTTAAATCCCCATGATGGAAATCATACTCTGAAGTTATTACTCAATAATTGCACAGGATTGGAGCAATAGTGAAGTGGGTGGCACTTGCACTTGGCTGACCCGGGTTCAATCCCTGCGTCAGCATTCAATCCCTGGCATCCCATATGGTCCTCTGAGCACCTCCAGGAGTAATTCCTGAGTGGAGGGCTAGGAATAACCACTGAGCATCATTGGGTGTGACACAAAAATGAAAATAACAATAATAACCCTAAAAATTTCAAGCAAGTACCTGTTATGCAACTATTTGAGTAACTACAATGATGTTTTGGACTATTTAGTTATGTTCCTGGCCTATGAAGAATAATTCAATAATTGAAGAATACTATTATATTAATTTATTTCACCATTCAATAACATCTTTTTTATATTTTGTTTGTTTGTTTGATTTTTGGGCCACACCTAGTAGTTCTCAGGGCTTATTCCTGGTTCTGTGCTCAGGCATCACTCCTAGTAGTGATCAGGAAACCACCTATAGTGCAGGGAATCAAACCTAGGTTGGCTTCTTGCAACGCAAACACCTACCTGCTGGACTGTCTCTGGCCCCTAAATTAACATTTTAAGAGAGATGCAATTCTTGTCAGAGATGTAAGGATCATAGTTTTCTCCTATCTTTCCTAGTCTCAGCATGTATCATGCAATGGGGGAATATATTGTGAAATAATAGCAAGCAATTAACCATATAAACTAACCAGACCTGTCAATGTTTTCATAAGAGAAAAAAATAAATGGAAAGAAAGTTACTTACCAAATAAGGAAAATATTACTCTGTTTATGAACAAACATGATCAACTTTAGGCTATAATTTCTAGAAAAGTTAAATTAAATATATCTCACCTAAATGTTGTATTGCTGCACAATGTTTTTTTTAATCATCATGAGATTCACAGTTACAAAGCTGTTAATGATCTGGTTTCAGTCATACAATGTTCCAACAACACAATGGTTTTAAGTTAAAATTGAGATAATTATCATATTTTTGTTTCTTATTGGCCTAATAGATTCATCAGTTTTCTTCCAAAGTAAAAAAAAAATAAATGTAACAAATATAGTAGAACCATGAATTAATCTATCATCTGCAGAACCTTAAATAAAATTCTCTTTTGTCATCAACAATTTCCATAATGGAAGCAGTAGAAATAAATTAAGACACTACATTCAAATTAACTCAGTACTATATTAGCCACTAAAATTGCCTTGAAAACTCACTGATTAGCTACTGGAGTTGATGTTTTTCCAGAAACGCCTTATAATTTCATAAGTACAAATAAACTTAATCTACAAAGTTTTACATATGAATTTAGCATCATATAGCAGCATGAGCATTTTAAATGAATACTTTGTCTAGTATATAAATCAACAATAAACCTTAATAAAATGCATTGGAGCATGGCTTTGTTATTGGATCTTACAAATTTAATTATGTCTGAAACCTTGAGTAGTTTTATTTAGGATCTTTTTTTTATCACAGCAGAAACTTGTTTTATTTAACATGCAAAGTCTACTGATTTCTCACTCTGTACTAGAAACTTTCCTATTGTTGCAATAAATATTAATGTAACCAGGAAATACAGTCTTTTTACCTCCCAAGGCTCAAACAAATGTTTGCTCTTAGTTTGCTGTATGTCAGATATCTTTTGTCAGTTGTACCTACTTCCTCTTGGAATTTAATGTTTGTTTTAAAACTAGAAATTAAAGGGGCCACAAATGTAGAATAATTTGCAAAGGACATTCCTTGCACTCATGGTAACTGGGTTTAATTATCCACACCGAATAAAACACAATTAGAAATATGTTTTTAACTAAATACAATTCCATGTTATTGTAAAATCGGTAACACACATATAGATACATTTTAAGGTAAAAACTAGCATGAAATCTACTTAAAATGTCAAAGTTTACCTTAAATCAAGTGTCATTGTCATCAATATCCCAGAAAATAAACATATTCAGAAAATATCTTTTCGCATTTTCCACTCATGCACTATTCAGGGTTTACGTAGTTGGGCATTAAGTATTAATTATCTTTTATGAGTATTCAAAAGAATAACTTGCTAGGAAAGCTAACAAGTTACTTGCTTCTCTACCAGGATTAAGGTTTTTGTTAACTCAACGATTCTATGGGTAGCTCAACAATCCCTAGAGCTCTGGAACAATTTAAAGTCAAACTATCCGGGGCAATTGTAACAAAAAGTCATTCTTGGGGCCGGAGCGATAGCCCAGCGTGTAGGGCGTTTGCCTTGCACGCGGCCGGCCCATGCAGGCCTGGGTTCGATCCCCGCCATCCCATGGTCCCCGAGCACCGCCAGGAGTAATTCCTGAGTGCAGAGCCAGGAGAAACCCCTGAGCATCGCCGGGTGTGACCCAAAAATGCAAAAAAAAAAAAATATATATATATATATATAATATATGTATATATATATTTTTTTATTTTTTTATATATATATATATAAACTTCCCCCTCAGGTGGAGTTTTTTAACTTTTGCCTGTCTTGTGCACGTATTTAATGAATGATTTATATATATAAATAAAATATATATAATGATTTATATATGTATAATCATTATATATATATTCATTAAATACGTGCACAAGACAGGCAAAAGTATATATATAATTATATATATATATCATTATATATATAATGAATTATATGTATATATAAATCATTCATTAAATACGTGCATAAGACAGGCAGAAGTTAAAAACTCCACCTGAGGGGAAGTTTGAGCTTCTGTTGAGCTTGAGATTCACCTCTCCTGCCCGCAGAAGGTGGCGCTAAGTTTGTCCTGCTGTGGCACCTGTAGGCAACCCCGGCTAGTCGTTCCAATGATTGGCTGTTGCCACGGTTACGGCTTGTTTGGAGATTCTGGGCGCTGTCTCCCAACCTGCCGAGAGATTTTAGCAGCTGGTGGGAAATCCGGTTTTGCCCACCTCGGGTTCGAGTTGTGCGCGGTGAGGCTGGGGTGGGAGAGAGGAAAGAGAGGAACCAGCCAGGTCGCCTCGGCCCAGGCAGGAGCGGGCCGGGGGAGAAAGCGCGCGCAGCGCGGGGAGCCGCGCAGTCTGGGAGCTCGGCTCCGGGGTGGTGCCCAAGTCGCCCTTTCCTCGCTGAAATCTCCACCTCCACCCCAAGACTTAGAGGCTCTTGCTGGCTACTTGTGTGCCCCCCACCTGGATACATTTCTGCGGCTCGCTTTCCTCCTATAGCAATTTTATTACCCTTGAAACGAGTTCCCCCTCCCTTTCCTTGGAAGGAAAGGTGGTTTGAAAGGTCGAAGGGTGGAGTTCTGTACGTTGGCCCATTTGCCTTGGTCATCCTGAACTAGATCCGCGGAATTAACGTGAAGTCCTTTGCTGGTCGGCCCCAGTGGACGCTTGTCTCCTGCACTGCCCTGTATGGACGCTACCAGTCCAAGTGGAAAGCGCTGGAGGTGTAAAATGTGTATCCAATTTCCATGAATTGGTATATAAAACAAGAATGTAAGTTCTTCACAGTTTAATAATAATAAACGAATGATTGCAATTCTAGTTTCTAATTGTTATATAAAAATAATTATTTTCTAGCAATACTGGCTGTTGCATGTTGCCGTAACACATATGTTGAATAAATTAATATATTAAAATTAGTGCAGATTAATTAGAAATGAATTTCTCTATGCTGTTTTATATTGTTTCTAAAATTTTAACTAAGTGTGTAATTCATTACATTACGTGAGTTGCACCTAATGATCTAAACAGTCAGTAGATGAACAGAGAGGGCTATACATTGGAAATGGCTTTTCCCTGCTTTTTTTTTTTTTTTTTTTTTTTTTGGGTCACACCCGGCGATGCTCAGGGGTTTATCTTGGCTCAGCCTGGAATTACTCCTGGCAGTGCTCGGGGGACCATATGGGATGCCAGGGATTGAACCCGGCCGGTACAGGCCAGCCGCGTGCAAAGCAAACACCCTACCCGCTGGGCTATCGCTCCGGCCCCAGCTCTTCCCTGCTTTTATCCTATTCTCCCTTTTCTAGTGAATTTCTTGTCCCTGGTGCTCTGTTTTATAGTGGTGATTAAAAAGAAAGCAGTTTTCCACCTAACAAGGCAATTGAAGCAAATCTTACATTTAATTATATGGTAGTACATTTTTATTGGTCCTCAATTGTTTTGTTTTCCTTTAGAGGAGGAGATTATAGATAATATTGTGTACTTAAAACATAAAATGATTAATTGATATTCATAGCATGTAACTCAACATGAACGTATGAAATGAAAAATGGAAAAATTCCTAAAGTGCTTTCTGAAAGTTTCTGTGTTGAGAGAGAGAGAGAGAGAGAGATGTGTGTGTGTGTGTGTGTGTGTGTGATGTTACATAATTCTGCTCACGAAGTCCATCACTTTCCCTTTCTACTGTTTAATCTGGCTAACTTGCCACTGCCACACAGTAAATGTCCGTATTTTAAAACTATAATCTTCGTATTCTGTTTTATAGATGCATAATTATTTAACTGTTTCCTTATTGGGTATCACTGTATTACTGTATCACTGTCTTCCCATTCATCATCAATTTGCTCGAGTGGGCACCAGTAACATCTCCATATGACCTGTCTCATGCAAGTAGAGCCCAAGGGCACCTGCTTGCTCCAGGAACATAAAGAGCCTCAAACCATTCCATCAGGTCATGGGAATGAGGTCTATAATTGTTACTGGTATTTGGCATATCAAATACGATACGGGTAGCTTGCCAGGCTCTGCCTTTGCGGGTAGCGTACTCTTGTAGTCATCTCAAAATCCAGCATTTATTTATTGATGAACCACGGCCGTGCGAGCCGGGCTGTGATAGGCTGGTCTGCTGGGTAGAGTTCTGACAAGGGGGAAGTCCGGATGTGGAAAATGGCTTCCCTCATGGAGTGGGGGGGTCGTCTGGCTTGTTGTGAGGCTCTGCTGGGGTGGGGGGCCAGGGCTAGAACCTGCCATCCCTCCCCGGCGCCTCATGAGCGGCTGGGCACAGTGAGAGCCAGTAGCACCCTTATTGGGTGTTTTTAAATTTTTATTAAAGTTATTTTAGAATCACATTGAGTTTTAGGAAACAACACAGAAATATCTGTTGTATACTTTGTCCACTGGTTTTCTAATGGTTTTATTTTTTAAGGACTGTCATACCACAACCAAGATGTTTATGCAAATACAATGTGCTGATTTTATTCAGATTTCTTTAGTTACCTGATGATATCACTCTTTTGTCCGCCATTTCAAAACTCTTAAAACTTTTGTCACTTCAGAATACTACATGGATGAAATCAGACCGTTACTTTTAGGCTTGGGCTCTTTTACTTAGGCTTTTTACTTGGGCCCTATAATTTCCTGTAAATTTTAAGAGATCCATGGATATTGTGACATAGATCAATAGTTATTGCCATTATTGCTGGTGTGTTAAAGGACTGCTGTTATCAATGGCATGTATGCATTAGAGGTTAACTCCCTACATGTTGAGTGTCATTGCATCTGTCTCGAGTTTGGAACTACTATCAATGAAGATTTTCTGAAAATTGACATCATGCAATGTAAATTTTTATTTCTCTGGGATAATTGCCCAAGAGTGAAATGTGATATGTTATGATCATTCTAATTAAATCAAGTCACTGAAAAATATATATGTTATTCCTAGCTGTAGAGAAGACAGGCACAGGTATACCTTTTTTGTTTTGCACTGGAGTGGACTGAAGCAATAAACAAAACCATAGATGTATAGTTTGTTGGGGTAGACATACTCAGAGTCTGAATATAAATAAAATAGTACACATTATTAGGAAGAGAACCTTCTGTCCTAGTAAGATAAATAGAGATGTCAGTAAAGAAATGGGAAAATGGGACCTTTAGGTTTTGGTGAACTAGAATGTAAACTCAGTGACAAAAACTTTTCATTTTCATTTAAATGTTTTTTATTTGATTGCCTTGAGATACACCATTTGCTCATGATTGGGGTTGAGTCATGGGTGTTTCAACACCCGTCGCTCCACAGTACCTAGCACCAGTGTCACCAGTTTCTCCCCCCCCCCCCAAATACCTCTCCCCAACTGCCTCCGTGGCAGGCACTTTTCTTCTCTCTTCATGAGAACTTCCTGGATGTCATTTAATCAATGTATTAAATCAGTGTAGCATGCAGCTGTTAATGTGCCTAATAGAATTAAAAAAAGCTAATTCCTAAATGAGTTAGGAAAATGAAGAGAAAGAAAGGAGACCAAAAAAAAAAAAAAAAGAATTGTAGGATGGATGGAAGGGGAAGACTTAGAGCAGGGGGAGAGGGAGGGAAGGAAGGAACACCCAGAAGGCAGAGGTGTAAAGCTGAAGAGCTTGAGGAAACAATGCAAGTTTGAAAGAGTTTGAAAAAGGAGTAACCCCTGAGCGTCGCGGGTGTGACCCAAAAAGCAAAAAAAAGCAAAAAAAATAAATAAATAAATGAATAAATAAAAAATAAAATAAAATAACAGTTGTCTACTACATAATAGCTCACACTTTAAACCCAAATGCATCCAAGTCAGAACAAATTGATAAAAATAACAGATACCTACTTTCATATACATACACATGTAATGAGCAAGATTTTTGAAATATATCTTAGCCCTGGTATATATAATACATTGCAGTTTCTTTTCAGGTCTACTCTTTCACTATCCTCTCATACTTTTAAAACTTGCTGAAGAAAACCACTAAATTCATTCGTTGGTTCACTAATGAATTACATCTACAGTTTGAGAAATACTGGGCAGAAAATGTGTAGAATTAGGAGGACTGAAATTGGATGCAGAAACTCGGAACTAGATTTCTGTTCCATTACTTATTAACCTGCTGATTATAGACAATTAAATGACTCTTTCAAACCTTTGTTTTCTCTTACTCCAAGGATGATGAATGACAATGATGATGAAGAGGCAAAAGCTGAATGAAGAAATAGAAGCTGAATTGGAGAAAATCAGTATTTCTTCCTTGGAAAAGTATGATGATAGTGACTCAAAATCAGAAACACAGAGTGATGACAGTGATTCAGTAAGTGGTATCTTTTTTTGTTTGTTTGTTTTGATTGACCCCTGGTACAACTCAGAGCTTACTCCTTGCTCTCTGCACTAAGGAATCACTCCTGGCAGGCTGTCAGGGAGCCCCCTGGGGTCCCCAACAATACCAGGAAGGGAGTTCCCTTCTACCTCCAAAGCTGGCAGGGAATAAATGAAAACTCAGGAATCTGGCACAGTTTTAAAAGGGCTTTACTATCACAGGTTCCAATACACAATCCAAGAGCAGGTAGAACTCCGAACTCTGGGTTACCAGCTAGGCCCCAGCCACGTGTAGGCCAAGATGGCTGCCACCACGTGTTGTAGCCCAACAGAAAGGAGAGGATAGAGAAGCAAAATGCCAGGGGAAGCCAAAATGGCAAAAGAGAGCCTTCTCTCTTCTTGCAGCTTATTTTATAGATAGAAATCCACCTATCTGGGCTATCTAGAGATGTAAACAGTTAAATAGCTCTATTGAAACGCAGCAATTCAGGTGGCCTTCTGGCCTTTACAGGCACCCTGAGCTGATTCAAAAGCCTCCCTAGCAGATCTGGGAGGGGCCGCAAGCTAAATGTAGCTGGAAGCTAAGTAGGGCATCACCCAACAGCAGGCTTCAAGGACCAGATGGGGTCCTGGGGAATAGAACTTAAGTTAGCCTCCTAGAAGGCAAGCACCTTCCCACTGTACTATCCCTCTGACCCCACTTGAGTGTTAGAATTTTAAGTATTTAGCTGGAGTACCTTTCCAGAGTAAATACTCCTTTTCAGTTTGCCCGAAATATTTTTCCTTTTTATTTTCTCTTTAGGATCATAATATGTTTTGGTAGATATAAATGTGAGATAGATATAAATATGATGATATTCAAATATGCAAATATTACCTAAAGTATAGATTGAAGATATAAATGACCTATAAATTCACATATATGTTCATTTTAATGAAATCAGAATTATATACCTTATTTTTTATAGGTTTGAATATTTTTTTTCACTTTTTGGGCAACACCCAGCCATGCTCAAGGGTTGCTCCTCTCTGCACTTAGGAATTACTCCTGGTGGTGCCCGAGGGACCTTATGGGGTGCCAGGGATCGAACCGGGTTGGCTGTGTGCAAGAAGAATGCCCTCCCCACTGCACTATGGCTCCAGCCTGGGTATTAATGTAGTTGTACCCTTACCCCCACTCCTTTTGTTGCTTAATCGGAGCATTCTAGTATGGTAAGATATACATAAGAAACAGTGTTTATGTAAAATGTTTTGAGATCTCTAAAGGTGCTAAATGAAGGGTTTTTAGGAGGTAGTTGAACTCAGACTGTGCTAGTTCAGGCCACAGGGTGGTAAAAAGAAAGAAACAAGACGGTTTATGCACAGCAAGGTCAGTTTACTGAAAAGAAGTGCACTGGTCAGACTGACAAAGCAGAGACTTCCAAAGACAGAGACCCGGAGAGTTTTCTTAGGGGAACTTTCTAACTGGGCAGCTTTAGAGGGAAACTTTCACTTCTGTAAGTTAGTTTGTCCTGGGAGGAAATGAGCAGTAGACATGTACGCAATTTTGAGGAAAAAGTAAATTGTACATAAAATATTCTAAGCCAATCACATCGAATGAGATTTATATATATATATATATATATATATATATATATATATATATATTTATATATATAAAATTTGATAAGCTACAAAATATTCTGGGCCAATTATCTAAAGATAATAAATATTTTTAGCCTATCCTGGGAGGTAGGAATGTCGCCGGTTCTAGGAATTAGGTGCAAAGGCATAGCATGTATGTCTTGATGGGCCAAATTAATAAGGCAGGTGCGCCTTGTCCAGGTTCTAGAACTACAGGGCAGAGGGGAGCCATGGTGGGGTTCTAGAGCCCGCCACAGTTCTTAGCTCCTTATCTTGACACTGAGTTATTAGCCTGCCAGGTCTTTGAAATGGGGACTTTGAACCGGGCATCTGGTGAGCAGGCTTTTGCTAGCCCACTTCTCTAAGGACATTTGAGGATGCCTTCCGGCATTCTAGTCTCTCCTGCCAGTGACTTAACACGAGAGCCTAAGGATGTGATGCCGCTAGGGCTGTGCAGCGTTATGCATCCCCCTTATCAGTGTTCAAGGGCCCAGGGGACTGCGCTCAGTGATACCCAGAGAGACATGTGGTGCTGGGACTGAATCAGGTTTGGCAGCATGTCTTAACCCTGACCATCTCCCTGGCCCCATGTGAAATATTTACAGCAATGGAAATACTTTTCCAGATACCTCCCCTTTTGTGTTTTTCCCTGTTTTAATTGTTTATAGAGCTTACTTTATCTCATGGCATGAAATATGCATTTTTTGGTACCAAAACATTTTATATATTAGAAATTTCTTTTCTTTTTTTTCTTTTTGGGTCATACCCGGAAATGCTCAATGGTTACTCCTGGCTTTGCACTCAGGAATTACTCCTGGCAGTGCTCGGGGACCATATGGGATGCCGGGATCCAAACCTGGGTCAGCCAAGTGCAAGGAAAACACCCTACTCACTGTGCTATGGCTCCATCCCCTAGAATTTTTTTGAAGCATATTATAAACTACAGATCCAATTTGAATTTTTCTTTTTACATATTTTCTTCTTTTTTCTTTTCTTTTATTTCATTATATTTATTTTTTAAATTTTATTATAACACCATGAGCAATACAATAACAAAACTGTTCATGATTGGGTTTCAGTCACACAGTATTCCCGCATCCATCCCTCCATCAGTATCAGTGGACATTTCGCACCACCAGTGTCCCCTGATTCCCTCTCCCCCTCCCCAGCCTGTCATTCTCTCTCTATATCTCTCTGTCTCTCTGTCTCTCTCTCTCTTTCCCTCTCCCCTCTATCCCTTTTCCCTTCTTGTACACAGTGTAGCTTGTCATATACATAGGGGTTTTCATATATATCCCTTTGCCTATATTCAATGGTCAGTCTAGTCTGGCATTACCATATCCAACTTTTAGTATCACTTGATCACTTGATATCCCGTTATTCATCGATTTGCTCGAGCGGGCGCCAGTAATGTTTCCATTTGTCCCTATCACGTGCCAGTGTAGCCCCATGTCATCTGTCTTATTTGAGGATATTGAGAACTTCAAATTGTTTGTTTAGGGTCCTGATAAGGAAGTCTGACCATCTTGCAGGTGGGTGGCCATGCGATCTTTTGGCGTCCCATGGGATCAAATCGGTAATGGCTCTAGTCCAATGGTCGTCTCCAGATCACATTATATGACCAGCCCATCTGGCAGATGAGACAGCGTCCTTGATTTTAGAATAGTGACGGAGGTTGGAACTCCTGATTCCCTCTTTCACTTGAGTGAGGTGTGATATTCCAAGCATGGCTCTTTTGATTCCTCTTTGGGAGACCCTGGTATTCTCGTCCTGCTTTCATAAGGCCCAGGTCTCTGAGGCGTATGTCATTGGAGGCAGAATGGTGGAGTCAAAGAGGTGTGCCCGTAGCCAGAGGTTCTTTGTTCTTTTGACTATTGTCTCTTTTCTTCCTGTGCAACTCAGGTTTCAGGTCGTTCATCATGTTGACTTCTCGACCTAGGTACACATGGCTGTTGCATTCAGAGATGTTTATTCCATTGAGAGTGAATGGGGCCTCTGGAACTAGTTCATTTCTCATGAACATAGTTTTGCTGAGATTCAGCTGTAGACCTATCCTTCCACATTCTCGGTCAAAGTCTGCCAGCATTTGTGCCGCTTGGCTGATGTTTGGTGTTATTAGAATGATGTCATCAGGAAAGCGCAGGTGGTGTAGTTGCTGACCATCTATCTTCACTCCCATTTTTTCCCATTCTAATTGTCACATGATGATTTTGAGAGTGACACTGCAGAGTTTTGGTGAAATGGTATCACCCTGCCGAACCCCTCTTTTGGCGTCGATGATCACTTCCCTGTAGAATGGTAAGATCTTAGTGGTGAAACCGTGTTATAGTTCACGAAGAATCTTTATGTTATACTTTTAGTATAACATTGGTATATATTCATATCCCACAAATGAATGTAGTCATTCTGTATCTGTCCTTTCCCTTCTAATTTCACTCAGCATGATAATCTCCATGTCCATCTATTTGTAGGCAAATTTCATGACTTCATTTTTCTGAAAGCAGCATAGTATTCCATTGTATAGATATACCATAGTTTGTTTTTCCAGTCTTCTGTTCTCGGGCACTTAGTTTGTTTCCATATTCTGGCTATTGTGAGTAGTGCTGCGATGAATATAGAATTGCAGATGGTGTTTCTGCTGTTTGCTTTTTGGTCTCCAGGGTATATTCCCAGTAGTGGTATTACTGGGTCAAATGGAAACTCAATATCAAGTTTTTGGAGGAATGTCCATATTGTTTTCCAAAAGGGCTGGACCAGTCAGCGTTCCCACCAACTGTGAATGAAAGTCCCTTTCTCCCCACAACCACATCAGCACTAATTGTTCTTGCTCTTTAGGATGTGTGCCACTCTCTGAGGCCCACACAATATTGTATCCTTAACACTGCCAAGAGCTATATCCAAACACAAAACTTGGAGAAATGCCCAAGAATAGCTAAATATGGCTCAAAAATTACATTAAATTTAAAAACTCAATTTCTATTTACAGTGGTTATGGTGCTTGCCCTGCAATCACCCAAACTTGGTTTGATACCTGGCATTCCATGTGTTCACTTAAGTGTATGATGAGTGATCCTAAGTGGAGATTGACGAGGAGTAAGCCCTGAGTACCACTGGGTATGGGCCCAAAACATAAGCAAATTAAAAATAAAAAACATTAAGAATAATTATGCCTTTATGTAGAAACATTACATTGAACATACACAGTTCTAAAAATATTTATTATTACACATTTTAGTTTTCAGCTTATTTAAGTAACAAAAATGTCAGAACCATGTGAGCATAAAAAACAAATAAAAAAATTTGAACTGTGAACTTTATAGGAAGCACTTCTATGTCATTGATACATTTTGCTCAAACATTTGATGCAGAATGAAGAAGATGATAAGTGTAACTTAGTTTTGGTAATAAACAATTTTGCAGTTTCTTTTATTTGTATTTTTAGGATTTAGTTGAATTACCTGACTCAATTCTTCACTGTATTAACACCATAAAGCAAAAGAGTAACAGTGCTGAAGAACTCATTCTTCAGGACTTGGAAGATAATGATGATTTAGGTAAATACAGTTTTATCAATTTGGCAGATGGGACACCTTAAGAAAAAATGGTTATAACCTAGAATATAGTACATGATTTTAGATGTCTGTCTCTTGCTGTATGCGTCCATGTGTTTTTAATCTATAAAATAAACATTTTTAAATTGAAATAATATCATTCACGACTATTTCTCTACTGTTGTTTTATACTTTGTTTTTTCAGGACCTCCAGCAACCAGAGTGTCAGTAATCCTCCACCACTTGAACAACTAAATTTAGTTCATTTATTTTCCTTAATACCTTCTTTGTATCTCCATTAAATACTAAGTACTATTAGTTTTGTTTGAAAGGATTTATTTAAAACCATATTTAAAAATTCATATTAAATAGAATAAATCATGGGAATATTTTTAGAAGTATTAAATTAAATGCAAAATTTAATTTTATTGTAAGCCTAATAATATTTATTCTTAAACAGAGAAAATTAACTTTTTGGTATTATTCTAAGAATAATATCAATAATTTAACTGGAATTAATAGTTTATAATGAAAAGTGGCAGTTACCTAAATGTTCAACAAGATTATGTTTTATAAAGTATAGCCTCATTAAAGGAGATGATTGTTAAACAAATATTTATTAATATAAATATAAAAATAAGTATTTTTGACATAACACATTTTGGGCAATTTTACATGAAAAGTATGTCCAAATTATTTTCTTTTATTTTTTCCCCCAAATTGTATTTTATTAAAGTACTGTGAGATTCAAAGTTATTCATAGTTGAGTCTTTGACATAGAATTGTGTATCCTTGGGGATGGAGAGATAATGCTGTCGGTAGGGCATTTGGCTTGCACGTGGACATCCGGGTTTGGACCCCGGCATCCCAATGGTCCTCCAAGCAATGCCAGGAGTAATTCCTGAGTGCAGAGCTAGGAGTAACCCCTGAGCATCGGGTGTGACCAAAAAAAAGAAAAGAAAAGAATTTTCCATCACCTTTCCCACCAGTAACTGGGAACACTAAACCAGTATTCCCAGGTTCCCTCTCCTACCTCCTCTCCCGCCCTAGCCCCTGTCCACCATCTTGACTGGCACCTTTTAAGTTTGGTAATTAAAGTTTGGTTTCATGATCTCAGTGCTGTTGACTGTGTGGTTTGGATGCTTAGCTCTATAAATCCTTAACACCACTGATGAATCTGAATCCCTTGCCCCCTCTCCCTGTTGCTTCTCACCTATTTCTACCGCTTGCTCTTATTTCTTTCTTTCTCATCCCTATACTCTGAGGCCAAAGGTGATCTAGGTATCTTCCATGTAAACCATTTGCATTTCCTCATGCATTTATTCTAAATACCACATTCAAGTGTCACTGTTGTACAGTGATTTAGGAAATTATGATATCACATATATCTGTGACCAAACATGCTTCATGGTCTATGGAATAATTAACCAATAAAATTCAACTAATCAAATTAGTGTAAAAATATTATGATTACATTAACAATCTAATAAGACTGGACATAATATCATCTTAAATTTTATTAGAAACTAGCAATAATTTTGTAATTGAATTTGACAATCTATCAGATAGAAAAGAGATCCTCCAAGTTGCATAATCTAATTGTGAAAGATCAGATATTTTAAGATACATAATACACATAAGAGAAAGAAGCTGATTTTATTTATGTGTATAAACCTAGTAATGACACCAGAAGTTGTTTTAGCTGTGAAGCTGAACAACAACAACAAAAAATAATAATTAAGTCCAGGGAATAGTTTTTACTTTTGTTTTCTGAGTAGATGTTCCATTTACTTATTGTTCTATAGTTGCAAAATGATTTCAGTGGTTTAAAATAACGACTTGAATCTATATACCACATATGTTTCGCCAAGCCTCACCAGGTGTGATCTCTGATCATGTATTATTATTATTATTTTTTTGCTTTTTGGGTCATACCCAGCAACATTCAGGGGTTACTTCTGGCTCTGCACTTAGGAATTACTCCTGGCAGTGCGGGGGACCATATGAGATGCCAAGGATCGGCCGGGTCGGCCATTTGCAAGGCAAGCGCCCTACCCTCTGTGCTATCACTCTGGCCCCCAGTATTAAATTTTAAATTTATTTATTTAACCTTGTCACTCAGACAGGGATGCACCCTCCAGTAAAATAATGTTAACTTTTGTGTTTCTGTGGGCTGACTGGACTTAGCAAGGCAGCTCTTGGTTGGATTTTTTTGTATCTCTATTTGTCAGATGTCGATTAAAAATACAACAATTTTAAGACTTCACTGGACTGGAGTTCCAAGAAGGCTCACTGAAATGGCTAGCAGCTGATGCTAATTATTGAACAGATATCTGTTTGGGACTTTCAACCAAATGCACTGACATATCTTATCTTCCACTTGAATAGCAAAAACCCCAGGGATTTTAACATATTGCACCTTCTAATAATTTAAAATAGATATATATTTTTTCTTATCCTTAGGCTGTAATTATGGGGCAGCTTCTAATGATCACAGGCACTTGAGGATAGAATTGCCAACTGAATATAAGGACAATCCAAGACAATTAATGAAGGTATATGTTCAGCATTTTTATTTCAGTTAGCTGTTAAAGTTGATCTTCTTTACTTATAATACTTCACACTGTAAACAATTTTAAACTGGGTCAGAAGAGGTCCTTTTGGGTAAGACACTTGTCATGCACACAGCATATCACAGTTCAATTTCTGGCAACACATGTTGTCCCCTGAGCTACCTAAGGGATATTCCCTTGAGCACAGCGCCAGGACTAAGTCCTTAGCAATGCTGGGTTTGGCCCAACTTCCCCCCAAACAAAACACGGCACAGAAAAAAACCAAAATAATGTAAAATCAAGTTGGAAATCTAATTGTTAAGGTGTTTTCTTTGCATGCATCTGACCCAGTTTCAATCTCTGCTTCCCCTGTGCTACCAAGGGTGACTCCAGAGTCATGACCACAACCTGAAGTGGCCCAGATTCTTTTCCCCAATATTTAAAAAATTAATTTGGGTGGAGGGGTTGAGCTACAACCCGAGTGGTGCTCGGGTTTACTACTGGCTCAGGGATCACTACTGGCTGTGTTTGGGGGTCATATAGGGTGCTGAAGATTGAATCTCGATTGGCCACATGCAAGCAAATGACCTACTACTGATCTTGGCATTTTTGGTTAAAATCCTTCAGGATTGTATTTAAGAGTTCTGGTCTATGCATCTAGCAATTTGGATTCATTTTTATTTCTATTTATTTTATTTTATTTTTTATTTTATACCACCTTGAGATATAAAATTGTAAAACTGTTCATGATCAGGTAGGTTTCAGTCATACAGTGTTCCAGCACCCATTCCTACCAGTGCATATTTCCCACCACCAATGTCCCCTGAAGATACACATTTTTATGTATCTCGGGTATCCCAAAGAGGAATTGAAAGAGCTATGCTTGGAATATCATGCCTCACTGTAGTAGAGAGAAGGAATCCGGAGTTCGAACTCCATCGCTATTCCAGAATCCGGGATGCTGTCTCATTTGCCAAGGCATCGAAAATCAGATGGGTTTGACATGTAATGCGATTTGGAGACAACCGCTGGACTAGAGCTGTTACTGACTGGATCCCACAGGACGTCAAAAGATCACGTGGCCGCCCACCTACAGGATGGTCAGACTTCTTTGTCAAGACCATGAACAAATGGTTTAAGGCTCTTTATATTCCTGGAACAACCAGATGCCATTGGGCTACACTGGCACATGATAGGGTCAAATGGAAATGTTACTGGTGCCTGCTCGAGGAAATCGATGAACAACGGGATGTCTAGTGATCTAGTGATCTAGTGAATGTCCGCCCCTGATTCCTCCCTCTCCCCCAGCCTACCTGCCTCTGTGGCAGGCACTTTGCCTCTTCCCCCCCCCCCCCTCTCTCTCTCTCTCTCTCTCTCTCTCTCTCTCTCTCTCTCTCTCTCTCTCCCTCCCTTCCTCTTTCCCTTCTGTTACACATTGTGGCTTACAATATATATATATATTTTATATATATATAGGGTTTATCATATATATTCTTTTGCCAACATTCAATGTTCAGTTCTGGGTTGGCATTACCATTTCCAAAAATTAGCACTCTGGCCCCTTCTCTGTCTTACCTAACCACTGACGTCCACACACTTGCAGTAAATTTCAACCACTGACAAGTCCTCCTGGTCCATGATTTGCCTGGCCTTGGATAGTAGTATCATACTGTTATTTGCACGTGACTTTAGCAAAATTTAATTACTTTTAAGTCTATTGATCCTAGAACATTTACCATAATAAAAAAGGCGCTTAAATGTATATGCTATATTTTCTTTTTTGTTAACACTCAAAAGTATTGATTGATTTTTTTAGTTATTATATACTGTTATTTCACATTAAAAAATTCCATGTTTTTTTTCTAACTGGTATATGGTGGAAGTCTAATGAGGGAAAATATTACTCAAAATTTTGATATGCAAACCATGCAGATCATGTCCCTAACTCTTAACTTTAAGTGATTCTTAAGATGATTCTAGTGTTATCAACATTCACAGGGGAAGGAAGGAATCATTGCCAGCTAAGAGTGGGGGGAAATGAGGAAAGATGGTGTCATGGATGGATCAGAAGGCATTTGGATCTGACCCTGAGGATGAGTAGGATTTTGATGAAAAGGTGGTTGTGTGTGCTACTCATTAGCATGTCAAAATAACAATCATTCTGCTCAAGGTTGTATGAACACTTTCATTTGTGCTTGCCTGTTTTTATCTCTGTGCAGACAAAGCTGCAGAAATATTGCAAACATGTTTACTACAGTTTATACTTGTTAAGATGTCATTGCATCATTGGTCAGCATATTTTGGTATTTAAACCAGTTGTTAAGTCAAAAAACAAACCAAAATACATTCATAATCTTACTATGTTTGATGGATTTACATTATATGTACAGTGCTTAGACATTCAAAATTGTGTATTTATAAGCTTTTTTTTTAATTTTTTGGTTTTTGCATTTCTTAGGGCTTACTCTTAGGTCTGGCTCATGGATAGCTTCTGGTGGGATTGTGTGGCATGTAGAGTGCCAGAGATCAAACCTAAAAGGCAAGAAACTTGCCCAATACATTGTGGAGAGGACAACCAGTGGTGTGAAATATACACTGATGGGTGATGGGTATTGCAACATTGTATAACTGAAATCTGACCATGAACAGCTTTGTAAATGTATATCTCACAGTGATTTAATTAAAAAAATTGCCTTCCAAAATTTTTTTGATATGGACAATTTACATTGAAGTAGACAATAATATTTTAAATACATTTATTAGCAAATTATTTGATTGATCATACGTGAAACATGAAAAATGTATTTGGAGAAAAGAAAAAAATACTTTAGAAACATTTGATCATTATAAGTTTCATTGAATAGCATAGATAACTAATAGAGAAGTATTGGAATTCTGTAAAACATAGGATGGAGGAAAATAGTCTGCATAAGAAACATTTATTCACTGTATAAAAATTAGCTATTGGGCCTTAAAATTATATTTGAGGGACTTGAAGTAAAGTTCTAGGTATATGTTCATATACTATTCACTGTATCACTGTATCACTGTCTTCCCGTTCATTATCGATTTGCTCGAGCGAGCACCAGTAACATCTTCATATGTCCTGTCTCATGCAAGTAGAGCCCAAGGGCACCTGCTTGCTCCAGGAACATAAAGAGCCTCAAACCATTCCATCAGGTCATGGGAATGAGGTCTGTAATTCATATACTATTAAAAGACATTATTCTCTATTTTGATTTTCTTTGTTTTTACTTTTAATTTCTTAGATATTAGCTGAAATAGAAAAAGAAGAATTTATGAGAAGCAGAATCCACTGTGACCATCCTGATTCTGTCCTAGAACCTTGTGCTCAAGAGTTGCCTATGGATGAACATAGTTTTCCAGGTGTACAAGATTGTTGAAACTTAATTTTGATTGTTTTTATTTCACATGTATTCAATATTTAAAAAATTATTATTTCTTTCCCTTTGACATTAGTCTTTTATTTTTGATGGGCAGGAGGCAGTGGAGTTGTTGCCACACCCAACAATGCCCAGAGGGTACTAGCTCTGTGCTCAGGAATTCTCTCAGGAGTGTCTGGGGTACCATATGTGATACTGGTGATCAAACAAGGGCCAGCTACATGCAAATGAAGCACCTTACTCCATGTACTGTCTGGCTGTCTTGCCCGCTTTTAACATTTACAACATAGTCACAATATTTGAAAATTATCCTGCCATTGCTATAACTAAATACATATTCTTGTATTTGTCATTGTTTTTCCAAAAAAAAAATTAAGACATTCAGACATAGTCAATTAAGTTGACTTAAATTATTCCATTTGTTTCCACTTAGTTGACTTTAATAATTCTATCCAGCCTTGAATTTATTATTGCTTGAGTGTTATTTAACTTCAAATACACATGCATATATATATATATATATATATACATATATATATATTTGTATCAAGTGCTGTGCAATAGTTTAAGACAAGTGATTTATTGAATGTAATAGATTTTCCATATATATTCAATGTATTTTCTTTTTTGTATTAATCACTTTTTATAATCTATTAGCATTTTATTTTACTTTAGGAGCTAGATACTATAGAGGTTAAGGACCATAATGTTGATGCAAAGTCGATTCCCTATTGCATATAATCCCCTATTTATGTGCTAGGAGAATTACTGTCAGGAGAAATCTCTGAGCACAAAGCCAAGAATAAGCCCTGAGAACTACTGGGTGTGATGCCAGTGCCCCCTTAGTTACTGTTTATATTTTGTACTGAATCATGTTTGAAAGATTTTCTATTATATATATATTATTTTATTTCATGAATGCAGATGATCTTGATATAAATTTTGGGTACTGTGAAGTGGAAGAAAAATGTAGACAGTCTTTTGAGGCTTGGCAAGATAAACAGAAAGAACTGGAAGACCAAGAGCAAGAAATTCTCATAAAACAAAGGGAAAAGGAAAGAAGACAGTTTCAAGAAGAAGAAGAAAAGAGATATTGCTGGATGAAACAGTTTGAAATCGAAAAGAAGAAGTTAGAAGATATTTATACGGTAATGTTTTTATCTGTACTATGTGGACATTTGGTAGTATGGTATAAATAAAACTGCTTTATGATTTCTTTTTACTTTTTTATTTTATCTATTTATTTATTTATTTATTTATTTATTGCTTTTTTGGGTCACATCCGGCGATGCTCAGGGGTTACTTCTGGCTCTACACTCAGGAATTACTCCTGACGGTGCTCGGGGGACCATATGGGATGCTGGGGGATTGAACCCAGGCCGGCATGTGCCGGCCCTGTGCAAGACCAACACCCTACTCATTGGGCTATCGCTCCGGCCTGCTTTATGATTTTTATATCTCCAATGGAAGCAGTCGACTAGGTGAACAGTTCTTAATATGGACTCCCTGGTTTGTTTTTATTGAAATCTAAATTTTAGTTATTTCTTTGAATCTTAGATTCAAAGATATCACAGAAAAAACTGATATTTACATCTGATTATTGGCATCTTTCTAATCAGATTGAAGGTTCTTAGATATTCAACATATTTATATATGTTATGTCTTTTCTTATGTGGTCAGATATATAGCACATTTTGTAATATATATTTGGTTTGTAATATCTATTTGCATAATAGATATTTGAAGTGATGTTTTCTGCCTGTCCCCATAATCATCTAATTTCTTATTTTACAATATTTTTTGGTTTTGTTAGTTTTTCTAAATATTTTTTTGAGTTCTTCAATCTCCACTCTAAGAGTTTATACAATCAGATTGTTAGGGGTGGTATATAGAGAAAATACTGTGTTTCAGGACCTTGTTGGTGGGCTATCAGGAACCCAGAATATGGTAATAGGCAGAACTGACATCTGTGTCAGAAATTACTAAAGTTCACTTATATATTTATCACAACTAATTAGAATTGTATCTCTGATACAAAGAACATCAGTGTGTAGTTACTTAGATATTCCTAAGTATTCTAGCCCTTCCTGTTGAGTAAATTTTCAGATTACATGGAAAAATAAATTAAAAGCAATTATACTTGTGGTTGGTTCCACCAACTGACAAGTTCTCCTGGTCCATGTTTTGCCTGGATTTGATATTAATATCATGACTTGTATCATTTGTCTTTCCATTATTCATCGATTTGCTCGAGCAGGCACCAGTAATGTCCCCATACATTCTGTCACATGCTAGTGTAGCCCAGGGGCATCTACTCGCTCCAGGAACATGAAGAGCCTCAAACCGTTCATTCAGGTCATCGGAATGAGGTCTTTTATTGTTGCTGTTTTTGGCATATTGAATATGACATGGGTAGCTTGCCAGGCTCTGCTGTACAGGCGGTATATTATTGGTAGTAGATTAGTTTTACTCTAGGCTTTTTACACACATACACTCACACACACACACAAACAGACACCCACATGCACACATACACACACCTCTTCAGGTGACTAGTGCAGACAGGGCTCCAAGCTGCCCTTGGCTTGGGTAACAATTCAATCTTTCAATACTATATATTTTTTATATCCCGCAAATGAATGCAGTCATTTTATATCTGTCCTTTTCCCCTTGGCTAATTTCACTCAACATGAAACTTTCCATGTCCATCCATTTATAGACAAGTTTCATAACTTCATTTATCCTACCAGCTGCATAGTTTTCCATTGTTTAGATGTACCAAAGTTTCATTATCCAGTTGTCTGTTCTCAGGCACTCAGGTTGCTTCCAGATTCTAACTATTGTGAATAATGCTGCTATGAAAATGGAAGTGCAGATGGTGTTTCTGCTGTGTGTTTTTGGCATCCCAGGGTATATTCCCAAGAGTGGGAGAATCAACTGCAAGTGTCTGGGAGTCAGAGATTAGGTAAGAGAGAGGAAGGACCAGTGTGCTAATTAATAATTGTTGGAAATGATAATATCAGCCTAGAACTGAGCATTGAATGTAGGCAAAGGGATAGACATGATAACCTCTAAAATGTATCTGTTGCAAGCCAGAATGTATAAGTGAGGGAGAGAGAGAGAGAGAAGAGGCAAAGTGCCTGCTATAGAGCCAGACTGGGGACGGGAGGAGGGAATCAGAGGACATTGGTGGTGGGAAATATGCACTGGAGGAGGGTGTTGCAAAACTGTGTGACTGAAACCTAATCATGAACAGTTTTCAGTTTTGCAATTATATATCTCACGGTGGTATAATAAAATTTTAAAAATCAATTATAGTATGATAAGTCTTTGTCTAATCATAGCTTTCTCTGATGCTAACTTAAAAAAATTTTAGATTTCTTTTATTTACATTTTCTCACAATATGATCTTGACTCCTGTATATATTTATATAATCACATTATTTTTTGTTCCTTATATTTATATGGCATCGCACATTAGATGCCTGGTATATATTGAACCAATCTTGCACCATCAGGATAAATCTCATTTGATTATGGTGTATTATCCATTTGATAGATTGTTGAACTTGGTTCATTAGGATTTTTTGAGTAGTTTTGTATCTGTTCACTAGCTTAGGGATAGTAATCTGTCATTTTCATAAAGTGCCTCTGCAGTTGGTATCAGGGTAAAATAGATCTCATAAAAACCTATTAGAAAGAATTTATGCTTCTTAAAATTTCTAGAAGAGTTTTAGAAAAATGAATTGCCATTTTTCTATTTTGAAAGAGATTAGTAAATTTTTCTGAAATGAGCTCTTCCTTTTGGGGTGATTTTGATTCTTTGAATTTTTATACTAGTAATCGATCTGTTACGTTTTCTGTTTACTATCAGTTGAGTCTTAGTACATTATAGGATTCAATAAATGTTTTTATTTTGTTTTTTTTTTTTGCTTTTTGGGTCTCACCTGGTGATCCTCAGGGGTTACTCCTGGCTCTGCACTCAGGAATTACTCCTGGCGGTACTCAGGGGACCATATGGGATGCCGGGGTTCAAACCGGGTCAGCTACTTGCAAGGCAAACGTCCTACCAGCTGTGCTATTGCTCTGGCCCCAATAAATGCTTTTATTTCTGGGCACAAAGAGATAGTACAGCAGAATAAGGTGCATGCTTGGTCTGTGTCCCCCATCTTGATTTGATTTTTGGCATCTCAGATGGATTCTTGAGCCATTTCAGAAGTGATCGGAACCCCTAAGCACAGACCCAGAAGTAAACCCTGAGCACAACTGAGTGTGGACTAATGCTCAGCCCCCACACCCAAATTCATCTATTTTTGGGTTCTCTAATTTCGTGGCATTAGGTTCCTTAATAAATTACCTTTTGGGGGTGTGGGGTGTACCTGATGATTCTCTGTGCTTAATAATATATTTGATACTTTGATTCTCCCTCTGTAATCCTTTTTTAACTTCTTTTTTTAAAATAATCTGTTAAACAAATCCTTTCATACTTCTCCCATTTCATTGTCATCTGATTTCTAATGGTTTTGTGTGTGTGTGTGTGCGTGTGTGTGTGTAAGAGTTTTTCAGTATTTATAGTTTTTTAAAAAGTAGCTATTTTTGTTTTTATGTTGTTTAATTTCAAACTGAGTTTTCCCATCATTTTCTTCATGGTTTATTTCTACTTTTAATTATATAAATCAATATGCTCAACACAGATAACATTATGTACTTAGAATGGAAATATAGATGGGTATCATTTATCTGTGTTGGTGTATTTTTATTTTCTGACTGTTAAACCCCTTCTGGCATTCCCTATACTCTTTATCTTACTAGTTGTTCCACAAAAGTTTTAAGCCACAATCCCCATTTCTGCGATTTTCACACATGACACTCTTGGAATATCTCAAGAATCCACAGAGGGCCATACAGCTCCTAGTAAAAAATAACACTGATTTATATGTAACTTAACATTTGAGATTAAAGTGGTAATGCTAACTAAATAGTTATTTCTAAATAGAAATAATGCTAATGTTCCTGGAGTAAGCAGATGTCATTGGGCTACACCTGCTTGTGTCAGGGAGATGTTACTGGTACCAGCTCGAGCAAATCGATGAACAATGGGATGACAAGTGACAAGTGACAAGTGACTTAGAAATCTTGAATGAGTTTGTATCTCCAGTCAGTGTCTATCAATAGATGCTGTGAGAAGCATATGTAATGATGCTAGTATTCTCTGACATCTCCATGTAGATCTTTTTGTTTCTCCCATCCCCCTCTAATATAATATTTTAATATTATCAAATTTTTAGCAAGAACAGAACAAAATTAATGAGGAACTCCATACACAGGAGGAAATATGGAAGGAGAAGTTTAAACAGCATGAGGTAACTATTTGTTTTTTATTCAGTAAAATAATTGCATTTGATAAATTACTATGCTAGATTAATTTAGGGGCCTGGAGAAGTAGTACAACAGGTAACGTACTTGCTTTGCATGTGGCCAAGATGGCTTTAGTCCCGGGCTCCCCATACAATCCCCTGTGATCCCTCAGTGCAGAGCCAGGAATAGACCCCAAGCATAGCCAGGTGTGATCCAACCTGCTCCCCAAAAGAAGATTTACTGTCTAAAAATTTTTTTTGATTATAAATTCTTATTAAATATAATATCCTAAAATAAAGTTAAAGTTTAATGAGTTAATATTATATATTATATATTTTTCATTTGTTTCTGTTTTTTTACATTTATTTATTTTTTTGACAATTACAAAAATGTCCATGTTTGAGTTTCAAGCCATACAGTGTTCCAGCACCCATCCCTTTACCAGTGCCCACCTCCTACCACCAATGTCCCCGATACCCCTCCCCCAGCCTGCCCCCATGGCAGGTTCTCCATCTCTTCTCTCTCTCTCTCTCTCTCTCTCTCTCTCTCTCTCTCTCTCTCTCTTCCCTCTCTTACATTGTAATAGACTTTCGACGATCGTTGGTCCACTGTTCCTTTCTCTGTCTTACCTAACCTCTGCTCCCACACATTTGTGGTAGTTTCCACCTTTGGCAAGACCTCCTGATCCACATTTCGCCATATTGGTATCATAATATGTATATGTATATATATATATATATTTTTATGTCATGCAAATAAATGCAGTCATTCTATATCTATCTCTCTTCTGGCTAATTTGATCCTCTCCATGTCCACCCGTTTATAGGCAAATTTTGTAACTTCATTTTTCCTATCAGCTTCATAGTATTCCATTGTGTAGTAGATGTACCAAAGTTTCTTTATCCAGTTATCAATTTTCAGGCACTCTGGTTGTTTCCAGATTTTGGCTCTGTGAATAATGCTGCTATGAATATAAAAGTAGGGATGGTGTTTCCGCTGCGTATTTTTTTTGAATCCCAGATTGTTTCTGTTTTTTAGACATATAGTGGTACTTGGGGGTTTTTTCTTTGCTCCACACTCAGTGGTAGCTTCAGATAGTACTTAAGGCACCACAGTGGGATTGAATCCAAGGCTTCTTCATGCAAAACATGCACTCTAGTTCACGGTGCTGCCTCTCCGGCCCCAAAGTAATTTAATTCTTAACAAGCTGCTCCCCACCAGCTCACCCACAAGTCATGTTTTTATTTCTTTGTGTTTGTGATGCTGGAGATTGTACCAGGTCTCATACATGCATGATAGTAGCAGTGTGCCACACCCCTAGCCTTCTACATGAATTTTCAATCCTAAAGTTACTTTAAGGTACAGAAAAGTAGACTAGTATGAATTATGACTTCATTATGATTAAAGATGGCTTTTGAATTATTTGAAGATAAGTTATTGAATTTATTAACCCTTTTGCTCTAAGAAGGTTCTGATGACATATTTATAGCTCATGTATTCTATATTTTTCTATAAACATTTTAAGTCATTACAAATGTAGGTAAAATTTCCATTGATTATGTAAAACCTTACTATCATTTTTTGTATTTCCTTTGTCTTTTCTTTATTTATATAAGAAAAAATTTTTTAAAAAAGTCGGGCTTTCTTGTCCAGATTCCAGATAGATTATTTTTAAGTATTTTATTATACCACCGTGAGATATACAAATAAAAAGATATACAATTAAAAAGTTCATATTTGAGTTTTGGTCATACAGTGTTCCAGCACCCATCCCTCCACCAGTGCCCATCTCCCACCACCAACGCCCCCGGTTCCCTCCCCCCATCCCCAGCCCACCTCCATGGCAGGTTCTTTATTTCTTTCCCTTTATCTCTCTCTTTCTCTTTTCCTTCCCTTCCAGACTATGGATTACAGAACATACATTAAAAGGTTGTCATGTGTATCATTTTGCCTCTATTTAATGCTCAGTTCTAGGTTGGCATTAGTACCCTCGACAATTATTAGCACACTGTTCCATTTTCTGTCTTACCTAACCTCCTGACTCCCACACGTTTGTGATAATTTCCATTTTTGACAAGACCTCCTGATATATGTTTCACTTGACCTTGGATATTGGTATCATAATATGTACCTATATATTTATGCCATGCAAATAAATGCAGTCATTCTGTATCTGTCTCTCTCCTTCCGGCTAATTTCACTCAACAAAATCTTCTCCATGTCCATCCATTTATAGGCAAATTTTATAACTTCATTTTTCCTAACAGCTGCATAGTATTCCATTGTGTAGATGTTCCAAAGCTTCTTTATCCAGTCATCGATTTTCGGGCACTCTGGTTGCTTCCAGATTCTGGCTATTGTGAATAATGCTGCTATGAACATAAAAGTAGGGATGGTGTTTCCGCTGCTTATTTTTGGTTTCCCAGAGTAGATTCCCAGGAGTGGTATGGCTGGGTCAAATGGGAGTTCAATTTCTAGTCTTTGGAGGAAAGTCCATATGTTTTCCAGAAAGGCTGTACCAGCCGGCATTCCCACCAACAATGGATGAGTGTCCCCTTTTCCCCACATCCACGCCAGCACTTGTTGTTCTTGCTCTTTTGAATATGTGCCAGTCTCTGTGGTGTAAAGTGGTATCTCATTGTTGTTTTGATTTGCATCTCTCTGGTGATTAGTGATGATGAGCATTTTTTCATATGTTTTTTGGCCATTCGAATTTCTTCCTTGCTGAAGTTTCTGTTCATTTCTTCTCCCCATTTTTTGATGGGGTTGTTTGTTTTCTTCTTGTAAAGTTCTACCAGTGCCTGATATATCCTGGATATTAACCCCTTATCAGATGGGTATTGGGTGAATATTCTTTCCCATTCTGTGGACTGCTTTTGTATCTTAGTCACTGTTTCTTTTGAGGTGCAGAAGCTTTTTTAGTTTCATGTAGTCCCATATGTTTATCTTTTCTTCTAGTTGCTTTGTTAGTGATGTTTAACCTTTGAAGATGCCTTTAGCTTCAATGTCGTGGAGGGTATTTCCTATATTTTCTTCAATGTACTTTATGGATTCAAGTCTGATATTGAGATCTTTCATCCATTTGGTTCTGAATTTTGTGCATGGTGTTAGACACAGGTCCAAATTCATTTTTTTACATGTCGCTGCCCAATTTTCCCAACACCACTTGTTGAAGAGGCTTTCCTTACTCCATTTTAGACTCATGCACCTTTATCAAAGATTAAATGATCAGGTGTTTGAGGTAGGGTGTCAGGATACTCAATTCTATTCCATAGGTCCACAGGTCTGTTTTTATTCCAATACCATGCTGTTTTAATTACTACTGCCTTGTAGTCCAGTTTGAAGTTGGGAAAGGTGATGCCTCCCATCTTCTTTTTCCCGAGGATTGCTTTAGCTATCCTTTGGGGTTTATTGTTCCATACAAATTTAGGGAGCGTTTGGTCAATTTCCTTGAAGAATGTCATCGGTATCCTCATAGGGACTGCATTGAATCTGTACAGAGCTCTAGGGAGTATTACCATTTTGACAATGTTGATTCTCCCCATCCATGAACAGGGAATGTGTTTCCATTTCCTTGTGTCCTCTTTTATCTCTTGGAGCAGTGTCTTGTAGTTTTCTTTGTACAGGTCCTTTACCCACTTGGGTAAGTTGATTCCTAGGTATTTGATTTTCTGTGGCACAATTGTGAATGGAATTGTTTCCTTAATATCCCTTTCTTCTCTTTCGTTATTTGTATATAGGAAAGCCACTGACTTTTGGGTGTTGATTTTGTATCCTGCCACTCTACTATATGCGTCTATTGTTTCTAGGAGTTTTTTGGTAGAGAGTTTAGGGTTCTCTAGGTATAATATCATGTCATCTGCAAATAATGATAGCTTGACTTCTTCCTTGCCTATCTGGATGCCCTTGATGTCCTTTTCTTCTCTGATTGCTATGGCAAGTACTTCCAGTACTATATTGAATAAAAGAGGTAAGAGTGGGCAACCTTGTCTTATCCCTGATCTCAGGGGGAAGGCTTTCAACTTTTCCCCATTGAGAATGATGCTTGCAGTGGGCTTTTGGTAGATGGCTGTAACTGTCTTGAGGAAAGTCCCTTCAATTCCCATTTTCTGGAGGGTTTTAATCATGAATGGGTGCTGGATCTTGTCAAATGCTTTTTCTGCGTCTATTGAAAGGATCATATGGTTTTAATTTTTTCTTTTATTGATATGATGTATTATGTTGATTGACTTGCGAATGTTGAACCATCCTTGCATTCCCGGGATGAATCCTACTTGGTCATGATGTATAATCTTCTTGATGAGTCTTTGGATTCTGTTGGCTAGTATTTTGTTGAAGATCTTAGCATCCGTGTTCATCAGGGATATTGGTCTGTAGTTTTCTTTCTTTGTGTTGTCTCTCCTAGCTTTGGGTATCAGGGTGATATGTGCCTCGTAGAAGCTGTTTGGGAGTGTTTCTGTTTCTTCTATTTCCCTGGAAGAGCTTGAAAAGGACTGGCAGTAGGTCCTCCTTAGAGATTTAGTAGAGTTCACTAGGGAATCCGTCTGGACCTGGTCTTTTGTGTTTGGGCAGACTTTTAATTACTGTTTCTATTTCCTCCATGGTGATAGGCTTATTCAGGTATTGGAGGTCTTCTTGTTTCAGCCGTGGGAGGATATAGGACTTCAGGAATTGATCCATTTCTTCTATATTCTCATGTTTCACGGCATACAGGCTCTCCAAGTAATCTCTGATGATCTTTTGGATTTCTGTGGTTTCTGTTGTGATGTCACCCTTTTTATTTCTGATTCTGTTTATTTGGGTTTTTTCTTTTCCCTGTACGTACAAGTCTTGCCAATGGTTTGTCAGTCTTGTTTATTTTTTCAAAAAACCAGCTCTTGGTTTCATTAATCTTTTGGATTGTTTTTTTTTGGTTTCCAACTCATTGATTTCCTCTCTAAGTTTTATTATCTCCTTTTTTCTGCCTGGGTTGGGCTCCTTTTGTTGGTCTTTTTCTAATGTCTTCAGCTGTGTAGTCAGATTACTTATGTGGGCCCTTTCTTGTTTCCTGATGAATGCTTGCAGAGCTGTAAACTTCCCTCTTAACACGGCTTTTGCCGTGTCCCACAAGTTCTTATAATTGGTGTCTTCATTTTCATTTGATTCCAGAAATCTTTGGATTTTCTGTTTGATTTCTTCTATGACCCATTTGTTGTTCAGGAGTGAGCTGTTCAGTTTCCAGGTGTTTGGTTTGACTCCCTGTTTCTGTGTATGGTTAACTTCCATTTTCAGTGCATCATGGTCTGAAAAGATAGCTGACACAATTTCTATCTTTTTATTTTATTGAGGTATGCTTTGTGGCTCAGCATGTGGTCTATCTTGGAGAATGTTCCATGTGCACTAGAGTAAAATGTGTATTCAGCTTTTTTGGCATGAAGAGCCCTGTATATATCCACTAGCTCTCTTTCTTCCATTTCTTCCTTTGTCCAGATAGATTTTT
>JAJIBD010000286.1:0-44994 GCA_021461705.1 Cryptotis parvus
AGCATATCTGGTGCTCAAGCACTTCTCTCCCTCGCAGGAATAGGCATGTGTGTGCAGGAGGCCTGTGGCCTTTGCATGAACATAGTGAGCGCTGGAAGACCCGGGCCTCCCTCCCTGCCTCCACAGCCCTGCCCACTTAGGGCTAACTGGGAGCTCCATCTAGCACCCAGCTGTGCTAACTCCTAATGGGAATGTTTGGGAACATCACTCCACCCATCCTTTCAGTGGTTCTTTTAAGAAGTACTTTCTTCCACCCACTGAGGCAGCACAGATCTGCAGAGATTCCATTTTCCCGTAAAGTCTTCACGTGGGCCTTTATGAACTTGGGGAGGCCCCAGAGCTACAGTCCATCCGAGGACCAGTGAACACTATTCTCTCTCACCCCTCTCTCTCTTTCTCTCTCTACCTTCTCTTACACACTTGTACCTTGCCATATATACTATATGGATTATTGTTTTAAATCCCGCTTGCTTACATCAATGTGCAGCTCTAATCTGGCATTACCGACTCAATAATTAGTTGAACTCAATTATATATTTCTATCCCACAGATGAATGCAGTCTGTTCTATGTGAGAGCCTGACTGGAGAGAGGAGCCAATCTTGAGACATTGGTGGTGAAAATGGGCACTGAATTTGATGAATGATGGTACAGCATTGTATGACTGAAACCCAATCATGAACAGCTTTATAAATGCACATCTCATAGTGTTATAATAAAATTTTTTTTCCTTTTTAGGTCACACTCGGCAATGCTCAGGGGGTTACTCTGGCTCTTCACTCCAGGATTTACTCTGGCAGTGCTCAGGGAACCATATGGGATGCTGAGGATCAAACCCAGGTCAGCAGCATGCAAGGCAATGCCCCACTGTGCTTATCTATCATTCCAGCCCCATTAAAAACAATTTTAATATGAAAAGAGAGATATTTAAGCTGAATAAAATGCAATGCCTGTGAAGTCATGGAGTAAGTCCTAATCGATTCAAAGTTTAATTGCTTAGCATGAGGTGAGATGTTTTTGCTTGTTTATGTACTATTTGAGTTAGGATTTGGAATTGGCGCTATATTTGGCCATACTCATTCTGTGACTTTGGGGATCCTAGAGTCATGCCTGCTGTACTCAAGGGACCTAAACCTCAATTGGGTTTCAAACCTGGGTCAACTGCATGAAAGTCTCTAATCTCTGTGTCTGATCCCTAATCACTATGTCTCTGACCCTCTGTCCTGTGTTCTGGCTTCAGTAGTTATAAAGATATTGGCTACAACTATCGCCTTCCCTGTCATGGGTTTTATCCACCTTGAGTGAATAGAAATGTTGGATGAAGTGAACCGCAGTTATTGTTTGTTTGTTTTTCTTGCTTTTTAGGTTATCCAGCAGTGCTCCCGGGGATTTACTCCTGGCTCTGCACTCAGAAGTACTCCTGAAAACGCTCGGGATGATATAAGGATACCGGGGACTGAATCATTGGCCATCGCGATCATGACATCCCGTTATTCGTCGATTTGCTCAGTGGGTGCCGAATGGCGTTTTCATTTGACCATATCACATATCACGTGGCAGTGGGCCCAATGACATCTGCTTGCTCCCAGGATAACAAAAAGAGCCTCAAACCGTTCATTCATGGTCTTGACAAAGAAATCTGACTATATTGTAGGTGAGCAGCTGCATGGTCTTTTATTTTTAATATTTTTATTATATGACCATGAGATATACAATTACAAAGATGTTCATATTTAGGTTTCGGTCAAACAGTGTTCCAGTACCCATCCCCCAGTGCCCATTTACCACCACCAATGACCCCAATTCCTCCCCACTCCCCTAGCCTGCCTCAATGGCAGGTTCTTTATCTCTTTTTCTTTCTCTCTTCTCTTAACATTGTGCATTGTGGTACATACATTTAAGAGGTGATCATGTGTATCTTTTTTGTCTGTACTTACTGCACATTTCAGGTTGGTATTAGCACTTTTGACAATTATTAGCACTCTACTCCTTTCTCTATCTTTCCTAACCTCTGGCTCCCCACATTTGTGTAATTCCCCCCACACTTTTACATTATTTTATTGGCTTTCAGGAAAAGGAGGCCTATAATGCATAAAATCATTGGGGTTTTGAACTAGATAAACCTAAGTTTGAACATGGTTTTCTAATGGCTAGCTATATCATCTCCAATCTTTTAGACCTTCTGTTCTTTGTCTTATAATTACATTATCACTATTATTATTTCAAAATAAACAATTTGGTGTATTGGGGTACATACTGTTTCATCAGTGACAATTTTAAGCTTATTCTTTTTTAAAATATTTTTATTGTACCACCATGAGATATACAATTACAAAGACATTCATGTCCAGGTTTCAGTTATACATTGTTTCAGCACCAATCCCTCCACCAGTGCCCATTTCCCACCACCAATGTTCCCGATTCCCTCCCTCTCCCTTAGCCCTCCTCTATGGAGATTTATCTCTTTTCTCTTTCTCTTTCTCTCTCTCTTCCTTCTCTTACACACTTGGATTGCGTTACATACATTTAGAGGTTATCATGTATATCTTTTTGATAGCAGAGTTCTTTATCTCTTCTGTCTCTCTCTCTTTCACTCTCTCTCTCTCTCTCTATCTGACATTCCATAGGATCAAATCGGTGATGGCTCTAGCAGAGCAATCATCTCCAATTTGCATTACGTGTCCAGTCCATCTGATTTTCCACACCTTGGCAAATGAGAAAGCATCCCTGACTCTTGTTAGTTGATGGAGGTCAGACTCGGATTCTTTCTCTCACATTGGTGAGGCATGATATTCCAAGCATTGGCTCTTCCGATTCCTCTCTGGGAGACCTGAATAGCATTCTCATCCTGCTTTCCTAAGGCACATTTCTCTGAGGCATGTGTTAATGCAGGGGAATGGTGGAGTCAAAGATCTGCCCGAACCAGAGATTCTTTTGTCCTTTTACCTAATTCTTTGATGCTCTTGAAGGCATTCAATGCTGCTCTCTTCCTCCTTTGCATCTCAGAGGCTAGGTTGTTCATCATGTGGAGTTCTCGACCTAGATATACATAACTGCTGCATTCAGAGATGTTTGTTCCATTGAGAGTGAATGGGGCATCTAGAACTAGTTCGTTTTCATGAACATAGTTTTGTTGAGATTCAGCTGTAGACCTATCTTTCCACATTCTCAGTCGAAGTCAGACTAGCATTTGTGCTGCTTGGCTAATGTTTGTTTGGAACAGGGTGGAAGCACTCCCTCCCACACCAGACCTAAAACTTATGCGTTGCAGGATTTTTATTGTGATGATCAAAGCTGAGTTTATTTTTCTCTCTCTCTCTCTCTCTCTCTCTCTCTCTGTCCCCTACCATTGCAATGGTTTTTGGGTGTAACAAGGAGAGGCACATTAGGGACATGATGATAACTCTGGGGCTCACCCTTACAGTCCTAGAATTTCAGCCACAACCCAAAGACCCACAGAGTATTTTATATTCATAGTTATCATATGATTTCCTAGAAAACAAGTGGAACATGAAAAATGTAGTTCAAAATGGAGTCGGTCCCTCAGATATGGGCTGAAGCTCAAGGGTCTCCAAGTTCATAAAGGCCTGAGCTAAGGCTTTCTAGGGAAAATGGATCACTGAGGTTTTCTCTGTTTCAGGGTCTAGGTGAGGTGTAAAGTAGTTTTCAAAGGGACCCTAGAAATAAGGAGTGAGATGGGTTTTCCCAGATATTTGTGTTGGGGGTTGGCACAGCTAGGCACTAGATGGAGTTCCCAGTTAGCCTCAGAAAAAGAAGTGGTGAATAGGGAGAGAGACCCAGATCCACCAGACCTCACCAAATTCATACAAAGGCCATAAACACATGTCAGAATGAGCAAGGAAGAGAGGGCCTGAGTACCAGAAACGGTTGGGGATCACTCTGCCTTGCCCTGAGTCTCAGTCCCTAGTTCCACAGGCCACCTAGCCCCTAAGCACTTACTCCTGACCACACAGGCATAAACACAGGAGGGCTGGAGGCCAGAGACAATGTGCCAGTACCCCTCTGGCAACTGGAATTTGATCAGACAACTGTATTCTGAACAGAAATAGTCATGATGGGGAGACAGTCAGGTTCCTCTAAGGTCCCAAACAATATTGGGAAACAAGGCCAAGGGAATGGATGAATACTCAGGAGTTCAGCGCCAGTCCCCAAAGGCTTTTTTGATTACCAATCAAACAGGCTCTGCTACTGCAATCCAAGATAATGAGATTCCCCAGAGCTCTAGTTCTTGGTCAGCCTAGACCATGCCCTCAGGCCAAAGTAGCCCCAGAAAGTGGACCCCCAGAACCTCAAGTCAGTCCCTTATACATCCAAGTGCTAATCTTATCTTCACGGAGGTAGTGTCAAGAAAGATTAATGAATCAGCATCTAGTCAAGAAGAAGTAAGATGGTACCACACCTGTTTCAGTGTAAACAAATGAATATGCCAGGGACTAGTCCCTTTCTCAGAGATTATCTCTTAGGTCAAAACACCGTAAGAGAGAGAGGAGTGCTGGTATAAAGAAAGAAATGTCAGTGGATGCATATTCATTTGGGAAAACACATCATAATTTCATGGGTTTCCTGTAATCTAGCTACACTCCCAAGGTCCGTCTATTTTCTGTTCTACACCAAGGTGATTCTAAGTGTCTTGTCACTCTATTTACTGTAGGCGTCATGCGTGCCTGCTTAGAGCACAAACTAGTACAAACCTTCCTTTGATCTAAAACAATAGTCTCAACGTAGTCAGGGGTGGTAGTCTCCTGGTAAATTCTAACAGTCCCACGCTGCGACAGTGGGTATTAGAGGCATTTTTCCCAATCTAGATAACATTGACATCATAGTAGACATTATAGTAATGTTTCAGAAGTTACTGATTCAGAGTGAAAATGACTCCTGTAACTATCACACCCTCCATAGGTGTTTACACAGAAGAGATACCTCATTAGCATGAACACTGGTTTAAGGACATGTAAATAGATTAGCCTGCAAGTAGATGAAACAGCAAAGTTCCCAAAGTAGCTAGGCCTGTCATCCAACAGAGACAACTTTCCTTAATGAGTTAATTTCATCAATGAGCATTTTACTATGTAAGGACCATATGTCACCCCTCCTCTAAACCCTTAATATGGAGACCAATAAAACATGAGTGAAAATATAAAATAAGTATAAAAAAGTGTCTATGGCGAGACCAGTCCATCAGGTAAGTCATTGTCTGCACATGGCAGGCGAAGTCATGCCCACAGTGCCACATGATGGGCTGAGCACCTCCAGGAGTGATCCTGACCAACGGGCCCAGGATCAACCATGTGCAAAGGCAGTGTCGCACAAACAATGCCCCCACAAACAGAGTTTCCACCCTAAACTGACCTTTAAAAAGTAAATCAAAATTCATTAAATCTACATTTAATTCCCTCTACATCTATATTTAAAGACAACAGAGGTGCACATTCCTCCACTCCATATTAGAGGGTGTGGCTGTGAGCTACCAAACACCACAGTCAGCAGCAATGAAAGAGACACTCCAGAACCACAGCTGTGCTGGTGCTCAGCCATTATGTGGCCGTGAAACAGTCTTAGACAATAATAGAAGTTGGGACCAGATCCTTCCCAGGATCCTTTGCACTTATACATTGTGTACGAGTTTAGGCAGGTTGTAACTGTGACCTGTCATTCCAGTGAGTCTAGCAAAAGCCACAAAACCACCAACTCATCAGGGCAGTCATTCTCAACATCTGGAATCCTCAGCTCCTCAGGGTTTCCACCCAAGAAAAGACGATTCTCCCTGTTGCGTTTCATCAATCAATTTAGGAGATCAGAGCCTACTACTGTAATGTACCACCTACACAGCAGGGCCTGCCAGCTACCCATGTTGTATTTGATATGCCGAAAACCAGTAACAATTATAGACCTCATTCCCACGACATGAAGGAATGGTTTGAGGCTCTTCATGTTCCTGGAGCAATCAGATGCCCTTGGACTACACTAGCTCATGACAGATGTTACTGGTGCCTGCTTGAACAAATCAGAAGAACAACGGGAAGACAAGTGATACATTTAATTTAATTGTCACGAAAAATAAATTCACGGTTCTTGAATCAGTTTGTCCTTTTGAAAGACATACAAGTGTTCTTGCAAAAAATTCATAAATGGCCAACATTTACATATAAAATTAGGAAGAGAAGAGACCTGGCTCAGGGCGGAGAGCCACACTCTGCCAGGACCTCCCAGGGTCTCCTGATCATCACAGGGTGTGGTAGGATTAACAGAATGAACAAAGTAAAGAGGATTTCAAATGACATTAATCTGATCTTTAAATATATAGCTTAGTGTGGATTACCAAGAAAAGTTTTGAGCTGGGAGACCCAGCTGTGGGTTCTCGTGCACGATCATTTTCTGTGGATTCTTGCATGCTGTATTACATGATCAGATCGAGCGAACTCCATGGGGCACAGAGAGAACAGCGGTAGGGGCGTTCTCCGGTGTGCTTTCTCTTGTGTCTTCTGAGTTCATCAGAGCGAGGAATGTCCACGTGCACCCGCCACGTCGCAAACATAGGGCCTGTGGCCTGGAAGGGGGAGACACAGACACTTGTTATGCTTCAGGGGAGTGAGTGGCCTGAGCAGAAAATAGTGTGAGCCTTGGGATAAGGAGCACCTGAGCGGACTGGAGGGGATGAGGGAGAAGGAGGAGAGAAGGCAACAGGAGCCCAAAAGAAAGGAATATTGGAGGAGGGGAAGCAGTCAAAGAAGCCAAGATAGTCAGAGCAGGAGGATCTGCTGAGACGGGATGTGTGTGCCCTAGAGACAAGGTCCAGGTCATGCAAAGGGCCAAACCCACCCTCCTCTCACCTTCCCAACACCCACAGTCAATCCACAGAAGATTCCAGACAGTTTGATGCTGACCACAGCTTGGCTCTTCCCTAGGTCTATGAGACCTCTTTTTTTCCTTTTTTTCTTTTTGATCACACCTGGCAATGCCAGTAGTGGTTACTCCCTAAGGCTGCACTCAGGAATAACTTCGGCGGTGCTCTGGGAACCATATGGAATGCTGAGGTTGAACCCGGGTCGTGGCAGCATGCAAGGCAATGCCCTGCTCCCTGGACTATCATTCCAGACCCTCTATGTCACCTTTCTAAAGCAATCCAACCTTCATTAGGGTCATCAGGTGCCACAGTCTTATTCAGGGACAACAATCTAAACTGACTCAAGCTTTTGAAGACATAGAGGTAAATCACCAAGTCCCTTGACACTCACTTACCAGTGTGGATGCGCTCATGGATCCCAGGTTGGAAGCCTTGGCGTACTCTTTCCCACAGCCCTGGAAAGTGCACATGTAGCGCTTCTGGCCTTCAGCATTCATCTGGTAACTTCTAATCTTGGGCTTCTTTGGCTTCCGGGATTCCTGGGATTGTCCTTGGACCAAATGGGCATTTGTATAGAAGAATCCTGGTTGTGGCAGTGACAATAACTGTGGCACCATCTGGATGCCATAGAGGTTCTGGGTACCACTTTGAGTCACAGACAGACTGCCAGTGGAGGGTCTTGGTTCCGATGAAGGTCATTATTGGGAGCCCTATAACAGGTGTCATCTGGACTCCATAGTGGGTCTCCTTCCCATTGAGGACCATCTGGTTCCCCATCGATGGTGTGGACCTCTCTGAAGGGCATCTGGGTCACCAACAAGACTTGGGCACCGTTGAAGAGTTCCTGGTTCCCGTTGAAGGTCTGGTTCATGCTCATGGACAGCTGTGTCCCATTTCTAGTATGCTGTCCAGTGTGGGACATCTGGCTCCCCACTTGGTTTCTGGTTCCAAATGAAGGGTTACAGGTTTTCCCCTGGAATTTGAGCACCAATGAAGGGAGTTGATGTGGCTGATGTGAGATGGTGATGGTCCGATCTTGAGCAACTGGAACAGCCGCAAAGAAGGTCAAGTAGAGCACCCACAAAGGAGTTGAGTAGAGCACCCAAGAAGCTGTTCGGGGTAATAGCTCTGCTCTATTGGGTGGAAGGGGATATTTAAGTTTGGGGAAAATAGGGTGGGAACTCTGTCAGCCAATCGGGTAGTAGGGGTGTGGAGTCTGTGTTAGTCATTCATGTAGAGGGGCTTAAACCAGGGTTGTGCTTAATTTAGGGGTGTGGGAAAAGGATTTAAGCTTAGGGTGTGTGCCTATCACACCCTGTTTAAATCACACCCTGTAGAACCAAAACTTAAACATGAACATCTTGTAATTGTTTATCTAATGGTAGTATAATGAAATACTTTTTTTAAAGTACATATAACACCCCCACTCCATGACGGCCTCCATTTTCCACATCCAGACTTCTCTCTATGTCAGAACTCCACCCAGTGGACCAGCCCTATCACAGCCAGGCTCGTGCGGCTGCTTGCGGCCCGTGCGTTTCATCAATAAATGCTGGACTTAGAGATGACTACTAGAGTATACTACCTGCACGGCAGAGCCTGGCAAGCTACCCGTGTTGTATTTATATGCCAAATACCAGTAACAATTATAGACCTCATTCCGGAATGGATTGAGGCTCTTTATGTTCCTGGAGCAAGCAGATGCCCTTGGGCTCTACTAGCATGAGACAGGACATATGGACATGTTACTGGGGCCCGCTCGAGCAAATCGATAAAGAACGGGAAGACAGTGTGCTTATCATAGAATCCCTTCTACAAGATCATAGTGGTGATTTTAATGCCAAGATAGGACCGAGAAGATCAGCTGAAGACTCCACATCGGGACCCATGGCCTAGAATGGAGCGAACAGGGTGAGAGACACTCTGGAGTTCATCATGTCCACCAAGATCATTCATGGGAACTTAGAGTTCCAGAAGGCTGACGCGAAATGTTGGACATGGAAATCTCCTGATGGTAATTCCACAATGAAATTGTCCACATCATCTTCAATCGGCGGTTTTTGTCTGACCAATGTTGCTGTCGTCCCCAAATTCCACAGGATCGGACCACCGTCTCCCTTCCTTGCAAATTTCTACTTCACGCAAGGGGAGAAAAGGCTGCAAAGTTTAAGAAGAGAACTCCCAGAATGACCACCAACTGGGAACTCTTTGGCACCATTGCAGAAACATGGGAAGATACCATTATTGACTGGGTTCAGCACCTCCATGATTGTGTGAAGAATGCTGAGAGAGAGAAAGACACAAAAGGAGGCCTGTCTTCAGAAACTCTCGAGCTCATTCCGCCAACATGGCAAGGTGTGAGCCTCAGGCGACCAAATGCTAACATCCAAGCTTGCAAAGCAGTGCAGAGAAGCGATAAAAGAAGACCTCCAAAGACAGAAGAGCAGAAATACTGGAAGATGCAGCAGAAGCCGGGAAAAGCATTCGCACCGCCCACCCCTGTCCTTCGCCAACCAGATTCCATGAAGTACATGAGACTATGATGTGTTGCTCCCCTTGAATATACATCCCCAAAAATGTATTTCTTTTTTTAAATTTTATTTATTTTTTATTTTTTAACAATTACAAAGATGTTCAAGTTTGGGTTTACAGTGTTCCAGCACCCATCCACTCCACCAGAGCCAACTTCTCACCACCAATGTCCCCGATTACCTCCCCCTCTTATAGCGCTGCCTCCGTAGCAGGTTCTCCATCTCTTTTCTTTCTTTCTCTTACTCTCTCTCTCCCTTTTTCTCTTCCTTCTCTTACATATAGTGGATTGTAATAAAAATGTATTTCTTTATACCAGCCTGCCCTCCCTCCTTCTTTCCTTCTCTCTCTCTCTCTCTCTCTCTCTCTCTCTCTCTCTCTCTCTCTCTCCCCAAGTGTGTTGACTTAAGAGAGATTTCGCAAGAAGAGACTAGGCCCTGGCATAATCATTTGTTCAGACCTGAAACTCGTGTATCTCCAGCCTGCATCTTGTAGCTGTAGTTCTGGGCCATCCAAGCTCACAGCGGGCTGAGAAATCTGCTTCAGATAGTACAAAGAGTTGATACTGAAGATTTATGCTTAGGTTTTGGTAGGGGTGGTGAGAAGCAATGTTTTGAAAGACCACCTGGAAGTGGGGCCGGAGCTATAGGACAGTGGATAGGGGTGTTGGTCTTGCATGCGGCTGAATGGGTTTGATCCCTGGTATCCCATATGGTCCATTGAGCACCACCAGGGAGTAATTTTGAGTGCAGAGCCAGGAGAAATCCCTTAGAATTGTCAGTTGTCTCCCAAAAAGAAAAACAATAAATGAATTAAAATAAAGACCACCTGGAAGTGGATAGTGTGGTGGACATTCCCCCGACCTTTCTACCAGAAGCGATCCAAGCTGAGGGCTAGACGCAGCTTTCCTTTAGACCCCAAGTGGGTAGACTTGAGCGCCCAGAACCAGGCAACTTGGAGAAAGGCCCAGATCATCTGGATCTACCATGACCATCCAAAGGACACAGTCTTCCACCTGTGCACACGCCCAGAGGATAAAGGAAGAGACAGCCCCAAGAACCGGATATGGGTACAGCAACTGCTTTGTCTGAAATTGAGTACTTGGTGTCATGCCCCCACCCCTAACTCCTTTAGTGTCCACATATGCACACACAGAGAAGAGGCCCAAGGCCATAGAGAAGAGGGAGATTTTTTTCCTGGCAACTGGCACTAGACAAACCCACTCTTTCACCTGTATTGGGAACAATCACAGTCAAGACAAAAGGCAAAAAGTATTGGTCCAGAATATGAGTTTATTGAACAAGAATGAGAGCGTTCTGTGTACCATGTGACTCTGTGTATCCTTCTTCTTAACCTCACAGAAATGGAGATCCAAGAAAATGACTTCACATATAGAACGCTTATCACTGTGTAGCTATGCATGTGGGGGCCTAGCTATGACACAGCAAGTAAGGTGTTGGCCTTCCGTGTTGTCAACTGATGTCGGTAACCAGCACTGCACACATTCCCCACTGAGCAAAGAGCCAAGAGGAAGCCCTGCGCAAACTGATGTGGCCCCAAACACTGCCCATAAAAACAAAATTAATACAAAAACTCTATCTCTGAAATACACCTGTCTGTGTGTGTGAGTGTGTGTATGTATACACATACATATATATTCGTAATTTTGGGCCACACTTGGCAGTGTGGATTGAACCAGGTCAGCCATGGGCAAGGGAAGCCCCCTTACCCACTACACTACCTCTCAGCCCTTCTGAAAATAAATTCTAAAGACTTGTATACATAATTTCCATTTTCATGGAGAAATTAATTTGCAGATCAAGATATAGTAGTTCATAGGAATGTTACGAATTACTGTTTTGTAAAATTATTCACTGTATCACTGTCTTCCCGTTCATCGTCGATTTGCTCGAGCGGGCAGCAGTAACATCCCCATATGACCTGTCTCATGCAAGTAGAGCCCAAGGGCACCTGCTTGCTCCAGGAACATAAAGAGCCTCAAACCATTCCATCGGGTCATGTGGAATGAGGTCTATAATTGTTACTGGTATCTGGCATATCAAATACAACACGGGTAGCTTGCCAGGCTCTGCCGTGTGGGTAGCATACTCTTGTAGTCATTTCAAAATCCATCATTTATTGATGAACTGCGTGGCCGCTTGTGAGCTGGGCTGTGATAGGATGGTCTGCTGGGTGGAGTTCTGACGAGGGGGAAGTCCGGATGTGGAAAATGGAGGTCCTCATGGAGTGGGGGGGTCGTCTTGCTTGTGAGGCTCTGCTGGGGTGGCAGGCCAGGGCTAGAACCTGCCATCCCTCCCGGGCACCTCATGAGCGGCTGTGCACAGTGAGAGCCAGTAGCAGCTCTGCCTCATGTCTGTCAAATCATTATATTTGGAAAATCATTATATTTATTATTCTTTATTTTTGCTTTTTTGGTCACGACCGTCATTACCCAGTGATTACTCCTGGCTCTGCAGTCAGAAACTACTCTTGGCAGTGCTTAGGAGACTATATAGGATACCAGGATGGAACCCAGTTGACGGCATGCAAGGCAAATGCCCTACCTGCTGTGCTATTGCTCTATCCCTGTAAAATTAATTATTAACAGTGACATAAATTTAAGCTTGGTGTGGCCAGCATCAGGCGCAAAGGATATGGTGCATACCTCGCCCACAGTACTTCTAGAGTTCAGTGCCCAGATCTGCATGTTAATTTGAGTAGTGAAGAAAAAATAACCCACAATGATACAGTATGCAAAAAAAGACAGCATGGCGCTCTGTGAAGAACAGTCTTAGTTGGAAGATGCAGCTGTTGGGTTCATAGTTGATGACAAACATAATCTGTGTTGTTTTGCGTGCAGCTTTAGGTGATCGGATAGGACAAAATCCTTGCCACACTCAACACAGAGGTACGGACGTTCTCTGGTGTGTTCTCTTATGTCTGTTGAGTTCATCAGAACGGAGGAATTTCCACACCCAGCCATCCACATCACAAACGTAAGGCTTTTCTCCTAGATCAAGGAGAAGGAGGGAGAGAGAAAGAGAGAGAGAGAGAGAGAATTGTTATTCTTTGGGGTAGCATGGGAAAGGGAAGGGAAAGCCATGGGGCAGGAAAGGCATGAGCATGTGTACAGGGAGCACCTAAGCACTGACTGAAGGGTGTGTTGGAACAGAGGAAGACACAAGCGGCATGAGCGGGAGGAAGAGGAAACCTGGAGGAGGGAAGGGAGACCAAGAACGCTCAGTCAGAGGAGCGAGAAAGCAGTTGAGGGAGTAGCTGCCCATTGATCCGAAACGGAGAATCATGCAGGAGAGACAAGGTCAAGACCACCCAGGGACAAACAAGTCTTTCCACATTATGCCAGCACCCCACAATCAACTCCACAGAAGATCCAGTCAGCTTGTTTCTGGCCACCGAAACGCTGCCCCCCAAAGCACATGCCCCTCACTTTCTACTTGCTGACCTCCTCTACAGCCATCAGGGGACCCAAGCACAGAAGTAGGAGAGACAATATGAACCAAGTCAAACTTTCAAAAGGCATAACTGTCTGTCACCTTTTCCCTGTTCCTCACTCACCAGTGTGGAGGCGTTCATGGATCCGCAAGTGGGGAAGACTTATAATAGGCTTTCTCACAGCCCTGGAATATGCACTTATAGTACTTCACATCATAAGCATTGCTCTTGGATCTTCGTTTCTGGACCTTTTTGGCATTGGCGATTCTAGGGATGGTCCTTGGGCCAAATGCACATTTGAGTCCAGATATCTTGGTTGTAGCAATGACACTTCCTGTTGCACCTTCTGGATGCCATAGTGAGACTGGTTATCACTCGAATCGGGGACTGGCTGCAGTTAATGTTTGGTCATCGGAGAAGTTTATAGTCTGGTGCCCTGTCATGGTTGATGTCTGGTGTCCATAGTGGGTCTGGTTCCTGCTTATCAGCATCTGGTTCCCATTGATGATCTGGTCCCCTCTGAAGGGATCCTGGATAACACATATGATATGGGTAGTAGGTAAAGGCATTTGGTTACAATATAATGAATGGTCCTCACTTAAGGGCATTTGACTTTTGTTTAGATTCCAATGTCCAGAGAAGACCATCTGGCCTCCACTTTGTTTCTGGTCCCTGTTGGAAAGAGACTGGCTCTAGTCTCCTAGCTGGGCGAAGGTAAGTGCAATCTGACTTCTCACGATTGTGGCATCAGTGTAGGTCACATGGTGATTTAAAGACTACTCCCAACTGAAGGGTATCTGGTTCGCATTCATTATCTGGGGGCCAGTGTAGGCTCTCTGGTGCCCCAGTTGGATTTGGGCTTGCATGAAGGGTGTCTGGCTCCCATTTGGGGTCCGATCACCCCCAGAGATCATTGAAGTTCCCATAGGTAGGGTCTGCGCATCTCTAGAGACCACTGAGGGTTCCCCAGGTAGGGTCAGGTCCCCACTGAAGGTCATTGGCATGTCACTGTCACGTGTCACTTGGTAGGCAGCGGTGGGTTTGCTCTGAGCATAGCAGCTCATACTCTGGTGCCAGGCGGGCATCTCCATTAGCTCCTCAAGGAGTTGGTCCAGAGCAGGGTCCTTGTCCTTGGTTGGCTCCATTGGGCTGTCTTGATGCCCCAGAACCAGAGGCTTAGGGAATTGGGGCCCTGAAGGGAGTGGATAGAGAGCATTCGCCTGTGTCTGGATTGGCTCCTTTGCACTGCACTGAGTCTGGAGAGTGTAGAACTCATCTAGGTTGCCCTACCCATAGGGGGCCTGCCAGGTGCTTCCCGCACCCTGGGCAATCGGAGGAGCCCAGAGCCTGGACTAAGGCACAGCTGGACCTTCTGCCTCATAGGTCTTCAGAAAGGCCACACGTTTCTTATGGAACAAGTCTGCGGTCATCTCTTGCCTGTTGTTTTCTATGCTGGAATACTGTAAGGGGGAAGAAATGTAGAAATTTAGAGTTCTGCTCAGTTCTAACCCAATTCCGCTACCGTCCCCTCAATCCTACTGATGGTCTCCTCGCCTAGCCCCCCATCTCCCTTGCCTGACATCCCACAGTTCTCTCCTCACTGTCCTCCTGGAATCTCTACTGATTCCATCCAGTGTGTCTCTACACATGGTCAGGATGACAATTCTGAAAGAAAACTTTCCCTTTGCTGCTTCAGTCTGCCAATGGAGGAGCAACCTGAACCCTGGCTTCATATACTGTAGGGAGCTATTGGGGAGGGGCGTCACATAACATTAAATTTCAATTGCCAAATGAATTCATAGTTTTATGGGTAAGATTCTGGTGTATACACCGGCCTGATAAATTGATACACCCATGTTCTATAAATTTTTATAAAGTTTTTTTTGCTGAATGTAAAGTATCTGTTCAAATAAAACTACAAAATTCTCTTCAAGAAATAGAAGAGGTCATGAGGAAATGGAAACACATCCTTACTCACGATGGGGACAATTAACATTGTCAAAATGCCTTATACAGATTCAATGTGGTCCCTCTAAGGACACCCATGACATTCTTCAAAGAATTGACCAAACACTTGCAATTTACATGGAGCAATAGACCCCCATGAATAGCTAAAAGCAGTCCTTGTGAAAAAGAAAGTAGGAGGCATCACCGTTCCCAACTTCTGTACTACAAAGCAGTAGTAATTAAAACAGCATGGTATTGGAATAAAAACAGACCTGTGGACCTATGGAATAGAGTTGAGTATTCTGACACCCGTCCTCAAACACATGATCATGTAATCTTTGAGAAAAGACCAAAATGTATAATTGGAGCAAGCAAAGCCTCTTCAACAAGTGGTGCTGGGAAAATTGGTCAGCTACAGGTAAAAACATGAATTTAGATCTCTAACACCTTGCACAAAAGTCAGATCAAAATGGATCTAAGGTCTCAATATCAGACCTGAATCCATAAAATACATTGAAGAAACTATAGTAAAAGCCTCCACGTCACTGAAGCTAAAGACATCTTCAGAGATGAAACACCACTAACAAAGCAATTGGAAGCAAAGATAAATATATGGGACTACATGAAACTAAAAAGATTCTTCACCTCAAAAGACACGCTGAATAAGATATAAAGATAATCCACATGTGGGAAAGAATATTCACCCAATACCGATCTGGTAAGGGGATAATATACAGGATATATCGGGCACTGGTAGAACTTTTCAAGAAGAAAACAGTCAACCCCATCAAAAATGGGAGAAGAGATGAACAGAAATTTCCAAAAAGAAGAAATTTAAAGAACAATAGACTTATGAAAAAAGGCTCATCATCAATAATGAGAGATCATCTCACACCACAGAGACTGGCACATATCCAAAGAGCAAGAACAAGTGCTGGCGTGGATATGGGGTGAACGGGACTATGATCTATTGTTGGTGGGAATGTCGACCGGTCCAGCCTTTTTGGAAAACAATATGGACATTCCTCCAAAGACTAGAAATTGAGTTCCTGTTTAATGCAGCCATACCACTCCTGGGAATATATCCTAGCTGGCCAAAAACACACAGCTGAAATGCCATCTACACTTCTATGTTCATAGCAGCACTATTCATAATAGCCAGAATCTGGAAACAACCAGAGTACCCAAGAACCGACTACTGGATTAAGAAACTGTGGTACATCTACACAATGGAATACTATGCAGCTGTTAGGAAAATGATGTTAAGAAATTTGCCATAAATGGAAGGGCATGGAGAGAATTACACTCAGTGAAAATAGCCAGAAGGAAAAAGATAGATATAGAATGACTGCATTATTTGTGGGACATAAAAAATATAGCATGATACCAATATGTAACGCCAGGCAAAACATGGATCAGGAGGTCTACTCAGTGAGTGGAATCTACCTCAAGTGTGTGGGAGTCAGAGGTTAGGTAAGACAGGGAAGGGAACAGTGTGCTAATAATCATTGAAAATGATAATATTGGGCAGGAGGGATAATCCAGCGGGTAGGGCATTGCCTTGCACTTGTTTAACCCGTATTCAATTCCCTGTCACCCCATATGGTTCCCCAGGCACGGCCAGGAGTAATTTTTGAGTGCAGAGCCAGGAATATCCCCTGAGCATTGCCTGCTGTGACCCAAAGTAAAAAAAAATAAAATGATAATACCAGTCTAGATCTGAACATTGAACATAGGCGAAGGGATATACATCATAACCTTTAAACGTAAGCCACATGTGTAAGAGAAGGGAGAGAGAGGAGAGAAGAGTGAGACAGAGAGACACAGACAGACAGAGAGACAGAGAGAGAGAGAAAAGTCAAGGTGCCTGCCATAGAAGCTGGATGGGGGATGGGGGAGGAAATCAGGGGATATGGTGGTTGGAGTAGGCACTGTGGAGGGATGGGTGCTGGAACGTGTGTGACTGAAACCCAAACATGAACATCTTTATAATTGTGTATCTCACTGTGGTATAATAACATTTTTTAAATTATAATAATAATAATAAAGTTTCTTGAGCAGTTAGCCAGAGTGACAATAGAGTGATAGATAGCTGTAGAGTGTTTGCCACATTCTCACCAACTCAGGTTCAATACCCTGCACTAAACATGATCCTTCAGCCCTGCCCGGATTGATCTCTGTGCACAGAGCCAAAAGCAGGACCCAGTAATGTTAGACTAGAACTCACCATTAAATATACACAAAGAGACTTAAATGATAAACTCTAAATATCTGCAGGGCTAGCCACAATGTGAAAAAGAAGAGGGAGAGAGATGCAGAGACAGAGAGAGAGAGACGGACAGAGAAAGAGAGGAAACGGGGGTACCTGCAATTGAGGAAGCCTGGGGGGTGGGTGGGAGGGGTTTGGGTTCATTGGTGATGGGAATGGGCAGTGGTGGAGGGATGGGTGCTGGAATACTGTATTACCAAGAACCAATTATGATCACCTGTCGGGGAACGCCGCCGGGGTCCCCAACAGTGTCCGGACAGAGGTTGTCTTCTACCTCCGAGGCGCCGGGAGAACAGATGAAAACTCACGAGTCCGGTGCAGTTCCAAAAATGGCTTTTAATAGTACAAAAGCTCTTCCACAGCACTAAAAGATGGAGCAAAAGGTCAAAGAGCAAAAGACCAAAGCCAAAAGCCAAAAGCCGCAGGGAGTCAAAAGCTGAAGGCTGAGGAACCAAAAGGCAAAAGGTAAAAGGTGAAGGGGCCCAGAAGTCAGCCCCTTATATACACCAAGGTAATCCAATCGGGAGGTTGTCATGCCAACAAAGAACCCTAAACAGAGTGTAGTGCCACACCCTATTGTAGGTATAAACAAAGGTTACACCAAGGACTAATCCCGAGATTATCTCTTATGTAAAACACTGGAGAGAGAGGGGGCTGATATAAAGTAATACATCTTAACTTCATGAGCTTCATGTAATCTAGATGGTACCCACAAGGTCCTTCTTATTATTATCTGCACCAGGGTGATTCTGAGTATCTTGTTCTCATGTACTGAAAGGGTCATATTCGCCTGCTTAGAGCAAACTAGTATGATCCTTCCTATAGTCTTCCTTTAGTCTCAGCGTAGCCAGGGTGGTAGTCTCCTGGTAAATTCTAACTGTCCCACGTTGGGTGCAGTGGGTATAAAGAGGAGCTGTGCCCAATCTAGAAGACATAGAAGTCTTAGTAGATGTATAAGTCAGAAGTTATTCAATCAAGGTGACTTCTGTCAGTGCCACACCCTCTAGCAGTGTTTACATAGAAGAGAGATCTCATTAGAATGAACATTGGCTTAAATAAGATTAAGCTGGGAGTGAGCAAAACAACAAAACAACCAGATTAGCTAAACATGTCCTCCAACAATCACCTTTGTAATTGTATGTTTCATGGTGGTATAATTAAAAAAACACACACAAAAAAAAAAACACCCAAAAAAGGGCCCAAGTAACTCCAGATATGACATAAAACAAAAAGGAACATCTAGTCTTGCCAGGTGTGGTCCAGTGAAAAAAAGAAAATAAATTAAAAAAAAATAGAGTGAAAAAGTGGAAGGAGCCCTTATGGAGACCAGGATTTTTCCCTCAGAGACTCCTGATATTTCAAGGGACCACACCAGGAGATTTGTTGGCCACAGGTAGGTTGGGGAGGGCCACAGAAGGAAGCGTGCTTAGACGTGCCACATGTGGAGAAAGCTGAAACCCCATTGAGGATGGTGGTGAATGTGCCACCGCCCTCCAAAGAGCTGGTCCAGAGACTTCTAGAACCACCTAGTGCTCCAGACACATCCTAAAGATTTAAACAAAGCAATGAAGTGTTTGAAATAGTATGACATTTCAGACTTGCCCTAGCCCTGAAAGCCAGGAGCCATAATAAATTCCAATTAGTGAGAGAGGAAGCGGACCCAGATAGGTGAAGTGAGCTCCAGAGTGGATTTCCTACCCCAGAGTTTGAAGGACATTTTTGGTTTGTTTTCTTTTTGTACCAGCAACAAACCCAGGGAATCGTAGACTCAAGGTAAATCTCTAGCAGTGACAGGAAGACTCAATCTCACTAGGCTGATCTGAGTCCAGGGGCCCAAAGAGCCTTAATGAAGAAGACACAGGACGGATTGATAGCGCAGCACGTAGGGCATTTTCCTTGCACACGGCCTACCTGAGTTCAATTCCCGGGCATCCCTTATGGTCCCAGAGCACCACCAGGAGTAATTCCTGGGTGCAGAACCAGAATAACCCCTGAGCATTGCTGGGTTGACCGAAAATGTTAAAGAAAATAAAGACATTTTCCCTGGAGACTTCCCTGGGGTATCCCTAAAGTTTGTAGCTTCCTGAGAAGCATCATGGAAAACAAAGCTTCCAGAACCCTCCTCACAGGTGGTTCCCTCAGAAGTCATCTAGGCTGGATGAGCAAGTGTCCCAGGTACATCCATCTGGTCAAAACCGCTATTGGACTCTACTGTGTGCAGGAACATTCCAAGACCCACAATGGGGCACCCGTAGAAGGGCTAGTGCCCAAGCCTAGACATGCTAAGCTTTTCCCTACATATGCTTATTCCTATGGTAAAGCATCGCAAGAGCTTAGCAACAACAACAACAACAACACACACACACACACACACACACACCAGGTAGGAGTAGCCCCTCAGCACTACTGGTTCCGGCTCATCCCTTTCATTTGCTGGAGCAAAGTCTACTCACCCTTAACAACAAACACCAGGAACTGCGGGGATCAAACTGGGACCTCAGCACTAGGGGTTCCCTACAGTCCTTGAGTTATCGCTAATCTGTTTATGGGGAGATTTAATCTGCTTACAGGGAGAATGAGACCCTTCACTCTCACAGAGGGCTCCTCCCACTTTGCCACATTAGTGGAACTGGCAGTGGTGGCCACACCCAGGGAGCAATGACTCAGCCTCACCAGGAGAAAACCACCTTCGTGATAATGGGATCATTTTTATGTTTTATATTTCTTGGACTCCCCAGTATTTTGGTGGTCCGCTGCCCTAAGTACTTGACCAGGTGGGGGGGGCGATAATTTAGGCTCTTCCTGGTGGTAATGAGCATCACCTGAGGCAGTCCGGTAATGATTGGGACCACCAGAGCCACACGCAGCACTACAGCACCATTAATCTTGGAGGTCTAGGCTCCCAACACACCTTCGGTCCCTTTGCTCTATCCCTAACCTCCATCATTTTCTACTGACCCACACAGCCCCGATGCCTCTCACCCATCAGCTCTCCGTCCTTCCTCTTCTGCAGATTTTGGGTGCTCACTGATGCTAACAGTGTTTCAGGGGAATTGAGGACCAGCCAGACAGTACTCAGGTTCTCAGAGAGGCTCCACGAATCCACAGGACAGCCAAAGCCCAGGCCCCAACATCTCTACTGGCCCAAACCTAACCTTCCAAGAGCAAGGCAAGCACTGGGGGATGCTCAGTGGACACAACTCAGAGGACAGCAACCACCCAGGATTCCTTAGTTCCCTCCTCTGGGAGCAGTGGGACTCCATCCCACAAGCGGGCTCCGCCATCTGACTTCCTATTCCAGGACCTGGCCTTCCCACCCTGAACTCACAGTTGCACACTCACCAGGTCAGACAGTGAAGCGAGCACCTAGTGGAGAACCATGCAGTGGAAGAGTGTGGAGAGCTGATGCTGGTTTGGCATTTTATAGTCCCTGGCCACACCTGAAGAACAGGAGTCCTGTTTAATTCACTTTGGTCACGCTTCTCTGGGTGTAGCTTGACAAATAAGCAAGGGGACTGTCTTTACCCACCAGGCACCTAAATCCCATCATTGAGCAGAAATACTTGATTCTCCGGACTAGAAATTCTCGAGAGCATCTACAGTGAGGGAAGTCATTCTCACGGTTTGTCGAATCCCATCAAGTAGAATCTTTTGGTTTGGTTTTGTTTCTTTGGCTGCCACACTTGGCGATGCTCAAGGGTAACTCTTGCCTCTGCACTCTGGAATTACTCTTTGAGCAGCTCGGGCCTCCTGGGATGCTGAGGATGGATCCCGATGGGCCCGTGTGCAAGGCAAGCGCCTCACGCACTGTACTATGCTCCAGCTCCCATCAAGAGAGACTGTTGGAGGGGTGCTGGATGCTGTATGACTGAAATCCAGTCATGAACAGCTTGCTATTGTATATCTCATGGTGATACAGGAAGTTGTAAGCAATTTAATTAAAAAGCTGATTCAGGGGGTGACTATAGATATTATAAGTTTTACTGATATTTTCTCAAACATGCTCCAAAAATAAATCCTAGTGACAAAAGTTCTAAACACTGTCCTTAGACACATTTCTGTGCCTAGAGTTGTCTGAGAGAGAGAGGGAGAGAAAGAGAGAGAGAGGGAGAGACAGAGCGAGAGAGAGAAGGAGAGATAGGAGACAGAGAGGAGAGAGAGAGAGGGAGAGAGAGGAGAGAGAGGGAGAGAGAGAGAGGGAGAGAGAGAGAGAGAGAGAGAAGAGAGAGAGACAGGAAGAGAGGAACAGGAGGTCAGAACTCATCAGGCGTAATTCCTAAGTGCAGAGCCAGGAGTAAGTACTGAGCACCTCTGGATGTGAACCAAAATTTATAAAGCAAAGATTAAGAAATTTCTGGGGAGGTGACCGGAGCAATAGCCCAGAGGGTAAGGCGTTTGCCTTGCACGCGACTGACCTGGGTTTGACCTGCATCCCATATGGTCCTCTGAGCACCGCCAGGTGTAATTCCTGAACAAAGAGCCAGGAGTAACCCCTGAGCGTCACCAGGTACGACCCAAAAGATATATATATATATATATAGATATATAGATATATATACATATATACATATATATACATATATATATATATATAAAATCAAACAAAAATACCCGAAATTTGAAGATGGTAACTGCAGAGTGTAGGTTGGTCGCTTTCCCGACCTGTGCTCGTTCACGCTCAATGGTAAGGGCACTTTTACATGCAGTTTCTCTGCCAGCAACCCTAAACTCCCAGAACCTGTCTCACCCCAGCAGAAAGACACATGAGAGTATCTCTTCCCCCTTCAAGGGGTCCCTCATTGGCTAGGATCCTGCTTTGAAAAAAGAACCACACTATTCCCTGCCATAGGGAACCTTCTCCTAGCCAGGTCTCAGAGGTGGGGAAAACACCTGTGAGTCATTGAGCCTCCTTTAATGCGGCTTTGGGCTCCCCAGACCTTGGCCCTGCTCTGGGCCGCTGATAGGCCTGTGCGGGCACATCTCCCGTGGTAGCAAGGTGCACCCTCAATGGGGCAGGGATCCAAACTATGGAATAGCCTATTGTCTGATGACAGATAAGTGGATCATGAAGATGTTATGTATAAACACAAGGAATGTTCACAACTTCGAGTGTTGCTGAAATCATGCAATTTGCTGCAGCTTGGTTGGAACTGGATGCTATTATGGTAAGCAAATGTAAGCCAGAAGAACCAAGACAAACACAGCACAGTCTCCCTGATCTGTGGGATATAGAATACTGAGTGAGGAAATGTATTGCAGTGATTGGGGGGATGCTAGATCATCCTTGACTCCAGAGTTTAGGGGGAAGAAAGCTAGGGTAGGAAAGAAATTAAGGGGGAAGGGAAAAGAAGAGAAAGAGAAGTAATGGGGAGCCAGAGTGTTAGTACAGTGGGAGGGTGTTTGCCTTGCACATGGCTGACCAGGGTTTGATTCGGACATCCCATATGGTCCCTGAACGAAGGCAGGAGTTAATTGTTGAATGCTGAGCTAGGAGTAACCCCTGAGCATCGCCGGCTGTGACCTCCCCCACCAAAAGAAAGAGGTAATGGGTGAACAGGGATTGTAGCTTCAGTCATACTGGTTCAGTGGAAGAATGGTATCACCATATATTCAAATCACAGTGTCAAAAACGCTGAAAAATATGATATATAAGCAGCAACCACTGGAACTTTGTGATGTGCTTTCAAGGTGACAGGAGGGAGTATGAGGTATAGGTGGGGGAGAGAAGACGGAAACATGGTGGAGGAAAGGTGACACTGGTGGTGGGATTGGTGTTGGAATATTGTATGCCTAAACTCCACTCTCAATTATTTTGTATATCATGGTTCACTTTACTTCACTTGTCTTCCCCTTGTTTTTTGATTTCCTCGAGCAAGCAGGCACCAGTAACATCTCCATACACCTGTTGCAAGCAAGTGTAGCCCAAGGGCATCTGTGTGCCCAGGAACAGGAAGAGCCTCAGGACATGGGAATGAGGTCTATAATTGTTACTAGGTTTTGGCATATCAAACAAAACATGGGTAGCTTGCCAGGCTCTGCCGTGCAATATCATGGTTATCTAATTAAATATAAAATGAAGATAAAAATAAGGAAATGAAAGGGAAGAAAAAGAAGGGGAAGAAGTAGAAAATGAGTTTGGTATCCTAAGACTACATACAAAATTTACTTAAAATGCCATATGCCTTGCTTACAGCTGATTTGGTTTTGATACCTGACAGCCCATATGGTCACCCAAGCCTGAAAAGAGCCCAGGGCAGAGAGCAGGAGTCAGTCAGCCCCTAAGTACCATTGGGTATCACTTGTATCACTTGTTTTCCCATTGTTCATTGATTTACTGGAGCAGGCACCAGTAACATCTTCATACGTCCTGTTACATGCTAGTGTAGCCCAAGGGCATCTGCTCACTCCAGGAATGTAAAGAGCCTCAAACCATTCCATCAGGTCATGGGAATGAGGTCTATAATTGTTAGTGGTATTTGGCATATCAAATATGACACGGCTCTAACATGCAGGCAGGATACTCTTGTTTTCGCCTCTATCTAGTGCATTTCTGTTGGGTTGAGCTCAGACGAGCGGGAGTCTGGATGTAAATAATAGTGGTCCTCATGGTGTGGGAGTTTCTCTGGCTTCTTGCAAGGCTTTGCTGGGTGGCAGACGAGGGCTAGTTCCCGTCTACTCTCCCGGGTGCCTCGTGATAGGCTGGGCACAGGGAGATCCTGTAGCAGCTCTGAACCATTGGGTGGCGCCAAAAAAAAGCAACACCAAAAAAACCAAAATACACCAAAACTTACTTTAAATGATTTTTTTTTAAAGACCAGGAATGAATAGAATGCTAAACTTCAGTAGAGACATCTAAGGGACTCAGTGAAGCAATTCGCGCACAGGTGTGAGACCAAGTTGGAGTCACCCAAGCACTGAAATGAACCCCACTAACGGAAAGTCTAAGGAAAAAAATGAAGATAGAGTGAAGGAGTCACATGCTCATTTGCAGTATATGGGTCCACTGTGAGCAGTCCAGAGCAGGGCGAAGGTCAGAAAGCCCTAACCACCTGCCACAGGCCAGTCTCACCGCTCAGCCCACTTGGGCCCCATGGGAGGCTCGGGGATCCCCAGGAAACTGCACCCATGTAGAGACGTGGGCGGGTGGGACTGGGTGAGGCTGGGTGGATGGGGCGGGACACGGTGTACTTCTTTGTCAATGCAGGAGCCAAGCCAGGGAAAGAGCCTTAAAGGGCGTCAGAGGGAATCACCTGTGTCCACAGCTGGGGTTTAGTAGCTCTGGAATCTGAAACCTGCAAGAAGAGATAAAGCGTGCAAAAGTGGCCTTACATTTGAGCGCACAATGTGCCCAAGTCTAGAATCACCAAGAGACACCGAGATGAGGAGGATACAGAAGCAATGGGGCCCAAGTGATGCGATCAGGAACAAAAAGTCCCTATCATAGAGAAACATGGGGGAGGCAGGGACCGGACACTGGCGACATTGGTGGTGGGAAATGTTCACTGATGAAGGGACGGGGCCTGGAACATTAGATGAAAGAAATCCAATCATGAACAACTTTCAAACTGTGTGAACTATGCAAGTCACTGTGATTCAGTTAAATAAAACTCAACAATGAATAACTCTGTAAATCAGGTGCTTTAATAAAATAAAGAAAAAATGTAAAGCATTGCTTGTAAATAGCTTGAGGGGAAGTGAAACACTACAAGTGTTGAAGTATTCGCCTGGCTTGCAGTCGCCCCAATCACATGCACTGTCCCTGTGGGAATAGCCACATCCCAGATGACACCGTGAAGCCCAGTCTCATCAGGTTCCCCAATGTGCCCCACCAAGTTTGCGCCAATCCCCAGAAGCCATTCCACGTGTAGGGGAGAGAGAAATGACCCTGCGTTAATGAATCCAATGAAAATCCTGACTCCCAGTGGCTTGTGATCTGTCGGGGGAGCCTCTGGGGTCCCGAACAGTATCAGGACAGAAGTTCTCTTCTACCTCCGTGGTCGCCAGGGAACAGATGAAAACTCACGAGTCTGGTGCAGTTCCAAAAAAGGCTTTTAATAGTACAAAAGCTCTACCACTGCAATCCAATATAATGAAAGAACCCCAGCTCTGGTCAGAACTTAGACCATACACGAGAGCCCAAGTCTCCCACCGAAGAGGATCCTACCAGAGAGGAATCCTACCTAAAGAGGGAAGAGTGCCTCAAGTCAGGATTACCAAAGTAATCCTGTTGACAGGGAGGTTCCTAAAAACAAAGAACCCTAAACAGCGTGTAGAAGGGTGGTGCGAAACCCTGTTATAGGTGTAAACAAAGGGTTATGCCAAGGACTAATCCCATCTTCTGAGATTATCTCTTATGTAAAACACTGGAGAGAGGGGGCAGGTATAAAATAATACATCTTAATTTCATGGGCTTCCTGTAATTTAGATGGTACCCACAGGTCCTTCTTATTTATTATCTGCAGCAGGGTGATTCTGAGTATCTTGATCTCTCTGTATACAGAAAGAGTCAAGCTCGCCTGCTTGATGGCAAACTCCTATGATCTTCCTATGATCTTAAAAGATAGTCTCAATGTAGCCAGGGTGGCCATCTCCTGGTAAATTCTAACTGTCCCACACTGGGTGCAATGTATATAAAGAGAAGTAGTGCCCAATCTAGATAACATAGAATTCTTAGTAGATGTATAATAAGTCAGAATTTATTCAGAGTGAAGGTGACTTCCGTAACAGCCACACCCTGTATCATATTTACATGGAAGAGAGTTGTCATTAGGATGATCCTTTTCTTCAGAACATGTAAGTATATTAAGCTGTGAGTGGGTAAAAGAGCAAAGCTCCTAAACTAGCTAAGCCTGTCATCCAACAGTGATCAGTGTTGAGATGCAGCTGCTTCTCTGAATCCCAAACAATGGTTGCCTCTGTGTGTCTGCGTGTATGTGTGTGTATGTGTGAGGTTGTGCATGTGTGTGTGTTAAAGAACTTACACTCACGCACCCAAGTTTACACTCAGAGCTCACAAAAAGCAAGGCAGGGACACTACCCCTAATTCACTTCCCATCTTCACTCATTTCAGTCTCGCATTCAACACCTTTCCTCTTACTCGCCCTGACAAAATCCACAGCCTCAGGGGCAGGAGCTTGTGCACTGGAGCGCACAGCCAGTGTGGCCATGAGACTCTTGGGCTTCTCCCATTCTCTCTTTAGATGTTCATTGCCTTCTTTTATTTCTGTTTGATTTCTAATTGAGGAGGGGATACTCCCAGGTGGACTCAGCAGCTAATTCCTGGCTCATCTTCAGGGATTGCCCCTGGTGGTTTCTCAGGCATCAGGGATGAACTGAGGTCAGCCATATATAAGGCAAGCACCTAATCCTCTTTATCATTTTTCTGGCCACAAGGAACACTTAAGCAAGGATTAGGTTGTGTCCAGGACAGAATACAGCAGAGTCGCAAGGCTGAGCATCCCTCTTCCGACCCAGACCAGAGCACGTGGTGCACATTCCTGGAGAGGAGCAAAGAGGACAATGAAATAATCATGAAGAAATAATCCAGACTTACATAGTCCAGCACTGCTCTGCTATAAAGGCTGATAAGCCTCACGAGAAAGAAAACTAGAGCTCATCCTTTGATGAATATAGTCACAATATTCTCAATAGAGCTAAAAACAAACAACCCTCCCCAAAAAAGGGTTAAAGGTTAAGTTTCATAATAGAGTGTATACTCACTAGCTCCCTGGTTAGATTCCCCCCAAAATTTCAAATTTTGATCACAAAATTCAAAACTTCTTAAAGAAAGAAGAGTACATAAACTCATAACTGAAGAGATATTTACATTTTTCCGGAATAGGAATGTCCAGCTCCAGAAACAATCTGGAAAAGAATGTCAAGAGGGAGCACACATGCAGGTAGACAGCTGTGGGCTGAACACGTTGGGGCCTTCTAAGAATGGGGGTGGGCAGGTTAATAGAAGGACCAGCAGCACCCCTCTCGCTGCCCACAAACAACATTTCCCAGATAAGAATGTTCCAGATCTAGAACTGAACATCTGTGACTCACCACACCAAAAATCGTTTCCAGCTCCTGAGAGCTGCCATGCACAGGGGCAAGCACTCAGATGTTCAGCACCATGTTTCTTAGTTATGGCAGAAGGAAAGTAAAGAGGACCATGGAACTCAAAGAGCAAAGCCACAGCACAAAAGGTCCAGCAACAACACAAAATGTCCAGCACCAACTAGCTCCACAGCCCTCAAACTGATGCCATTGACAGAATAACCAAAAAGGAATTTCCTGGATGTATTTTCAGTGTAGCCAACAACACTGACGCCCCTACTGATAGGTTGCCTTGGAGAGCCACCAATTCTTATGAAGCCTCCAAAGCCTGAGCACCTGGGGCCCCCGCTCATCCCAGAAACAACTTCCACTGCAAGGGATATTAAAGCAAGAGCGGTTTCTGTGTTAGTGTGTGTACTGGCAACCAACATGACGGAAACCATTCTATGCTTGCCAGAAGAGCAGGCATCCGTGGGGATGGAAAACTGGGGATGTGGTGGAGGGAAGGTCACACTAGTGGTGGGATTGATGCGGGAACAACGAATGCCTCAAACAACTGTATTATGAACAGCTTTATAAATCATACTGTATAAATAAAGTTTCATTTAAAACAGAAAAATTATTATGGACAATATTATTGCAATACTCATATATCCCTGCCCCAGTGAGGTGCCACCTTCCCACCTCTGGAGATGCACCCACACAACCTGGCAGAAGGCCAGAGCAGGGCCAGGGTCTGGAAGCCCAGGCACCCCCCCCTTTCCAGACCCCCTCCCTCGCCTCAGGCCTGGCTCACCTCTCAGCATACCTGGGCCCCAGGAGGCCCAGGGGTTTCCAGAGGTCCTACCCTGTAGAAAACTGGGGTGGGAGGTGGGGTAGGGTGGGGCTGCCCAAAGGATGGACAGGATGTATCTCTCTTGAATCCCCTCACATACCCACCAAAAACTGTCATCTCTCTAAGCCTCAGTGTGTGCACCTGAAAAATATCATTTCTATCACTCGTATCACTTGACTTCCTGTTGATCATCGATTTACTCAAGTGGGCACCAGTAACATCTCCATAAGCCCTGTCACATGCTAGTGTAGCTCAAGGACATCTGCTCACTCCAGGAACATAAAGAGACTCAAACCATTCCATCAGGTCATGGGAATGAGGTCCACCTGAAAAATAACCTCATGACAACCACCTCATGGGTTTTTCTGAGAAGGAACTATGCGCCTTCCTAAGAATGGTTTTCCTGAGCCCTAGAGTCCCCCAGTACCACTAGCATGAAAAATGTTTTTGCTCACTGAATCTCCTATTTCTTCAGGTTGGCAGCCAGTCACCTGTCAAGGGCCCCCATGACCCGCCTCAATGGTATGGCCAATCCAATTCGGAGCCATCAGAACGCTCCCCCCACCCCCACCACTGCAGTGTCACAGGACACTAAGGGGCTATAAAGACCAGAGCTCCGCCCCCAACCCTCTGTGCAGACTTATTGACTGAAGGGTTGGCAGCGCTATGCCCTCTGGCTCACATGGTGAGTCTCCAATAGAACTTCGGGTTGGGGCGTGGGACTAGGTCCTGGGGTGGTTAGCTGGTGGACACCACTAAGGGCCTGGGGGTTCCATTGTTAATGAAGGAGGGAATAAGGCATCTCGGATTATTGCTCTCGTCTGGGTTTATAGACTGAGCATCTACACATTGCTTGAACTGTGCTTGGTCAGTTTTGTAGGGCCCCAGGGTGGAGATATTATGACGTGGGCTCTGGCTGACCATCAGTCCTTGGGGCCTACTGAGGACCTGAGCCCTGTGGGGTGGTACCCAGTTCCCCAGAATACTGCTTGAAAAAACCAGTATAAAATGCAGTACTGAGAACTGGCGCTGAGAGGCAGGAGGGCTGTGCCATAGAGGAAAATGAGTGCTGAGGAGGCTAGGATTGGGGAAGGGTCTGAGTGTAGGCGAAATGCTGAGGTTCTCTCATTTAGTCATCACAAAGGGGCCAGAGCCATAGCAGAGGGAGTTAGGTGTTTGTCTTGTAGGGGTCCACCTATGTTAAATTCCTGGCACCCCATATCGTCCCCCAACCACTGTCAGGAGTATTTCCGATTGCAGAGCCAGGAGTAACCACTGATCACCACCAGGGTGACCAAAAATAAGTAAATAAATAAATGAATAAATGAATGAATGAATACATGGATGGATGATGGATGGATGGATAGAAGGGTGGGTGGATGGGTGGATGGGTGGATGGGTGGGTAGGTGGTGTGTTGATGGGTGAATGGATGGATGTGTGGCTGAATGGTGGGTGGATGGATTGTGGGTGGGGGGGATGGATGGATGGATGTGTGAATTGGTGGTGGTTGGACGGGTGGTGGGTGAGGGGTAGATGGGTAGAAGGATAACCAAAATAACCCCAGTTTTACCATTCCATCGAGCTGGATGTGACCCATTGTTTACGGTCATTGCAGGACAAACCTAGAAATAAAATAAAAATAAAACTTAGCTAGTGGGAAGATCCTAAGAGACCCTGAGCTGTTGCCCCCTGGAGGTGGGAACCCCTGCCAGTTCCCTAATGTGGCAGTGGAATACTGTTTCCAGTCTCCCTATGAATATATTGGGGGGGGGGGGTCCTAGGACCTAATGTGATCCCAGCAGATTCTCGTAAGTGCTGTCTTACGAACTTCTCATAAGGTTGGGTTGTCTTTGCTTCAAAAGTTATTTGGTCAATTTATCTTTTACTAAAAGTTTTGTGTAGTGTCATTTTCTTATAGTATTTGAGACTCAGGGAAGAGCCATAACCAGTAGTGCTGAGTGGTTCTACAACTGCCTCCTGTGTGTATGTTTGTGTGCCCATTTTCCACCACCAATGTCCCCGATTCCCTCCCCATTTCCCTAACCTGCTTCCATAGCAGGTTCTCCATCTCTTTTCTCTCTTTTTCTTTCTCTATCTCTTTCTCTCTTCCCTCTCTTACATGTTGTGGATTATAATAGACTTTCGACAATTATTGGCACACAGTTCCCTTCTCTGTATTACCTAACCTCTGCTCCCACCCATTTGTGGTAGTTTCCAACTTTGGCAAGTCCTCTTGATCCACGTTTTGCCTGACTTTGGATATTGGTAATATAATATGTATATATGTGTATATATAAATATATATAAATATTTATATGTATATATAAATATAGAAATAAATGCAGTCATTCTAGATCTGTCTCTCTCCTTCTGGCTAATTTGACTCAACATGATCCTCTCCATGTCCATCCATTTATAGGCAAATTTCATAACTTCAGTTTTCCTAACAGCTACATAGTATTCCATTGTGTAGATGTACCATAGTTGCTTTATCCAGTCATCAATTTTCAGACACTCTGGTTGTTTCCAGATTTTGGCTATTGTGAATAATGCTACTATGAATATAAAAGTAGGGATGGTGTTTCTGCTGTTTGTTTTTGGATTCCCTAGGTATATTCCCAGGAGGGGTATGGCTGGATCAAATGGGAGTTCAATTTCTAGTCTTTGGAGGAATATCCACATTGTTTTCCAAAAGGCTGTACCAGTCTACATTCCCACCAAAAATGGATGAATGTGTCCCTTTTCCCCGCTTCCACGCCAACACTTGTTGTTCTTGCTCTTTTGGATATGTGCCAGTCTTTGTGGTATAAAATGATATCTTATTGTTGTTTTGCTTTACATCTCTATGATGATTAGTGATGATGAGCATTTTTTCATATGTCTTTTGCCACTCAAACTCCTGCCTTGTTGAAGTTTCTGTTCATTTCTTCTCCCCAATTTTTGATGGGGTTGGTTGTTTTCTCCTTGTAAAGTTCTACCAGAGCCTGAAATATCCTCGATATTAACCCCTTATCAGATGGTATTGGGTGAATATTCTTTTTTCAAAATATTTTTATACCACCGTGAGATATACAGTTACAAAGATGTTCATAAGATGTTCATATTTGGGTTTTGGTCATACATTGTTCCAGCACCATCCCTCCACCAGTCCCCATTTCCCACCACCAATGTCCCCGATTTCCTCCTCCCTCCCTAGCCTGCCTCTCTGGCAGGTTTCTTAATTTCTTTCTCTCTTTCTGTCTCTCTCTCTCACTCTTTCTCTTTTCCTTCCCTTCCACATTGTGGATTACAATACATACATTAAGAGGTTGTCATGTGTATATTTTTGTGTGTATTTAATGCTCCTTTCTAGGTTGGTATCAGTCTTTCAACAATTATTAGCATACTGTTGCATTCTCTGTCTTACCTAGCTTCTGACTCCCACACGTTTGTGATAGTTTCCACCTTTGACAAGAACTCCGGTTCCATGTTTCGCTTGACCTTCGATATTGGTATCATAACATGTACATATATATATATTTATGTAATGCAAATAAATGCAGTCATTTTATATCTGTCTCTCTATTTCTGGCTAATTTCACTCAACATGATCCTCTCCAAGTCCATTCATTTAGAGGCAAATTTCTTAACTTCATTTTTTTCTGACAGCTGCATAGTATTCCATTGTGTAGATATACCAAAGTTTCTTTATCCAGTCATCGATTCTCAGACACTTTGGTTGTTTCCAGATTCTGGCTATTGTGAATAATGCTGCTATGAACATAAAAGTAGGAATGGTGTTTCCGCTGCGTATTTTAGGCTCCCCAGGGTATATTCCCAGGAGTGGTATGGCTGGGTTAAGGGGAGCTCGATTTATAGTCTTTGGAGAAATGTCCATATTGTTTTCCAAAAAGGCTGTACTAGTCGACATTCCCACCAACAGTGGATGAGAGTCCCTTTTTCCCGCATCCACGCCAGCATTTGTTGTTCTTCCTCTTTAGGACATGTGCCAATCTCTTTGGTGTGAGATGATATCTCATTGTTGTTTTGATTTGCATCTCTCTGATGACAAATGATGATGAGCATTTTTTCATATGTCTTTTAGCCATTCGAATTTATTCCTTGTAGAAGTTTCTGTTCATTTATTCTCCCAGAGAAAAATGGGGTTTCAAGAACAGAAATTGGGTGTTAGGCTAGGAGAGGATCAGTAGGAGGGAGGGAAGGGAATTCGATGTGTGGGGTAGGCTGGTCGCTGACCGGGCTCTGATTTTCATTCTCTCTTTTCAGGATTCAACCATGGAGAGCACCCTCCAAACCAAAATTAATTTTTAAAAAATAATAAAATTGATAAAACAATTTATGAGATGGCAATTTATGAGATGGCTACAAGAGTATGCTACCTGCACGACAGAGCCTGGCAAGCTACCCGTGTTGTATTTGATATGCCAAATACCAGTAACAATTATAGATCTCATTCCCGGAATGGATTGAGGCTCTTTACGTTCCTGGAGCAAGCAGATGCCCTTGGGCTCTATTAGCATGAGACAGGACATATGGAGATGTTACTGGGGCCCGCTCAAGCAAATCGATGATGAACGGGAAGACAGTGATACAGTGATACTGTATTCTGAACAGAAATAGTCATGACCGGAGACTGTCACGTTCCTCTATGGTCCCAAACAATATCGGGAAACAAGGCCAAGAGAATGGATGAATACTCAGGAGTTCAGCACAGTCCCAAAAGGCTTTTATTAATTACCAATCAAACAGGCTCTGCTACTGCAATCCAGATAATGGGATTATCCAGACCTCTAGTTCTTGGTCAACTTAGACTATGTCCTCAGGCCCAAGAAGCCCACCAAAGTGGACCACAGTACCTCAAGTCAGTCCCCTTTTATATCCAAGTGTAATCCTATCTTCAGGGAGGTAGTGTCAAGAAAGATTAATGAATCAGCTTCTAGTTGTAGAAGTAAGGTGGTACCACACTTGTTTCAGGGTAAACAAATGATTATGCCAGGGACTAGTCCCTTTCTCAGAGATTATCTCTTAGGTCAAAACACAGGTCAGAGGGAGTGCTGGTATAAAGAAAGAAATGTCAATGGATGCATATTCATGGGGAGAAACACATCATAATTTCATGGGTTTCATGTAATCTAACGGCACTCACAAGGTCCGTCTATTTTCTGTTCTGCACCAAGGTGATTCTGAGTGTCTTGTCCTCTATTTACTGAAAGCTTCATGCGTGCCTGCTTGGGTACAAACTAGTACAAATCTTTCTTTGATCTAAAACAATAGTCTCAACTTAGTCAGGGTGGTAGTCTCCTGGAAAATTCTAACAGTCCCACGCTGGGACAGTGGGAAGAGGCATTTTCCCAATCTAGATAACATTGACATGAGAGTAGACATTATAGGAATGTTTCAGAAGTTACTGATTCAGAGTCAACATGACTCCTGTAACTATCACACCCTCCATAGGTGTTTACACAGAAGAGAGACCTCATTAGCATGAAGCCTGGTTTAAGAAAATGTAAATACATTAACCTGCGAGTGGATGAAAGAGCAAAGCTCCCAAGGTAGCTAGGCCTGTCACCCAACGAAGACAACTTTTATCTAAATGAGTTTATTTCATCAAAGAGCATTTTACAGTGTAGGGATCATATGTCCCCCATCCTCTTAACCCATAATATGGAGACCAACAAAACATGAGTGAAAATATAAAATAAGTATAAAAAGTGTCTATGGCGAGACACAGTCCAGCAGGTAAGTCATTGCCTGCACATGGCAGGTGAAGTCATCCCCGCGAGTGGAATATGATGGCCTGAGACCACCAGGAGTGATCCCTGACCAATGGGCTTTGATCAACCATGTGCAAGGCAGTATGCACAAACAATGCCCCACAAACAAAGTTTCCACCATAAAGTGAACTTTAACAATAAGTTAAAATTCCTTACATCAACATTTAATTCCCTCTACATCTACATTTAAAGACAACAGAGGTGATATTCCTCCACTCCATGTTGGATGGTGTGGCTGTGAGCTGCCAAACACCACAGTCAGCAGCAATGGAAGAGAGACACTCCAGACCCACAGCTGTGCTGGTGCTCAGCCACTCTGTGGCAGTGAAACAGTCTTAGACAATAATAGAAGTTAGGACCAGGTCCTTTCCTGGATCCTTCACATTTATATATTTTTAAGAGTTCTAGGCAGGTTGTCACTGTTGCCTGTCATTCTAGTCAGTCTAGCAAGAAGTCACAAGACCACCAACTCATCAGGTCATTCATTCTCAACATCTGGACTGCTCAGCTCCTCAGAGTTCCACCCAAGAGGAAAGATGATCTCTCCCTGTTGCATTTCATCAATCAATTTAGGAGAACAGAGCCTACTACTGTAATGTACCACCTACACAGTAGAGCCTGCCAAGCTACCCATGTTGTACTTGATATGCTGAAAACCAGAAACAATTATAGACCTCATTCCCATGACCTGAAGGAATGATTTGAGGCTCTTCATGTTCCTGGAGCAATCAGATGCCCTTGGACTACACTAGCTCATGACAGATGTTACTGGTGCCCACTTGAACAAATCGAAGAACAACGGGAAGACAAGTGATACAGTTAATTTAATTTTCATGAAAAATAAATTCACGGTTCTTGAATCAGTTGTCCTTTGAAAGACATAAAAGTTTTATTGCAAAAAAATTCATAAACGGCCAACATTTACATATAAAATTAGGAAAGAGAAGAGACCTGGCTCAGGAGGGGAGAGCCACACTCTGCCAGGACCTCAGGGTCTCCTGATCATCACAGGGTGTGGTTGGATTAACAGAATAAACAAAGTAAAGAGGATGTCCAATGACATAATCTGATCTTTAAATGTATAGGTTAGTGTGGATTGCCAAGAAAAGTCTTAGCTGGGAGACCCAGCTATGGGTTCTCGTGCATGATTATTTTCTGTGGATTTTTGCATGCTGTATTACATGATCAGATCGAGCGAACTCCATGGAGCACAGAGAACAGCGGTAGGGACGTTCTCCGGTGTGCTTTCTCTTGTGTCTTCTGAGTTCATCAGAGCGGGGAATGTCCACGTGCACCCGCCCACGCCACAAACATAGGGCCTGTGGCCTGGAAGGGAGAGACACAGACACTTGTTATACTTCAGGGAGTGAGTGTCCTGAGCAGAAAATACTGTGAGCCTTGGGATAAGGAGCACCTGAGCGGACTGGAGGGGATGAGGAGAAGAAGGAGAAAGGCAACAGGAGCCTGAGGGAAAAAAAAACTGGAGGAGGGGAAGCAGTCAAAGAAACCCAGAGAGTCAGAGCAGGAGGATCTGCTGAGACGGGGTGTGTGTGCCCTAGAGACAAGGTCAGGTCATGCAAAAGGGCCAAACCCACCCTCCACACCTTCCCAACACCCACAGTCAATCCACAGAAGATTCCAGCATTTTGATGCTGACCACAGCTGGGCTCTTCCTAGGTCTATGAGACCACTTTTTTCCTTTTTTTCTTTTTTGGTCACACCTGGCAATACTCAGAGGTTACTCCTGAGGCTGCACTGAGGAATAACTCGACGGTGCTCTGGGAACCATATGGAATGCTGAGGATTGAACCCGTGTCTGGCAGCATGCAAGGCAATGCCCTGCCCCTGGACTATCATTCCAGACCCGCTATGTCACCTTTCTAAAGCAATAAACCTTCATTAGGGTCATCAGGTGCCACAATATTATTCAGGGCCAACAACTTAAACCGACTCAATCTTTTGGAAGACATAAAGGCAAATTACCGAGTCCCTTGACCCTCACTTACCAGTGTGGATGTGCTCAAAATCCGCAGGTTGGAAGCCTTGGTGTACTCTTTCCCACAGTCCTGGAAAGTGCACACATAGCGCTTCTGGCCTTCAGCATTCATCAGGTAACTTATAATCCTGGGCTTCTTTGGCTTCTGGGATTCCAGGGATTGTCCTTGTACCAAATGGGCATTTGTACAGAGGAATCCTGGTTGTGGCAGTGACAATAACTGTGGCACCATCTGGATGCCATAGAGGTTCTGGGTACCACTTTGAGTCACAGGCTGACTGCCAGTGGACGTCTTGGTTCTGATGAAGGTCATTGTTGGGAGCCATGCAACAGGTGACATCTGGACTCCATATTGTGTCTCGTTCCCATTGAGGACCATCTGGTTCCTATCGAAGGTGTGGGCCTCTCTGAAGGGCATGTGGGTCACCAACAAGACATGGGCACCGTTGAAGGGTTCCTGGTTCCCGTTGAAGGACTGGTTCATGCTCATGGACAGCTGTGTCCCATTTCTAGTATGCTGTCCAGTGTGGGACATCTGGCTCCCACTTGGTTTCCGGTTCAGGTTTTCACCTGGCATTTGGGCACCAATGAACGTGTTGATGTGGCTGATGAGAGGCATGAGGGCTGTGGAACAACCGCAAAGAAGGTCAAGTAGAGCACCCACAAAGGAGTTGAGTAGAGCATCCAAGAAGCTGTTTGGGGGAATAGCTCTGTTCTATTAGGTGGAAGGGATATTTAAGTCCAGGAAAGTAGGGTGGGAAACTCTGTCAGCCAATGGAATAGTAGGGTGTGAAGTCTGTGTTAGCCATTCAAGAAAAGGATATTAAATCAGGGTGTGTGCTTAATCCTAGGGGTGCGGGGGAAGGGGGTGGATTTAAGCAGGGTGTGTGCTTAACATGTTTAGCTACAGAGGGCCTCTGTTTCCCATTTATTATCTGAGTCCAAGTGTAGGACATCTGGTACCCGCACAGGGTCTCTTCACTCCCAGATGTCTTTTGTCTGATTCTCAGAGAGAGTCGGGTGCCCACTGAAGGTCTTCAGCATGACACTGTGGTGAGTCACCTGGGAGGCAGCAGTGGGGTTGCTCTGTGCAGAGCAGCTCCTGTTCTGGCCCCTAGAGGGCATCTCCATTAGTTCCTCAAGGAGCTGGTCGAGAGCATGGTCCTTGTCCTCGGTTGGCTCCTAGGGGCTGTCTTGATGCTGGGGGACCAGAGACTCGGAATTGGGGCCCTGTAGGGAGCGGACCCAGAATTCTCACCTGTGTTGCATGATATTACCTAGGTAGCTAGGATCTTTGCTGTTTAAGCTACTTATAGGTTAAGCTATTTACATGTCTTAAGCCAGGGTTCTTGCTGCGTGGCAGTTACAGCAGTCATTTTGATTTGAATTCACTTTGATATACTATTATAATCTCTGCTATGATTCCAATATTATCTAGTCTGGATACAATTCCTCTTAATACCCACTGGTCCCAGCAAAGTACAGTTAGAATTTACCAGGAGATCTCACTACCTAGCTATGTTGACAATACCATTTAAGATCAAAGGAGGGATCACACTAGTCTGCCCTCCAGCAGGGGAGCACGACCCTTCCAGTAAACAGAGGACAAGACACTCAGAATAACCTTGGTGCAGAGTAGAAATAAGAAGGAACTTATGGGTACCATCTAGATTCCATGGAGTTCATGAGACTAGGATGTGTTTCTCCTCTTGAATATACATCCCTAAAAATGTACTTCTTTTTTAAAAAAATTTATTTATTTTTATTTTTTAATAATTACAGAAATGTTCATGTTTGGCTTTCCAGTGTTTCAGCACCCATCCCTCCACCAGTGCCCACTTCCCACCACCAATGTGCCCGATTACCTAACCCCTCCCTAGCCTGTTTCCGTAGTAGGTTCTCCATCTCTTTCTCTCTTTCTCTTAATCTCTCTCTCCCCCAGTGTTTTGACTTTAGAGATAATCTTGGAAGAAGAGACTAGGCCCTGGCATAATCATTTGTGCAGACCTGAAACTCGTGTAGCACCAGCCTGCATCTTGTAGCTGTAGCTCTGGGCCCTCCAGGACAAAGAGTTGGTACTGTAGATTTATGCTTAGTTTTGGGTAGGGTATTGAGAAGTAATGTTTTCGAAAGACTACCTGGAAGTGGGGCCGAGCTATAGTACAGTGGATAGGGTGTTTGTCTTGCATGCGGCTGAATGGGTTCGATCCCTTGCATCCCATATGGTCCACTGAGCACCACCAGGAGTAAGTTTTGAGTGCAGAGCCAGGAGAAATCCCTGAGCATTGCCAGTTGCCGCACAAAAGCGAAATATAATAAATGAATTAAAATAAAAACCACCTGGAAGTGGATAGTGTGGTGGACATTCCCCCAACCTTTCTACCAGAAGTGATCCAGCTGAGGGAGACGGAGGCTTTCCTTTAGCCCCCAAGTGGGCAGACTTGAGCTCGCAGAACCAGGCAACTGGGAGAGAGAAGCAGATCACCTGGATCTACCATGTCCATCCAAAGGACACAGTCCTTCCCCTGTGCACATGCCCAGGGGACAATGAAAGAGACACCCCCAGGAACCGGATATGGGTACAGCAACTGCTTTGTCCTGAAATTGAGTCTGTCCTTGGTGTCAAGCCCCACTCCTGACTCCTTACTGTCCACATGCGCACACACAGAGAAGAGACCCAAGGCCAGAAAGAAAGGGAAGATTTTTCCCTGGCAACTTGCACTTGACAAACCCACTCTTTCACCTGTATTGGGAACAATCACAGTCAGGACAGGAGGCAAAAGTATTGGTCCAGAATATGAGTTTATTAAATATGAATGAGAGTGTTCTCTGTACCATGTGACTCTGTGTATCCTTCTTCTTAACCTCACAGAAATGGAGATCCAAGAAAATGACTTCACATATAGAACGCTAACACTGTGTAAGCTATGCATGTGGGGGCCTAGCTATGACACAGCAGGTAAGGTGTTGGCCTTCCATATTGTCAACTGATGTAGGTAGCCGGCACTGCACACGTTCCCCCACTGAGCAAAGAGCCAAGAGGAAGCCCTGTGCAAACTGATGTGGCCCCAAACACTGCCCATAAAAACAAAATTAATACAAAATTAATTATTAACAGTTACATAAATTTAAGCTTGGTGTGGCCAACATCAGGCTCAAAGGGTTTGGTGCATACCTCGCCCAAGTACTTCCAGAGTTCAGTGTCCAGATCTGCATGTTAATTTGAGTAGTGAAGGAAAAAATAACGCACAATGATACAATATGCAATAAAAGACAGCACGGTGCTCTGTGAAGAACAGTCTTAGCTAGGAGATACAGCTGTCGGGTTCATAGTTGAGGACAAACATCATCTGTGTTGTTTTGCGTGCAGCTTTAAGTGATCAGATCGGACAAAATCCTTGCCACACTCAACACAGAGGTATGGACGTTCCCTGGTGTGTTTTCTCTAGTGTCTGTTGAGTTCATCAGAATGGGGGAATTTCCACACACAGCCCTCCACATCGCAAATGTAAGGCTTATCTCCTAAATCAGGAAGTGAGAGAAAGAGAGAATTGTTATTCTTTGAGGTAGCATGGGAAAGGGACAGGAAAGCCATGGGGCAGGAAAGGCGTGAGCATGTGTACAGGGAGCACCTGAGCACTGACTGAAGGGTGTGTTGCAACAGAGGGAAGACACAGGCAGGAATGAGCAGGATGAGGAAACCTGGAGGAGGGGAAGGGAGACCAAGAACACTCAGAGTGAGAGGAGCGAGAAAGCTGTTGAGGGAGGAGCTGCCCGTTGATCCAAAATGGAGGATCATGCAGGAGAGACAAGGTCAAGACCATCCAGGGACAAACAAGTCTTTCCACATTTTCCCAGCACCCCACAATCAACTCCACAGAAGATTCCAGCCAGCTTGATTCTGGCCACGGAAATGCTTCCCCCCAAAGTACATGCCCTCACTTTCTACTTGCTGACCTCCTCTACAGCCATCAGGGGACACAAGCACAGAAGGAGGAGGGACAATCTGAACCAAATCAAACTTTCAAAAGGCGTAACTGTCACCCCTGTCCCTGTCCCGCACTCACCAGTGTGGAGGCATTCATGGATCCGCAAGTGGGAAGACGTGTAATAGACTTTCTCACAGCCCTGGAATGTGCACTTATAGTACTTCACATCATACGCATTTCTCTTGGATCTTCGTTTCTGGACCTTTTTTGGCTTTGGCTATTTTAGACATAGTCCTTGGGCTAAATACAACTTGAGTCCAGATATTTGGTTGTAGCAATGACACTTCCTGTTGCACCCTCTGGATGCCATAGTTAGACTGGTTAACACTTCAAATCAGGGACTGGCTGCCAGTTACTATCTGGTCACTGATGAAGTTCGTTGTCTGGAGCCCTGTGACAGGTGTCGTCTGGCTTCCATAGTGGGTTTGGTCCCTGCTGAACAGCATCTGGTTTCCATTGATGGTCTGGTCCCCTCTGAAGGGAAACTGGATACCACATATGCTAGAGGTAGTAGGTAAAGGCATTTGGATCCAATTTAATGAATGGTTCTCACATAAGTGCATTTGACTTGTGTTTAGAGTCTGATGTCCAGAAGACCATCTGGCCTCCACTTTGTTTCTGGTCCCTGTTGGAAAGAGTCTGCCTCCAGTCTCCTAGCTGGGCTAAGGTAAGTGCAATCTGACTACTCATGATTTTGGCATCAGTATAGGTCAACCTGGTGATTTAAGGACTGCCCCCAACTGAAAGGCATCTGGTTCCCATTCATTATCTGGGAGCCAATGAAGGCTCTCTGGTGCCCCTGTGGGATTTGGGCAAGCATGAAGGGTGTCTGACTCCCCATTTGGGGTCCAATCACCCCCAGAGATCATTGAAGTTCCCATAGGTAGGGTCTGAGCATCTATAGAGACCACTGAGGGTTCCCCAGGTAGGGGTCAGGTCCCCACTGAAGGTCGTCAGCATGTCACTGTCACGTGCCACCTGGTAGGCAGCGGTGGGGTTGCTCTGAGCATAGCAGCTCATGCTCTGGTGCCAGGAGGGCATCTCAATTAGCACCTCAAGGAGCCGGTCCAGAGCAGGGACCTTGTCCTCTGTTGGCTCCAGTGGGCTGTGTTGATGCCCCAGACCAGAGACTCAGGGAATTGGTGCCCTGCAGGAGTGAATACAGAGCGCTCGCCTATGTCTGGATTGGCTCCTTGGCACTGCACGGAGCCTGGGGAGAGTAGAACTCATCTAGGTTGCCCTGCCCATAGGGGGGCCTGCCAGGTGCTTCCCATTCCCTGGGGAGTCAGAGGAGCACAGAGCCTGGGCTGAGGCACAGCTGGACATCTGCCTATATGTCTGCAGAAAGGCCAAATGTTTCTCATGGAACAGGTCTGCGGTCATCTCTTGTCTGTTGTTTTCCATGGTGGAATACTGAAAGGGGAAGAAATGTAGAAATTCAGAGTTTTGCTCAGCTCCAACCCAATTCTGCTACCCTCCCCTCAATCCTGCTGAGGGTCTCCTAGACTAGCCCCCATCTCCCTTGCCTGATATCCCACAGTTCTCTCTTCACTATCCTCCTGGCATCTATACTGATTCCATCCAGTGTGTCTCTATACCTGGTGAGGCTGCCAGTTCTGAAAGAAAATTCTCCCTTGCTGCTACAGTCAGCCAATGAAGGGGCAACCCTGAACCATGGATTCATATCCATAAGTGAACTATTGGGGAGTGGGGTCACATAACATTAAATATTAATTGCCAAATAAATTCATAGTTTTATGGGTAAGACTCTGGTGTGTACCCGGCCCGATAAATTGATAAACCTACATTTTATAAATTTTTATAAAGTTTTTTTGACTGAATGTAAAGTATCTGTACAAAGAAAACTACAAGATGCTGCTCCAAGAAATGGAAAAGGGGGACCAGAGCTATAGCCCAGTAGTTGAGGTGTTTGCCTTGCACGCTGGCTGGCCCATGCCGGTCTGGGTTCGATCCCCAGCATCCCATATGATCCCCTGAGCACCGCAGGAGTAATTCCTGAGTGCAGAGCCAGGAGAAACCCCTGAGCATTGCCGGGTGTGACCCAAAAAGCAAAAAAAAAAAAAAAGAAAGAAAGAAAGAAATGGAAGAGGACATGCGGAATTGGAAACACATTCCTTACTCACGGATTAGGACAATTAACATTGTCAAAATGCCTTATACAAATTCAGTGAGGTCCCTGTAAGGACACCCATGGATTTCTTCAAAGAAGTTGACCAAACACTTTTAGAATTTATATAGAGCAATACACCCCCATTAATAGCTAAAGCAGTCTTTGTGAAAAAGAAAATGGGAGACATCACCTTTCCCAACTTCGAACTCCTGTATCACTGTCACTGTCTTCCCATTGTTCATCGATTTGCTCGAGTGGGCACTAGTAACATCTCCATTAGTCCTGTCACAAGCAAGTGCAACCCAAGGGCATCTACTTGCTATAGAGACAGGAGGAGCCCGAACTATTATTCAGGTTATGGAACTGAGGTCCATAATAGTTACTAGTCTTTGGCATAAAAAGTAAATAAAACATGGTAGCTTGCCAGACTCGCAGACATGGGGCAGAGCTGTTACTGACTCTCCCTGTGACCAGCTGCTCACAAGGCACCTGGGAGGGATGGTGGGTTCTAGTCCTGGCCCACCATCCCAGCAGAGCCTCGCAACAACCCATACGACCCCCCCACTCCATGAGAGCCTCCATTTTCCACATCCAGACTTCTCTCTCGTTAGACCTCCACCCAGCAGACCAGCCTATCCGCGCCTGGCTCATCGAGTTCCACCCCTGCAGCAGTCTTTCTTAAATCCGGCTCAGGTATGCCGGTCCAGAGACTCACAGACATGGGGCCAAGCTGCTACTGACTCTCCCTGTGACCAGCTCACGAAGCACCGGGAGGGATGGTGGGTTCTAGTCCTGGCCCACCATCCCAGCAGAGCCTCGCAACAAGCCAGACGACCCCCCACTCCATGAGGGCCTCCATTTTCCACATCCGGACTTCTCTCTCGTCAGACCTCCACCCAGCAGACCAGCCTATCAGTGCCTGGCTCTTTCGGCCGCTGCAGTCGGCGCGATTCATCAATAAATGCTGGACTTAGAGATGCCTACAAGAGTATGCTACCTGCACGGCAAGCCTGGCAAGCTACCCGTGTTGTATTTGTATTTGATATTTGATATATATGCCAAATACCAGTAACAATTATAGACTCATTCCGGAATGGATTGAGGCTCTTTATGTTCCTGGAGCAAGCAGATGCCTTGGGCTCTACTAGCATGAGACAGGACATATGGAGATGTTACTGGGGCCTGCTCGAGCAAATCGATGATGAACGGGAAGACAGTGATACAGACAGCTTGCCAGGCTTTACCCTGTAAGTGGTATAGTCTCAGTAGAAGGCTCTCAACCCGAGCATTTACAGATGAAACTTATAGGGGAAGATCAGGTTTTCTCTTGGATGGAGCTCTGAGGAACTATGGAGTCTGGATGTTGAGAATGACTAACTGCATGATGTGTGGTTTGCTCTGGCTTCTTGCCAGGCTTACTGGTATCAGTTAAAACATGTCTATAACTGTTTAATATGTATGAATGTGAAAGAAATTGGGAAGAACCATATGCAAAATTTAGTATCCTAAATACTAAATACATGTGGCTCTGGTGTGGGTGAGCTCTCTCTCTTCCGGGGCAACTGGCACGGAGGCCGAGGAAAGGGCAGGGCCCAATCTCCACTCCCCAGTCCGGCCAGCATGGTCTCCCCCCTCTCATGAGAGCAAACCCTTGGAGAAATGTTGGACTCAGCCAGGGGATGGCCGAGCCTCCTACGGGGAGGTCAGCTCCGTGGGTTGCTTTCACATGGGGCCGGCCGAGCAGCACAGCTGTGGGTCTGAAGTGGATGTGTCTGGATCTCTTCCGGGATTGCAAATTAGGTGATTCTGGCGTGGGTGGGTCTCTCTCTTCCGGGGCAACTGGCATGGAGGCGGAGGAAAGGGGCAGGGCCCAAAACTCCACTCCCAGTCAGGCCAGCATGGTCTCTCCCCGCTCATGAGAGCAAACCCTTGGAGCAATGTTGGACTCGGCCGGGGATGGCCGAGCCTCTACCGGGAGGTCAGCTCCATGGGTTGCTTCCAAATGGGACTGGCCGAGCAGCACAGCTGTGGGTCTGAAGTAAATGGGTCTGGATCTCTTCAGGGTTGCAAACCACGAACTACAAAGTAGAAATTAAAACGGAAATTATAACAGCATGGTATTGGAGTAAAAACAGACCAGTGGACCTATGGAATAGAGTTGAGTATCCTGACACCCGTCCCTCCAGAACATTATCATGTAATCTTTGAGAAAAGAGCAAAAAGTATGAAATGGAGCAAGGTTAGCCTCTTCGACAAGTGGTGCTGGGAAAACTGGATATGTAAAAACATGAATTTGGATTTCTGTCTACACCTTGCACAAAAAAGTCAGATCAAAATGGATCTAAGTACTCAATATCAGACCTGAATCCATAAAGTACGTCGAAGAATATATAGGAAAAATCCTCCACAACATGGAAGTTAAAGGCATCTTCAGAGATGAAACACCACTAACAAAGCAATTGGAAGCAAAGATAAATATATGGGACTACCTGAACCTAAAACGATTTTTCACCTCAAAAGACACAGTGAATAAGATACAAAGATTATCCACATGTGGGGAAAGAATATTCACCCAATACCCATCTGGTAAGGGGTTCATATACAGGATATATCAGGCACTGGTAGCCCTTTTCAAGAAGAAAACAGCTAACCCCAGCAAAAAATGGGGAGAAAAAATGAACAGAAAATTCCAAAAAAGAAGAGATTGGAAAGGACAAAAGACTTAGAAAAAAAAGGCTTTTCATCACTAATCATCAGAGAGAGCAAATCAAAACAACAATGAGAGATCATCTCACACCACAGAGGCTGGCATATATCCAAAAGAGCAAGAACAATTGCTGGGGTGGATGCGGGGACAATGGGACTATCATCTATTATTGGTGGGAAAGTTGACAGGTCCAGCCTTTTTTGGAAAACAATATGGACATTCCTCCAAAGACTAGAAATTGAGCTCCCATTCAACCCAGCCATACAGCTCCTGGGAATATAACCTAGCTGACCTAAAACACACTGCTGAAACGCTATCTATACTTCTATGTTCATAGCATCACTATACATAATAGCCTAAATCTGGAAACAGAGTACCCGTGAACTGAATACTGGATTAAGGAATTGTGGTACAACTACACAAATGGAATATTACGCAGCTGTTAGGAAAATGAA
>JAJIBD010000287.1:0-57688 GCA_021461705.1 Cryptotis parvus
TAGAGATATCTGTGGCACCCAGCTTCACAGAATTTTCGGGGTTAATTTGCAATATAGATGGAGATATTAAGAAATGAGATTTTCAAAGTCCATTTCTTAAAGGTTGAAATGGATCTCTAAAATTCATATGCAAATTAAAGAACTTAGTATATAACCAACTCCGATATGAAGGAACAGCAATGCAGCTTTTGATCTAATATTACTTAGTTTCAAAATTATTCAGATCCTGAAGATTCACACGGAACTAAGTGCCTGTGACAAACAACTGTAAGGTTATTGATAGCTTTCAGCAAATGATGCTGGAACAACTATATACATATAGAGAAAAACATGGAAAAGGTACGTCATCACATAAAAATTAACCAAGATGTAAATTCAGAGAGGAACAAGTGGCGTGGTAAGGATCAGGCCTTTAAATGTACCAAAGCGCAGGTCGATACAGAAACCACATATGGTTCTCGGAAAGCCCCGCCAGAAAGTTCCTCCTTGAGCACAGGAAAAGCAGAGTGAAGCCTGGTTGAACACTGGGAACACAAACCTCAAATGAAATCTCATCATGAGATTATAGACCTAAGTGTGAAAACATTAAACTATAAGGTGTACAAGGTAAAAACTAGATGACCTTTGATATGACAATGAGTTCTTAAATGCTGCATTGGAAGTACAATACAAAATGATGTCTGGTTTTGCAAAAAGTACTTTTCTTCAGTCAGGGGTATTGATAGGTAAGTGAACATATGAACTCACCTGCTTCCTCGCAGATGAGTAAAATCTTCCATCTTGTTATGTAATAATTGTACCATGTTGTAATTCTTTCATCAACAAATTTCTTACTGGAATGCTTTATAAACTTTTTAACTGTGACGTTTTATTCTTTATTATGAGATATTAGATAATTAACACTGAATTGATTTTTCAAATGTTTTATAATTCTGTGGCAAATATTAAAATATCTTTCAAATACAACCATTCTAGGACTTAGTCAAGCTTCAGGGTACCAAGTCGTCGCCATTTGCTTTATTTTTTACCTTTCTTTCCTCGAAGAGGTTCAATAAGCAATATCAGTATCTCTTTTCTAACTCTATCTTTTGACTTTTAATTTTAAAATCAGGGAAAGAAATATCAATAAGCTTATCCACTTTTACTGATTCTTTCAACATCACAAAATGAAGACAGCTGTGATTCTTCCAGATGTTCTAGTAAACTGATTATATATACAAAAAATACAATTTGAGATTGATTGGTAAATCAAAGCTTAATAATTACTAGAGAAAATCACACGAGATATTGATTCACAAATAAGTTGGACCTTAGCAGTGCAAAGTTCAATTTCGCGTGCAAAATTGTATCTATAATATCAAGTAAGTGGTATATTTGTTTCTTTATCTTTCATTAAATCATTCAAAAGGAAAAGTGCTGGTTTCATGAAAGAAGCATGAACATAAAATGCAGTTTTATTACTAGTGTCTATTTTCTCTTTAAATTTTGTTATCTCTTTTGAAGTAAAAGTTACTGAAGAACATAATTTCATGTATTCAAATAGATAAATCATTTTGGTCACTTTTTATTTCCAAAGTTTCTGGGATTATAATTTGGCTTATAATGAACAAATAGATGTGGGTGAGCTCATAGTAATTTCTAAACAACTGCTACATTTTTTCTTGAAGAGTGAGAAAATTTGCTTGTGATTTAAGATTATGGAGGTATCTATGTAGACTGTTGACATAACACTTATCATATAATACACCATGTGTACTCTTTCATTTCATGCAGAGCCGGTAAGCTTCCTGCGCTGGCCGCAGATATATATGCCAAATACCACTAATTATAGACCTCATTCCCATGACCATATGTAATGGCTTGAGGCGCTTATGTTCCTGGAGCAAGCAGATGCTCTTGGTTCTACTTAGCATGAGAGACAGCATAAGCGGAGATGTTACTCGGCGCCCAATTGAGCAAATCCGATGATGAATGGGAAGACAGTAATACAGTGATACATTGACTTTTCATTTCCATTTATCTTTATTTTTAAGTATTTCATTTCATCAAAGGTAATTTTGATGCTGATCCTTATAACTTGTGATACCCACAGAGTGTCAGCATACTTAAGATTGAAAACCCCTGGCCCGCAACCCCAATAGAGCCTCACAAACTCAGAGGGGAGGCCCTGCACCAGGAGGGCAACCATTTTCAACATCTGACTCCACAGCTATCAGAGCTCTACCCCCAGAGAAAAGAAAAGCTGAGCTCTCCCAGTGCGGTTAACAGTAAATGCAGGAGCTGAGAGCCTAATAAGAGAGTATACCAACCGCGACAGCAGAGTCCGGCAAGCTACCTGTGTTGTATTTAATATGCCAAAAACCAGTAACGATTATAGACCTTATTATTAGGACTTAAACTAATGGTTTGAGGCTTTCCATGTTCCTGAGAGAGCAGATGACCTTGCGCTATAGATGACAGGACATATGGAGATGGTACTGGTGCCTGCTGGAGAAATGAACAATGGGAAGACAAGGGATACAAGTCATTCATTTCGCTGTTAAATGAGCTCTTTTTACTACTCTCATAAATGTTAGCTCTATTGTGCATCCTTTATTAAACTTAAAACTTGTTTTTTTGATGTTTCAACAAGTTTTCATTAAACCCATTTGTATGCTAAAGCATGATTATATTTGTGCTCTTGAATTCCATGCTCATGGTTCAAATAATGTATAGATTTTTTTAATTTATGGTTTACATCCCTTTTAAATTTTTTTTTATCGTTTAGTTGATATAATTCACGTAGTATTGACACTTTTAGTTTTGATATACGTAGTTACAGTACCTTCCAGCACCAAAATACTTCAAATGTAGTACATCCCGTTAAATTATGAAAATTAATTTATCCAGGGATATGTGTGGGACAACGAACTCTAGATCCACTAACTGGTAAAGTTTGTCCCATTTATTTCTCTCTCACACACACTCTCATATCTATGTGTGTGGTGGGGTGGTTGGTGAAGTGCCATCCTCTTGTGAATAGGTTGCCAACATTTTACTTCATTTTGAGCCCCTCAAAATGAAAGAATATTGCAAATAAAATAATTTTAAAATCCTTAAAAATCACAGTTACCTTGCCATTTCATTTTCTCCTATCCACACACCAGAAACCCTTAACTTTGCTGAGATAACTTAGAATCTACCAGGGTTTCTGCTATTCTAGAGTCAAGATTAAATTCTTAAATATCCCAGAGTTATGTAATATATGGATGTTGTATATTAATATTAATTGATGATCTATCCTCCTTTTTCCCCATCCCTCCTATATTTTGGCTTCCCCTCTTTAGTTCCTGTTTGCTCTAGAGTCTTTTTCTTCATTTATTTCAAAGGAGTATAGAGTGGTATATATCCCTAAGCATTGTCCCTTTGCTCTACCAGGAGAATATCTGCATTTATTAGAATGCAGGGATTGCAGTATTTTTCATCATACGATGAGTTTCATGCCAAAGAATTTTTGCCCTATGGTAAGTGACCTCCTTCTCAGTTGCCATCAGAGTAGTAGTGGACAGATAGCAGTCTGTAAAAAATCTTAGACCAGAAATAAAAATCCATCAAGTGTCAAAGTCTTTATCATCACCACGTACCAGCAAATTCCAGGCTGTTACTTTTAACTGTAGCAGTGGAAAACCCTCATTGATCTATAATCTAAATACTGTCTGTGGTTAGTGTTGAATATTAATAACACATGAAATCAATGTGTTTTCTTACTTTAGGAAGAATACATCCTAAATTGTAAAGCTATAGGCAGTGTTGCAACTTCTGGTATTTTCTGTGAAGCAAAAATTTTTGTCATTAAATTTATTTTTTCCTTTTAATGAGACAGTATTTATTTACACAATTGTAAGTCAGTTTGTTTGTTTGTTTGTTTGTTTGTTTTGGCTTTTTGGCTCATACCCAGCAATGCTCAGGGTTTTTCCTGGCTCTGCACTCAGGAATTACTCCCTGGTAGTGCACGGGGGACCATATGGGATGCTGGGATCTAATGGGTTGGCATGGGCCAGCCTCGTGCAAGGCAAACGCTTTACCCGCTGGACTATCACTCCGGCCCCAGTTTTAGGTATATAATTTTATACTTCTTCCAAAGTCTACACTACCATAACACAGCCACCATAGGACTCTCTCCTATTTGATTCCCTGTCTCTTGGCTATCAACCACCTCTTGCTACCCCTTTAGCTTATGCGTTTTCAGTTCACAGGTTCCTATGCCTTTGTATTAGTGTCTGCTTCCTTGTTATACTTCTCTAGTTCACGAATTGAAATGAGGTCATCTGATATTTGTTACTTTCCTTCTGATTTATTGTACATATTATTTAGATGTCAAATTTTCATTATTTTTAAGACATAACTAGACATTATTAAACGTTTTGTTTTGTAAGATTTATTTTCGTGTTTTTTCTTCTATGTTCTAATATTCTACAGAAGACATGACTCAATTGTCGATGTTTTCTTAACCTATTATTCGTATCATTCTACATTAGTATTTAAAATAATATTTTCATATAGCTGAGAGTAACACTGAACTTTTTCATCCTCAATTCTTAAATATATTTAAAATATTATCTGCTCAATCTGGAAATGCATATGCTCTGATTTTACATGAGTATACTCCCTGGTCCGTGGCTTGTTTTTTAGGTTTTGTATTGATTGAAAGCCCTAAGCATACTCATACTGAAGAGGCATGTAGTTCTTCAGTTCAGAACTTTACTAATATTATTTGTTGAATTATATACAGGACGTCTGCCTATTCATTCTTTTCTGCACAAAATTTCTCTTGTTATGATTGTGCTCCCCAGCCAGTGCCCTGACTGCTTATGGCTGTGCTCTCCAACTAGTGCTCAGACTGCTCATGGCTGTGCTCTCCATCATCACGCTCAGACAGCTTATGGCTGTGCTCCCCCAGCTAGTGCTCAGACTACTCCCTGTCTGTGCTCTCCAGCATCGTGCTCAGACATGTCATGGCTATGCTCCCCCAGCTAGTGCTCAGACTGCTCATGGCTATGCTCTCTAGCATCATGCTCAGACTGCTCATAGCTGTGCTCTCCAGCACCGCACTCAGACTGTTTATGGCTGTGATCTCCAGCATCGCGCTCAGACTGTTCATGGCTGTGCTCTCCAGCACCGTGCTCAGACTGCTCATGGCTGTGCTCTCCAGCACCGTGCTCAGACTTCTCATGGCTGTGCTCTCTAGCATTGCGCTCAGACTGCTCATGGCTGTGCTCCCCCAGCTAGTGCTCAGACTGCTCATGGCTGTGCTCTCCAGCACCGTGCTCAGACTACTCATGGCTGTGCTCTCCAGCACCATGCTCAGACTGTTCATGGCTATGCTCTCCAGCATCGCGCTCAGACTGCTCATGTCTGTGCTCCCCAGCAAGTGCTCAGACCGCTCATGGCTGTGCTTTCCAGCACCGTGCTCAGACTGCTCATGGTTGTATTCTCCAGCATCGCACTGGTTTCTCATGGCTGTGCTCCCCCAGCTAGTGCTCAGACAGCTCATGGCTGTGCTCTGCAGCTAGTGCTCAGACTGCTCACAGAAGTGCTCCCCAGCTAGTGCTCTGATGCTCATGGCTGTGCTCCCCAGCTAGTGCTCAGACTGCTCATGGCTGCTTTCAAGATGTCTGTCTCATTTTTTTTGTACTTCAAGCGATTTCTTGATTCACTCTAATTTTTCTTAGAATTTATACTCATATAATTATAATTCAATTTTTATAAGGCAGTACACAATCTCAAGTATTATTGAAATAATAATTAGTTCTGGTTCTATTACTATTATTATTATTTTTTTGTGTTTAGAAATCCTTCCTGCTTTGTTTTGGGTCCATGCCCTGCAATGCTCAAGACTTACCACTGACTGTGCATACATGGAGCACTACTAGAAGGAATTGGTGTGTTCATATGTGGTGCAGGGAATCAAACCCAGTTCTGCTGCAGGCGAGACAATGCCCTCACACTGTATGTAGTATGTCTCCAACCCCTACAAATTCATTTCCCCACTGGACTTAGGGACATCAATAATCACAATCTCAACGCTGTATGTGATACAGATTTATCTGAGTAATGTTACCCACCTATTCAATGCTGTCTTCCCTTATGCCAGTTGCATTAATAAGAATTTCATGGAACCTATTTATTTAAAGGATCAAAATAACTGTAATACAATCTGTTATCTGGACCAGAGCATCAACTTTTCTTTCTTATTTTTTAAAAATATTTTTAATTTTCTATTTTGGACTTTGGACCAGAGTTGCTGTGCTCTGGTACTACTCCTTGTTCTATGCTTAGGGATAACTCTGGTGGGTCTTGGGAGACCATATAGGGTACCAGGGATTGAACCAGGGTTGACCAAGTACAAGGCAAATTCAAAATACTGTCTCTCCAGCCTCCAACTTTTCTTTTTAAGGCACAGATTTGACAATACTTAAATCAAACTGAAAAATTTTTTGTGCTCAGAGGCATCACTTGATCACTTGATCACTTGAACTCCGTTATTCATCGTTTTCTCTAGCGGGCACCAGTAACATTACCATTGGACCCTATCACGTGCCAGTGTAGCCCAATGGCATCTGGTTGATTCAGGAATATGAAGAGCCTCAAATCGTTCCTTCAGGGTCTTGACAACGAAGTCTGACCATCTTGTAGGTGGGCGGCCACGTGATCTTTTGACATCCGTGGGATCCAGTCGGTAATGGCTCTAGTCCAGCGGTTGTCTCCAGCGGTTGTCTCCAAATCGCATTACATGTCCAGTCCATCTGATTTTCGATGCCTTGGCAAACAACAGCTTCCCTGACTCTGGAATAGCGACGGAGGTCAGAACTCCGGATTCCTTCTCTCACTTGAGTGAGGCGTGATATTCCAAGCATAGCTCTTTTCGATTCCGCTCTGGGAGACCCAAATAGCATTCTCATCCTGCTTTTAATTGGGCCCAGGTCTCTGAGGCGTATGTTAATGCAGGGAGAACTGTGGAGTCAAAGAGATGTGCCCGGAGCCGGAGGTTCTTTGTCCTTTTAGCTATTTCTTCGATGTCTTTGAAGGCATTCCATGCCGCTCTCTTCTCCTGCAGAGCTCAGGTTTTAGGTCGTTCATCATGTTGACTTCTCGACCTAGGTACACATAACTGCTGCATTCAGAGATGTTTGTTCCATTGAGAGTGAATGGGGCCTCTGGAACTAGTTCCATTCTTCATAAACATAGTTTTCTTTTGATTCAGCTGTAGACCTATCTTTCCACATTCTCGGATGAAGTCAGCCAGCATTTGTGCCCCCTTGGCTAATGTTTGGTGTTATTAGAACGATGTCATCAGCGAAGCAGAGGTGGTGTAGTTGCCGACCATCTATCTTCACTCCCATTCCTTCCCATTCTAATTGTTGCATGAAGTTCTGGAGGGTGGCGCTGAAGAGTTTTGGTGAAATGGTATCACCCTATCGAACCCCTCTGAACCCGACAGGGCTCAGAGGCATAAAAGACACAAAAGATCGTGGTACTAAAAACATTGTCGAAATTAGTTATGTACATTTTCAAATAGTTTTTAAATAATCAACTATTCATTTTGAAAGCTTGAATTTAGATTCTAAACCCTTTAGATTTTACCTAAAGGTTGCTAAAGGATAGAGTACACTGCGTGTCTTTAGAGCACAGACAATTTTCAGAGGAATGCAATGAAATGGGAGAGAAGACCTAGGTGGGCAGGAGGGGGTAATGCTGCCAGTCTCAATATATTTCTAGGGCTCAGGACATGAGGTCAGACTTGGTTACCCAGCCAGCTTTAGAAACAAAAAATAAAAAATTCTTCTATTTGTATACCTCTTGACATTAATATTAAGGGCAGTCAGTTTTGTTGATATATATATATATATATATATATATATATATTCTGATTGATGAAAAAAAGTACCTGTGGCTTCAAAATAAATCATCTGCCTTTAAATTTTGTAATATTTGCATATTGCACTTCATTATCTACTAGCACACTACCGATGTTAAATGTTATGGAGGTTAATTTGATGTTACTTGAGTTTCAAACAAATCAATCTTTTCTGTGTTATCTGAACAGGGAAAATAACAGGCTGGATGTTTATCCTCAAATACTTATACTTGTTTCTTACTCCTTCCCTCAAGGTTGCCTTAAAAAAGTCTCAGAGGGGATGGGAATGATCAGTAAGAAGAGGTTAATGCTGTGACAAGTGGCTGACTTTTCAGATTTCCTTTGCAGCTGCTATCCTAGAATAACTGTACACAGCTTGGCATCATTAATATCAACATTTCCTTGATTTCCTTACAGACTGTGCTTCTCTTCTTGGAGCTGAATGCTGACTTCTTTGGAATGTGCCGCAGTGCCCATGTGACCAATACCTAAAACTAGTCATATGGCATTGCTTCTTTAATTTTTTATTATACCATTGTGAAATATACAACTACAAAGATGTTCATAATTGGTTCTCAGTCATACAGTGTTCCAGCACCCATCCCTCCACCAGTGCCCCATTCCCACCACCAATGTCCCACATTCCCTCCCACCACCCTAACCTGCCTTTATAGCAGGCACTTTTTCTTTTCTTTCTCTCTCTCTCTCTCTCTGTATATCTCTCTCTTCTTTTACACATTGTGGCTTGCCCTACAGACATTTAGGGTTTATCATGTAAGTGTCTTTGTGTGTATTCAATGGCGTCTTCTAGTGTGGCATTTCATTTCCCACACTTAATAGAATACTGGTATATATTTATATCCCATTAATGAATGCAGTCATTCTATATCTGTCCCTTTCCTTCTGACTAATTTCATTCAGCGTGATAGTCTCCATGTTCATCCATTTTCAGATAAATTTCATGATTTCGTCTTTTCTGACAGCTGCATAGTATTCCATTGTGTAGATGTACCACAGTTTCTTTAGCCAGTCCCTCTGTTCTCAGGCACTTAGATTCAGGCTATCGTGAATAGAGCTGCAATGAATAAAGAAATACAGATAGTATTTCTGCTATGTGTTTTTGGGTCTCCAGGGTATATTCCCAAGAGTGGCATTGCTGGGTCAAAATGAAGCTATACAGCATTATTCACAATAGCCAGAATCTGGAAGGAACCAGAGTGCCCGAAAATTGATGACTGGATAAAGAAGCTTTGGTACATCTACACAATGGAATACTATTCAGCTGTTAGAAAAAAATGAAGTTATAAAATTTGCCTATAAATGGATGGACATGGAGAAGATTATGTTGAGTGAAATTAGCCAGAAGGAGAGAGACAGATACAGAATGACTGCATTTATTTGCATAACATAAATATATATGTACATGGGGCTGGAGCGATAGCCCAGCGGGTAGGGCGTTTGCCTTGCACGCGCCTGCTCATGCCGGCCCAAGTTCGATCTCCCGGCATCCCATATGGTCCCCAAGCACCACCAGGAGTGATTTCTGAGTGCAGAGCCAGGAATAACCCCTGAGCATTGCCGGGTGTGACCCAAAAAGCAAAAAAAAAAAATATATATATATATATATATATATATATACATATATATGATACCAATTTCCAAGGTCAAGTGAAACATATATCAGGAGGTCTTGTCAAAGGTGGAAATTATCACAAACGTGTGGGAGTCAGAGGCTAGGGAAGACAGAAAATGGAACAGTGTGCTAACAGTTGTCGAGGGTACTAATGCCAACCTAGAACTGAGCATTAAATAGAGGCAAAAAGATACACATGACAACCCTTTAATGTATGTTCTGTAATCCATAGTCTGGAAGGAAGGAGAAGAGAAAGAGAGAAAGGAAAGAGATAAAGAACCTGCCATGGAGGAGGACTGGGGGAGGGGGAGGGAACCGGGGGACGTTCGTGGTGGGAGATGGGCACTGGTGGCGGGATGGGTGCTGGAACACTGTATGACCAAAACCCAAATATGAACTTTTAATTGTATATCTTTGAAATTGTAAAATAAAAAAAAGATTAAAAAAAATAAAAATAAAATGGAAAAAAAAAAAGCTGAGAAAAAAAAATGAAGCTATATATCTAGTTTTCAGAGGAATGTCCATATTGTTTTCCAAAAGGGCTGAACCAGTCGGCACTCCCACCAACAGTGGGTGATTTCCCCCGCATCCATGCCAGCACCGGGTTGTTCTTGTTTTTTTTTTTTTTTTTGGATGTGTGCCAAACTCTGTGGTGTGAGATACCTCAATGTTGTTTTGATTTGCATCTCCCTGATGATTAAGAATGAAGAGCCCTTTTTCATTTTTTTTTTTTTGCTTTTTTTGGGTCACACCCGGCAACGCTCAGGGGTTATTCCTGGCTCTGCGCTCAGGAATTACTCCTGGCGGTGCTCGGGGACCATATGGGATGCCGGGATCGAACCCGGGCCAGCATAGGCCGGCCGCGTAAGGCAAACGCCCTACCCGCTGGGCTATCGCTCCGGCCCCCCTTTTTCATATGTGTATGGTATTGCTTTAAGCAGTCCTTTTAGTTAAGTATTTGTCTTTGTCGTTGAGGGTCAATGACCATGAAATAGTGTCCTTTTAAAACTGTACTTTAAACATTGGCATGATTCTAGAAAAAAAAATTATTGGAAAATAAAGTTTTAAGTATGAATTTTGAAAGCTTTGTTTAACCACTTATGAATATTATAAATCAAAACCATTTACGATATTAAAACAATATTACATATTCTTTTTTCCCCCACATGTTCCTTGAGGACTACTACCAGCCTCATCTCTGGTGTCACCCCACACAGAGATTAAAGACCACGCATTGCTGGGTAGTGAACCCAGGCCTTCTGCATACAAAACAGGTGCTCAGGGGCCTGAGTGATAGTCCAGCAAATAGGGCATCTGCCTTGCACGTGGCCAACCTGGGCTTGATCCTGGTATGCTATATGGTTTCCCGAGCATCACTGGGAGTTTATTCCTGAGCACAGAGCCAGGATTAACCCCTGAGCGCTACTGTGTGTGACCCAATGCCCCCTCCAAAAAACAAATAAACGGGTGTCAGATACCCTGAGTATCTCTCTGGATCCCAATATTACATTTTTTATTTTTAGACCACACATGGTGGTGCTCAGGGCTTATTCCTGGCTCTGAGCTCAGAGATCATTTCTGATAGGCTTGGAGGATGATAAAGTATGCTGGGATTGAAACCAGGGTGGGTTCACACAAGGCAAGTGCCTTATCCCCATACTGTCACTCCCACACTCAATAGTCTTAATGTTAACCTTTTTTTTTATTTATTCATTCATTCCTTTCATTCATTCATTCTTTGTTTGTTTGTTTATTGCTTTTTTGGGTCACACACAGCATTGCTTAGGGGTTAATCCTGACTCTGCACTCAGGAATTACTCCTGGCAGTGCTTGGGGGACCATAAGGGTTTCTGGGGATTGAACCTGAGTCAGCTGCATGCAAGGCAAATGCTCTACCTGCTGGACTATCAATCCGGCCCCCTATTTCTAAAATCTTAGATTTTGGAGAAGAAATTTTAAAGGGCTTTAGTAATTTCTAGAGTGAACATACAATATCCCCTCTCTGTTTTGATTCCCTATGAGAATACAAAGATCACGATCACGATCTTCCCGTTGATCATCTATTTGCTAGAGCAGGCACCAGTAATATCTCCATATGTCCTGTCTCATGCCAGTAGAGCCAGAGGCATCGGCTTGCTACAGGAACATAAAGAGCCTCAAACCATTATATTAGGTCATGGGAATGACCTAATATAATTGTTACTGGAATTTGGCATATCATATACAACACGGAAGCTTGCCAGGCTTGCCGAGCGGGAGGCAAACTCTTTTAAACACCTCCAAATAAAGCATTTATTGATGAACCGCTGGCGGCCGCTTGTGGCGCGCGATCCGGGCTGTGATGGGCTGGTCTGATGGGTGGAGTTCTGACGAGACGGAAGTCCAAAAAGTGGAAAATGGCGGCGCCGTGGAGTGAGGAGGGGGTGGCCTGGCTTGTTGTGAGGCTCTGCCGAGGTGGTGGGGGCCAGGGCTAGAACCCGCCATGCCTCCCGACTGCCTCATGAACGGCTGTGCACAGGGAGAGCAAGGAACAGCTCTGCCCCATGTGTGAGAGTCTCTGGACCAGCATACCTGGGCCGGATTGAGGAAAAAGCTGCTGCTGGGTGGGTGTCAGTGATCCGGGCTGAGAATACAAAGATAATCTCATTAAAATGGATACCATTATCAGGAAATAGCACAAGAGTTCTTGTGGTAATGGAACATTTCTGATTTTTTTTTTTTTTTGCTTTTCGAGGGTCACACCCAGCGATATTGAAAGATTTCTCCTGGCTCTGCAGTCAGAAATTACTCCTGGCAGTGTCCAGGGGACCATATGGGACGCCAGGCGTCGAGCCTAGGTTGAAGCGTGCAGACAAACGCCCTGACCTGAGGTACTATTGCTCCAACATTTCTGAATCTTGATTGTGGTATCATCCCAAATCTATACATTTGGTCAAGCTTAATAGAGCTATACATAATGTCCTTCAAAATGGGTGGGTGTTGGTTTACAAAAGAACTAAAATCTGAGTGCCATCTATGTATCAAAGCCAATTTTCTAGTTTGATAATGTGCTATATTTAAATAAGATGTTACCACTGCAGGTAGATATAGAGTAAAGCACGCAAGGAACCAAGCAGAGCCTCCCAAACAAGCCAGACGACGCCCCACTCCATGAGGGCCTCCATTTTCCACATCCGGACTTCTCTCTCATCAGAACTCCACCCAGCAGACCAGCCTATCACAGCCTGGCTCATCGAGTTCCACCCTGCAGCAGTCTTTTTTTATTTATTTATTTATTTGTTTGTTTGTTTATTTATTTATTTATTTTTGCCTTTTTTGGGTCACACCCGGCAATGCTCAGGGGCTACACCTGGCTCTGCACACAGGAATTACTCCTGGCGGTGCTCGGGGGACCATATTGGGATGCCCAGGCCGGTAGCAGTCTTTTTTAAACCCGGCTCAGGTATGCCGGTCCAGAGACTTCGCAGACATGGGGCAGAGCTGCTACTGGCTCTCCCTGTGACCAGCCACTCACGAGGTGCCCAGGAGGGATGGTGGGTTCTAGCCCTGGCCCACCACCCCAGCAGAGCCTCGCAACAAGCCAGACGACCCCCCACTCCATGAGGGCCTCCATTTTCCACATCCGAACTTCTCTCTCGTCAGACCTCCACCCAGCAGACCAGCCTATCACAGCCTGGCTCGCGCGGCCGCTCCGCAATGCTGGACTTATAGATGCCTACAAGAGTATGCTACCTGCACGGCAGAGCCTGGCAAGCTACCCGTGGTTGTATTTGATATGCCAAATACCAGTAACAATTATAGACTTCATTCCGGAATGGATTGAGGCTCTTTATATTCCTGGAGCAAGCAGATGCCCTTGGGCTCTACTAGCATGAGACAGGACATATGGAGATGTTACTGGGGCCCGCTCGAGCAAATCGATGATGAACGGGAAGACAGTGATACAGTGATACAGTGATACACAAGGAACTACCTGTTTATTTCTGATATTTCTTCTGATCCATAGTTACTTCAAAGTAAAAAATATTTTATAGTGAACTTCATTCATTCAGCAGACACTGATTTTTTTTTGTTACACTAGAATGCAGAGATAATAGACATATTGAGGGGTTCAGGAGTTGGAGGGAAAGCTCCAGCAATTCAAGAGTGAGATAAATCCTGTGAAAAGTGGAGCCCGGAGTGATAGTCCAGCGGGTAGGGCGTTTGCCTTGCATGCAGCCAGCACATGCCGGCCCGGGTTTAATCCCCCGGCATCCCATATGGTCCCCGAGCACCACCAGGAGTAATTCCTGAGTGCAGATCCAGGAGAAACCCCTGGGCATTGCTGGGTGTGACCCCCCCAACAAAAAAAAGCAAAAAAAAAGTGTGCTTGTGGTATTATGAAAGTACATATGAAGAATAAATCAAAGAAAGTGTTCAAAAAAGAAGTGGATTGGGGCTGGAGTGATAGTACAGCAGCTAGGGTGTTTGCCTTGCATGTGGCTAACCCACTTCCCAGCATCCCATAAAGTGTCCCAAGCACCTCCAGGAGTAATTCCTGAGTGCAGAGCCAGGAGTAACTCCTGGTCATTACTGGGTGTGCCCCAAAAAAAGAAACCAGTGGATTGGGGTGGCAATATCAAAATAAAGAAGTCAGTAGTTAGCATGACCTGACCCAGGTTCTTTGGTTCACTCCCTGCCCCCGCCCCACAGCACTGATGTGTCCTGCCTGGAGACCCTCATCCCCCTGTGCTATTAGGGTAGACCTGGTGGTTCCCAGTATCACAAGGCCTGAGCAGTACCACAACCCTAGCAGTAAGTATTAAACTTCAGCCTCACTGGCCACGTATTTCTGGGTATGGTCCCAGCCCCCCTGAAGCACCCTGGGAGTTTCACAATGACGTGTTTCACATCTTCAGTGTACTCATTGTTTTTTTCTCATAGCCGTTATGATGATTACATGTTTTGAGTGTTTGGGGGCCTAGAGAGTGGATGGATCTGGAGAATATCATGTGGATGAAATCAGCCAGAGGGAGAGAAACAGGCTCAGAATGATCTCTCTCATATGTGAGATATGGAAAACAACAACTTCGTAGGGGAATATCAAATACCCAATGGCAATACAAACAAGAGCAGGAGAGTTGGGCTTCAGGGGTGGGGGGGATAAGTTAGGGAAGGTAACACTAGGAAAATAGTGAAGGGGAAAAATCCCCAAAACAGAGGCAGGTTGGGGGGCAGGAAGGAAACCAGGGACATTGGTAGAGGGTAATGGATATGGTGATGGGATTCCTGAAACACAATCATAAATATCATTGTATCACTCACTGTATCACTGTCTTCCCATTCATCATCGATTTGCTCAGCGGGCACCAGTAACATCTTCATATGTCCTGTCTCATGCGAAGTAAAGACCAAGGGCACCTGCTTGCTCCAGGAACATAAAGAGCCTCAAACCATTCATCAGGTCATGGGAATGAGGTCTATAATTGTTACTGGTATTTGGCATATCAAATACGACACGGGTAGCTTGCCAGGCTCTGCCGTGTGGGTATCATACTCTTGTTGTGATCTCTAAATCCAGCATTTATTGATGAACCGTGCGGCCGCTGTGATAGGCTGGTCTGCTGGGTGGAGTTCTGACGAGGGGGAAGTCCGGATGTGGAAACTGGAGGCCCTCATGGAGTGGGGGGTTGTCTGTCTTGTTGTGAGGCTCTGCTGGGGTGGCGGGCCAGGGCTAGAACCCGCCATCCCTCCCAGACGCCTTGTGAGCGGCTGGGCACAGGGAGAGCCAGTAGCAGCTCTGCCCCAAAATATCATTGTAACTTTGTAATTCATGGTAATTCAATGAGAGAGAGAGAGAGACAGACAGACAGACAGACAGACAGACAGACAGACAGACAGACAGACAGACAGAGACAGAGAGAGAATAGGCAGAAATAGAAATTTGGGTTGTATTTTTTACTTTATAAAGGTAAAGTAAAAAAGAAAAATACCCTTTGTTTCTTGTTTTATGGGTCACACCAGGCAATTCTCAGAGGGTGCTCCTGGCTCTGTGCTCAGGAATTATCTTGGTGGTCCAGGGATGGAACCTGGGTAAGCTGTGTTATAAGCCAGCACCCTACCTTCTGTACTGTCTCTCTGGCACCCACAGCACACTTTACTTTTAGGTACTTATTTTTAAAATTTTTTATTATACCACGGTGAAACATACAGTTACAAAGGTGTTCATAATTGGTCCTTGGTAACACAGTATTCCAGCACCCATCCCTCCACCAGTGCCCCATCACCACCACCAGTATACCCACACCCCTCCCGCCCATCCCCAGGCTTCCTCAGTTGCAGGTACCCCCCTTTTGCCTCTCTTTCTCTCTCTGTCTCTCTCTGTCTCTCTATGTCTCTCTGTCTGTCTATGCATCTCTCTCCCCTTCTTTTTACACATTGCGGCTAGGCCTGCAGACATGTAGGATTTATCATGTAGGTATCTTTGTGCATATTCAATGGTGAGTTCTAGTCTGACATTACCATTGCCCACACTCAGTTAAACACTGGTATATATTTATATCCCATTAATGAATGCAGTCATTCTATATCTGTCCTTTTCCTTCTGACTAATTTCACTCCAGCATGATAGTCTCCATGACCATCCATTTGCAGGTAACTTTCACAATTTTGTCTTTTCTGACAGCTGCATAGTATTCCATTGTGTAGATGTTCCACAATTTCTTTAGCCAGTCCTCTGTTCTCAGGCACTTAGGTTGTTTCCATATTCTAGCTATTGTGAATAGTGCAGCAATGAATAAAGAAGTACAGATAGTGTTTCTGCTATGTGTTTTTCCGTCTCTAGGGTATATTCCCCGGAGTGTTATTGCTGGATCAAATGGGAGCTCAATATCTAGTTTTCGGAGGAATGCTAGGCACTTATTTTTTAGACACATTGTATTCTCTTACTTTTTTTTTTGTTTTCAAATAAGTCCTCAGGAGAGATTTGATAATAATAATAAGCATTGGCTTTTGTTCTTATAAATATCATCTGTATCTTAAACTGAGTTGGTTTTCCTGATAAGGAATACTCAAAAAATTACCATTCCTTTCATATTTAAAATAGACACAGCTTAATTTTAAGAAGTTTTATTTTATTTTCTTATTTCATTTGTTTTGGATCACACTCAGCAAGGTCTTAGTCCTGGACCTGTGCTCAGGGATCACTTCTTTTTTCCCCCCCCCCCCAAATTTTATTACACCACTTTTAGACATACAATTGCAAGATGTTCATGTAGAGCCTTGGTTCCACAGTGTTCCAACACCCAGCCCTCCACTCGAACCCATCTCCCCATCACCAATATCCCCACCTCCCTCCCCCTCCCACACTTTAACTACTTGGCGGGTTCTGTACGTCTTTTTCTCTCCCTCTCTATCTGTCTCTCCCGCCAACTTTCCTGAACATCATAGAATGCAATGTACCAAAGGACATAACTGTTTCCACTGGGGAAAGCGGAGTTCCAGGTTCCCCAGCCACGTTTGAGACTGCATGCTATGGCTGGTAGTCCCAGGGCAGCTCCTGGGCGGGGCCACCAGGCTCGACAAAATGGAGGGGGAGGGCCGACCCCTGACTCCATCTGACGAATTCCCAGTGATAGGGATCACTTCTGAGGGTGCTTGGGAGACCATCTCTGGTGCCAGGAACCAGCTCAGATGCATTCAAGGCAAAAACCCTGTACTATATTGTCTGGTCCAGTTCCTTTTTTTTTTTATATGAAAACAGAAGCAAGACTCATTGATTGAGCTAAATTTCTACTAAAAACCACCAAACAACTCTTACTACAGTCATCAAACCACAGGATGTCAAACATGCCATTTCCTAAATGACTGTTGCTGAATCAAATAAATAATTTTTAAAAAAGCTTGAAAAAACTTCCTCCCTCTTTCCCCCTTCTTCCCTTCATGGGTGGTTCAGAGTACTTGCCTGAACACTTGCACATTTCTTAGTTGTGTTGCCAGGGTACACACACTTGGTTGAGGAGCCCACTGAGCTTTGAATCCCTTTAATTGTGATGCCCACACACAAACTTATCAGGAGTCCACTTCCTGTCCATAGTGCTGGCACAACGAATGTGTTTTACAGGGATTCCAAAAGGTGCTCAGGGGACTGGGGACTACCCCCAATCAATCTCTGGTTGACCAGGCCATTCAGTTGATTTGAAGGCTTGATTCAATGCTTGACTAATGTTTGGTGTTATTAGAACGATGTCATCAGCGAAGCGGAGGTGGTGTAGTTGCCAACCGTCTATCTTCACTCTCATTCCTTCCCATTCTAATTGTCGCATGATGTTTTTGAGGGTGGCGCTGAAGAGTTTTGGTGAAATGGTATCACCATGCCGAACCCCACTTTTGACATCAATTATCACTTCCTTGTAGAATGGTGGGATCCTGGTGGTGAATCCGTAATACAGCTCACGAAGGATCTCAATGTATTGGGATTGCGCCCCTGTTTGACTAGGGCTTCGGTCTCCAACAGAATCAAAGGCTTTCTGTAAATCAATGAACATGAGAGAGAGTGACATCTTGAACTCCCCTACAAACCTCAATGAACTTGGTGACCGTGTAGATATGGTCGATTGTGCTATATCCTTTTCGGAAGCCAGCTTGCTTGCATGGTTATCCTTCATCAAATGTTCTGTCAATCCTGTTCAGGATGACTCGAGAGAACAGCTTGTAGATGACGGACAATAGGCAGATGGGGTGATAGTTGCCGATGTCGTGGATGTCTCCCTTCTTGAACAGTAGAACTGTTCTTCTTGTTTTCCATTGGGAGGGCACCTTGCATTCAGACAGGTAGCGTGTGAAGAGCCGAGCCAGTGTATTTTGATGAGTACTGATGGCAGATTCTTCAGGTGTTCAGGTCTGACTTTGTCTGGGCCAGGTGCTGTTTGCTTCTTTACTGACAAAATGGCATGTTGTATTTCAGAAGAATGCTGGGAATGACATATCTATCCTGTGGAATTCGGTATGTGGGCAAATGGACGTGGCTATCAAAGAGACCTGAGTAGAAGTCATGGATAATCTTCTCCATTGCCTTTCTGGAAGATGTAGTAGATCCATCAGGATGTTGGAGGGCAGTCATCTTGGTCTTATAGTTGGCAAAGGACGGGCAGGTGTTGCGAATGCTTTTCCTGGCTTCTGCTGCATCGGCCAGTATTTCTGCTCTTCTCTCTTTGAGGTCTCCTTTATCGCTTCTCTGCACTGCTTTGCAAGCTTGGACATTAGCATTCAGTCACCTGAGGCTCGTGCCTTGACACATTGGCAAATGAGCTCAAGAGTTTTTGAAGACAGGCATCCTTTTTGTGTCTTTATCTCTCTTGGTGTTCTTTGCACAATCATGGAGGTCCTGAACCAGTCAGTTGTATTCTTCATCGATGTCTCCAATGATGGCATCTTCCCATGTTGCCGCAATGGTACCAAAGAGTTCCCGGTTGGTGGTCATTCTGGGAGTTCTCTTCTTAAACTTTGCAGCCTTTTCTCCCTGTTGTGTGAAGTAGAATTTTGCACAAAGGAGACGGTGGTCCAATCCTGTTTGGAATTTTGGGACGACAGCAACATCGGTCAGGCAAAACTGTTGATTGAATATGATGTGGTCAATTTCATTTGTGGAACTGTCCACCAGGAGATTCCCATGTCTAACGTTTCGATTCAGCCTTCTGGAACTGTGAGTTCCCATGAATGGTCTTGATGGACATGATGAACTCAGATAGTCTCTCACCCTGTTTGTTTCATTCTAGGCCATGCGTCCCTATGTGGAGTACTTTGGCCGATCTTCTCCGTCCTATCTTGGCATTAAAATCACTGACTATGATCTTGTAGAAGGTTTGGTCTTTTTTATAGTACTCCTCCAGTTCCATGTGGAATTTCTCAGTTTCTTCTTCCTTGTATGTGGATGTTGGTGCGTAGACAACAAAGATAGAAATTACTGGCAATGGGCCACATCTCTTCAAGTGTAATTGTCCTATCCAGTTTGTTAGGCATTCAAATGAATCAATGCTCACGGCCAGGTTCGTGTTGACAAGGACACCGACACCACCGACACCTCTTTCGTCGCATGTTCTGAGGAACAGTTCTTCTCCGGTGTCAAAAACTGCATGATATGATTGACGCCTCCTCGTCTCGGTCAGACCAATGATGTCGTACTTGATCTTTCACGATTGCACCATCACATCCTCGATATGCTTCCGATCCTTGATATGGCATGCTTCCAATGCCAGCGCACGTGCATTGGAAGTACAGACAGTCATTTTAGTCCTTCTTCATTTTTTTGTAGCCTATTTCGGCCCTGAGATTTTATCAGCCACTCCATGTTTGTCCTTCTTAGTGCTGCCATATTAAGGGCTCTTTTGAGAATTGGGGAAATAAACATTGCTATAACTGGTTTTGGCATATTGAATACACATCGGACAGCTTGCCAGGCTCTGCTGTGTGGACAGTATACTCTCAGTAGCTTGCCGGGCTCTCTGAGAGGTTGGATAGAATATTCATGGTAATTTGGAAACAAATCAAATACCAGCAACGGGGAGAGCTGATAGCTGCTCTGCCTGGTGTATCTGCATCTGTGGTTCAAGCATCCCTGGGCTTGAAATACTTTCTCTGAAGGATGGGTCTCTGAGGGCTGAGTCTTTATAGGCTGGGTCTCTGACAAGCTGGGCTAAAGATCGGCTTAGTCTCTTGGGTGGAGATCTCACAGCACAAATACTGGCTGACTTCAACCGAGAATATGGAAAGATACATCAACAGCTGAATCTCAACAAAACAATGTTCATGAAAAATGAACTAGTTCCAGAGGTCCCATTCACTATCAAAGGAACAAACATCTCTGAATGCAGCAGTTATGTGGACCTAGGTCGAGAACTCCACATGATGAACGACCTAAAACCTGAGCTGCGCAGGAGGAAGAGAGCAGCATGGAACCGCCTTCAAGAGCATCAGAAGAAATAGCTAAAAGGACAAAGAACCTCTGACTCCATCTCTTCGACTCCACCATTCTCCTTGCATTAACATATGCCTCAGAGACCTGGGACCTACAAAAGCAGGATGAGAATGCTATTTGAGTCTCCCAAAGAGGAATTGAAAGAGCTATGCTTAGAATATCATGCCTCACTCAAGTGAGAGAAGGAATCTGGAGTTCTAATCTCCATCGCTGCTCCAGAGTCAGGTATGCTGTCTCATTTGCCAAGGCATTGAAAATCAGATGGGCTGGACATGTAATGCGACTTGGAGACCACTGCTGGACTAGAGTCATTACCGACTGGATCCCACGGGATGTCAAAAGATCATGTGGCCGCCCACCTACAAGATGGTCAAGACCCTGAAGGAACGGTTTGAGGCTCTTTGTATTCCTGAAGCAAGCAGATACCATTGGGCTACACTGGCATGTGATAGGGTCAAATGGAAATGTTACTGGCACCCGCTCGAGAAATCGATGAATAACGGGTGTCAAGTGATCAAGTGATTCAATGCTGCTCAGATTTGCAGTGCCCAGAACCACAAAGGACATCCAGGGTGCTTGAGAATCTCCAGGGCTACCTCCAGAATGTTTTGGGGGTAGCAAATTGTGCCAGGAATCAAAATGGAAGGTCATACCCTGTCTCCCTGCCCATCCTACGTATTTTTAAGTTGTGGTGCTTTTTACTGAGAGCTGCACCCCTTTATAGGAAGCATATATATACACATACACACACAGACACACACACCTTGATGTAGAATGGCAAGAAATTGCTGTGTCCCCAGGTCCCAAGGGCTGCCAGGCTCTAGTAGCATGTGAGATACAAAGACTTGAACTTGTGATCATATGCCACAAGTCTTAGTCTCTGTACTATTCTTCCAGGACCGAACAAAGAGTTTAAACTTTTTTTACAACATCTTTAGATTCAAAAAATATTGAGAAGGTACAGAACTTTCCCATATACCCCCAACGCAACACAAACAGTTGCCTCTTTAACAATATACTCCACGAGAACAGTACCTTTGTTATCAATTTGCATTGTGGGGGCCAGAGTGATACTACAATGGGTAGGGCATTTGCCTAGCACGAAGCCAACCAGGGTTAAATTACTGGCATCCCGTATAGTCCCCTGAGCACCACCAGGAGTATTTCCAGAGTAATTCCGCAGAGTCAGGAATAATCCCTGAGCACCACTGGGTGTGAACTCGGTCCCCCTCCCCCCAAAGAAAAAGAAAAGAAAGATATCTGAAATAACCAACAGTGATTCTTTATGGTGAATTGTTAGAACTGAAATATAAAACAGTGGTATTTACTATTAGTTTTCTTCACTTGTGAAGACCCTGAAGGAACGGTTTGAGACTCTTCATATTCCTGAATCAGCCAGATGCCATTGGGCTACATTGGCACGTGATAGGTCCAATGAAAATGTTACTGGTGCCCGCTCAAGCAAATCGATGAATAACTGGATTCAAGTGATCAAGTTTCACTTGTATCACTTGTGTTCCCGTTGTTCATTGATTTGCTCGAGTGGGCACCAGTAACATCTCCAGAAGTCCTGTCGTGTGCTAGTGTAGCCCAAGGGCATCTGCCTGCTCCAGGATACGAAGAGCCTCAGACCATTTGTTCAGGTCATGGGAATGAGGTCTATATTTTTTTTTCTTTTTTGGGTCACACCCAGCAGCGCTCAGGGGGTTACTCCTGGCTCTGCACTCAGGAATTACTCCTGGAAGTTCTTGGGGGACCATATGGGATGCCGGGATTGAACCCTGGTCGGCTGCATGCAAGGCAAATGCCCTCCCTGCTGTGCTATCGCCTCCAGCCCGATAATTGTTAATGGGTTTTGGCATATCAAATACGACATGGATAGCTTGCCAGGCTCTGCTGTGTGGGTGGTATACTATCAGTAGTAGGCTCTCATCTCATGCATTTACTGATGAACTTCACGGCTGCAGAGGGGCTGCACACAATGGAGAGAGATCAGCTTTGGTGGAGATCCTAACGAGCTGTGGAGTCTGGATGCTGAAAATGGCAGCCCTCATGGTGTGGGGGGTTCCTCTGGCTTCTTCACTGTATCACTGTCTTCCCGTTCATCATTGATTTGCTCGAGCGGGCACCAGTAACATCTCCATATGACCTGTCTCATGCAAGTAAAGGCCAAGGGCACCCGCTTGCTCCAGGAACATAAAGAACCTCAAACCATTCCATCAGGTCATGGGAATGAGGTCTATAATTGTTAATGGTATCTGGCATATCAAATACGACATGGGTAGCTTGCCAGGCTCTGCCATGCAGGTAGCATACTCTTGTAGTCATCTCAAAATCCAGCATTTATTGATGAACCGTGCAGCCGCAAGCAGCCACGTGAGCCGGGCTGTAATAGGCTGGTCTGCTGGGTGGAGTTCTGATGAGGGGAAGTCCAGATGTGGAAAATGGAGGTCCTCATGGAGTAGAGGGTTGTGTGGCTTGTTGTGAGGCTCTGCTGGGGTGGCGGGCCAGGGCTAGAACCTGCCACCCCTCCCGGGCACCTCATGAGCGGCTGGGCACAGGGAGAGCCAGTAGCAGCTCTGCCCCATGTCTGTCTCTGGATCAGCATACCTGGGCCGGATTAAAAAAGACTGCAGCAGGGGTGGATCTCCATGAGCTGGGCTGTGATAGGCTGGTCTGCTGGGTGGAGTTCTGACTAGGGGAAGTTCGGATGTGGAAAATGGAGGTCCTCATGGAGTGGAGGGTCGTCTGGCTTGTTGTGAGGCTCTGCTGGGGTGGTGGGCCAGGGCTAGAACCCGCCAGCCCTCCCGGGCACCTCATGAGAGGCTGGGCACAGGGAGAGCCAGTAGCAGCTCTGCCCCATGTCTGTCTCTAGATCAGCATACCTGGGCCGGATTCTCTGGCTTCTTGGGAGGCTCTATTGGGATGGCGGGCCAGTGTTAGAACTTCGCCATCCCTCCCGGGAGCTTCATGATCAGCTGAGCATAGGGAGTGCTGGTAGCAGCTCTGCCCCATGTGTTGAGTCTCTGGATTAGGAATACCTGGGCTTGAAATAGTCTTCGCTTTAGGGTGGGACTCTGACGAGTAGGTCTTGAGATCGGTTTTCTCTTGGGTAGAACTCTGATGAGCTGTGGAGTCTGTATGTTGAAGATGGTGGCCCCTCATAGTGTAGGGGTTCCTCTGGCTTCTTGTGAGGCTCTATTGGGATGGCGGGCCAGGGCTAGAACTAGCCATCCCTCCCAGACACCTCTGATCAGTTGAATAAAGGGAGAGCCGGTAGTTTATTTAGTTTTCTAAACTAAATAATGTGTTCAAGGCCTTAGCAGATTAAGACAAATAAAAAGGAAGAAGATACCTGTTGAAAAGGAAGAGAGAAGGACCTGGGAAAGCAACTCAGTGAGAGAGTGGCATGCCTAATGGGCATGAGGCTCTCTGCTTCAGCCTAGGGGAAAATTCCCCTGGACACGGTCCCTCTTGGGTCTGATTTCTGATACAATATAGTGGTCCCCTGAGCAACACCAAGGGTGGCTGCCACCAAGGGTGGCACCATAACAATATCAAAAAAGGAAAAAAAAGAAACTGTCATTATTTACAGAAGATTTGAGCAGTCACATAGAAAATCAAGATACATCTACCCAGAATTGGAAATTAATCAGAAGGGCTCCCTACAAATTCTTGGAAAATAATAAAACCAATAGCTCCAAGGCTACAAAAACCTACCATATTGACACACAAACTAAGGCCTGATAAGACCTTTACCTGGCACTAGCTCAGACACAGAGAAGGATGGACCCCCTTCTAAGAGAAGCACTGGCAGGAACAAAGGCCAGGAAGTAGATTTCAAAGAGGACCATCACCTACTCCCAACTCTACCCCCTAGCAACCAACCTAGGAACGGACTCTTACTAGGTAGAAAGCCCCACTAAGGGAAGCTTGGGAGAAACCCTACAAAAGCCAACATGAACAAAGAGTGCACGTATGCTGCCTGAGCCCAAGTGATGCCGCCAAGTGCGTGTGGTGCCACAGCACCATCTCCCCTCTTGAGACTCGGGCTTCCATATCTAATGCCGGGATGTGTACTGGGCCTTCCTCTCCACTAAGGAGGAGTCTCTCTTATTTCTGGAGTGCATTATTCTCTCTCTCTCTCTCTCTCTCTCCACTTCTAAATAAAATTTTATACTTCACTTCTTATTCTCTAAAATTCTTCTCTGACAGGTTAGGTAAGACAGAAAATGGAACAGGGTGCTAATAATTGTCGAGGGTACTAATGCCAACCTAGAACTGAGCATTAAATAGAGGCAAAAAGGATACACATGACAACCTTTTAATGTATGTTCTATAATCCATAGTCTGGAAGGGAAGGAAAAGAGAAAGAGAGAAAAAGGGAAAGAAATAAAGAACCTGCCATGGAGCAGGGATGGGGAAGGGGGAGGGAACCGGGGATGTTGGTGGTGGGAGATGGGCACTGGTGGAGGGACGGGTGCTGGAACACTGTATGACCAAAAACCCAAACATGAACTTTTTAATTGTATATCTTTTTATTTGTATATCTCACGGTGGTATAATAAAATACTTTAAAAAAAAATTCTTCTCTGAGAGAAAGGCAAGAACCCGAAACTCCTGGGTAGAGTATAGGTTGATTTTCCTTTCCTGCAAGGAGCAAGGCCCATCACAGACTCCTACCAGTCCTAAATTCCCCAGCCCTTCCCTCAGGTGGTAGAGGTGAATAAAGAGAAAAACAGCAAGTTCTCTTCCGGGAGGCTGCCGCCTCTCTCCTTCCTACTTCACATGAATCACCCGGGGACCACGCTGGCACCAGTGGAGACAGATGCAATTCGAGGTCTGACATTAACTCCTGTGCAGTGAGTGACTCACCATTTCTGTTTCATGGACACTTGGTGGTTTGAATAGTTTTAATATCAGGAGCAATGCTGTGGCAATGGGCATTTTCAGTATCTGGCTCCTGGAGTGTCTGAGCGAGCTCTTAGTTGAGGATATTTCTAGAAGTAGAATTGCTGATTCATGGTGTATGACACATTTTCAACATTTTTAGATCCTGTTTCCTGATGTTTTCAATTGACACTTTCACTGGCATGTTCCCGTCACTCCGCAGCCTCCTGAACATTTTGTCAGACTTGTTACACTTTTTTTTCTGTTATAGACTTGCTAATTGCTGAATATGGTGCTGCTTCCCAAGAGGCAGAACTTTGTTTTCCTTCCCTACTGAACTGGAACTGGCTGTCCGGAGATGTGCACACAGATTCCTAAAGGGGGTGCCTCAGGAAGAGAAAGGCTTGCATCACTTTTTTACTTGGTCTTGCTTTCTTCTATTTGGGGGCACATTCAGAAATTACTGCTGGCAGGGCTCAAGAGACCATACAGGGTGCCTGGGATCAAAGCCCAGTCAGCGCACAAGGTAAGTGCCCTACCTCTGTGCTCACTCGCCAGCCCCTTATCACTGCTCTTTTTGTTGTAGCAGTGTGGAAAAGGAGAAACCACTGTCTTAAGCTGTGCCAGAAACCAATCCAAGCTCAGTCACAATGAGGGGATGCTGACTTCTGTAGCAAAGCCTACAGAAAGCTCTGGCAAAGGCCTACAAATCAAGGTCTTGGGTTTCTCAACCTGCCACTTCCAGTGAAGAGCATGCACGTATACAGCAAATAAACGACTTAACTCCCTGGCTGTGTCCTCATTTTATTTATTTTTTTAATGAATCTCTTTTTTTTGTTTGTTTTATTTTAGGGCCATACCCAATGATGCTCAAGGGGTTGCTCCAGGATCTGCATTCAGGAATCAGTCTATGTGATGCCTGAGGAGCCATATGGGATGCTGGGGATTGAATCCATCTGGTGCTATGCAAGGCAAAGTACCCTACCTGTACCCTACCTGCTGTCCTATCTCTCCAGCCCCAAATGTCCTCATTTGAAAACAGTGATGACAATGACATTGGCAAACCTTTTGGCACCTTGAGCAGAGAACATACAGTTCACTAATAGGACATTAACACAAAAGTAGCAGCCACCACTGGAAGAGGGCTCTTACCTCAGACACCCAGCCTACACTAGAGTCTTGGCTGCTCTTGTGTCTCTCAGAGCTCCAGCAGGTTGGACACCTCGGTCCAGTTCTAAATTTTTATGGAGACATTTGATTCAAGCCAAATGAACCTTAAATTCTGGTGCTATCAAAAAAGGACAACTTTAAAAATCATGTCTGGGTTTAAGTAGCCTATAATGGTTTTTTTTGTAGCCTTTAGTGTAGAAGAGCATTTCTCAAAGTGGCCAGTACCACTGCCTAGGGGGCCACTGGAAGGATGGGCAGCCTCAGGTGCAACTGCAAGGTAGTGGGTTATTTTTTTGGGTGAGGGCCTTGTTATTTTTTTTTTTCATTTGGTTTTAGGTCCACATCGGTAGTACTCAGGGCTTATTACTCCTGGCACCATGCTTAGGTGAAGGGTTTGAACTGGGCTGACCATGTGCAAAGCAAGCACCTTAAAACTCTTCTTGGACTATCTCCTAATTTTTTTGTTCTGAAGAGGATGTAGTGGACTGATAACTTTGGGAATCTCTGCTTTATAGATTTAATACATAAAATTATATTTGTGGGAATGATTGTCCAGCAGATAGGGCACTTGCTTGGCATGTGGATGACCCGGATTCTGTCCCTGGCATCCCATATGGTTTCCTTGAGCTCACCAGAAGTGATCTCTGAGCTCAGAGTTAGAAATAAGTCCTGAGCATCACTGGGTGTGGTCCAAGAAACAAACAAGAGGAAGCCCAGATTGAGAACCCTAAACCCCAGCAGTCTCAGCTTGGCAGCCTAAACCCTCCTCCGCTTGCCCCTTACTGATCTGGGAGAGTGTGCATGGTGGGACACACTCCCGACAGCTCCTGACAATACCTTCTTGTTCGTAGTGTTACTGTACCTATGAACAGTACCTATGTGTTGAAGTCCATGGGCCAGGCTGAAATGGGGATTTGAATGTGGAGAAAGCAGGGAGATTTTAATGGGAAATGCTTTGGAGAATAATATCTCTGAGTGAAGGTTAAAAACAAATCAACGAAAGCATGACAAAACAGGGAGAAGTTTGGTGTGAGGCACAGCCAATCCTGTTTGTTGACAGTGCCTGAGCTGTGATGAGTTGTACTGAAGTCAAAAGGACACATCTTAGAACCCCTATTTGGACCATTTACCATGATGGACCATGCTCCTAGAAGGGAGAAATAACCTTTGGGTAGGGGCGGATCTCAAGGAGTCACACTCCCTGTAAGTCAGGTCTTTTCTTTGATTGAATAAATGCCTAAACGCTTTGTAATTGGCACAAATGTATCATTTAAATTCACATTTTAATTTATTATACATGATTGCTCTGATAAAAAGTCTAGAAAAGCATATAGGAAGGAAAGCTGTAGTGTAGAAAATGATAGTACAAAGGTGCTTGCCTTGCACACAGCTGACCCTCCCGCCATTGATCCCCAGCACCCTATATGGTTCCCCCAATTAACACCAGGAATGATACCTGAGCAGAGCCAAGAGTAAGCCCTGGGCAACTCTGGGCGTGGCCCACCACCCTCCCCACTGCTATAACAGTATAGCAGTTATGATATTTTAAGTTTTATAAAATTACATTCAGTAGCAGCCATGTTTTGAAAGTTTTTTTATAAAATTAAAGACTAGTGAGAATCTAGAAAGTGAATAAAAGTCATCAGTGATCCGTCATGGTTGAGAATTAAGTTTTCTAACTTGTTCAGGAGGGTGGGGATTTGGATGTCTGGAGAGAGAGGACAGGGGTAAGGCACTTGTCTTGCACATGATCAACCATGGTTCAATCTCCAACAGTGCTTATTGTTTCTCAAACACAGCCAGGAGTATCACTGAGCTGAGCACACCACCCCGGACTCTCCATCCCATTGCTGTGGGATGTGGGAGTAGAGGAGAAAATGTAAACACAGCTGGGAAAGGAAATAACGGATTTTAGTATTTAGTCGTTAGGTCAGGGGTAGCGATTACAGAGCATTTGGGTGCAGTACAGTATATATACCATCCCTCCAACTTCCAGAGCTGGCTTCGATCTTTGGCACCTCTTATGGTCCCCCTGAGACCTGCAGGGAGAGATGCCTGAGCCAAGCCAGGAGTAAGCCCTGTACCATTGGGTGTGGCCCCAAGACAAACAAAAAATCTGCTGTCATCTTACAGGAAACCATAGGGTTATTTTACAGCTCCACCATCACCACAATAGGTTGATAGGTTTTTGTCTTCCTGGGAGTATGAATGAAGACGTATTTAAGAATGAAGAATTTCTGGTCTCATCACTGTGAATAACATAGCAGAGGAGAAAGTCTCTCCTTTGCAATTCTTCTGGGTAAGTTGGTCAAGGGAGAAGATGCTGAAACGTTGCATCATGGGATCTAGGCTAGGAATAAGTCAGACCTAGAGCGAGGGACAGGGGATAGAGATTAGCTAGTAAGGACTGTGGTAGATGGTGAGACTACAGAAGGGATTGAAGGAATGCTTGAGGGAGAGGTTAGACATTGAGAGCCATGATTCTCCAAGTCTGCTCCCTGAAACTAGTATCCGCAGAATTTGGGACCTTGATAAGGGATCCAGGAATTGTTCTAACAAGCACTTCAGGGGATTCTGATACCTGATTTTTTTTTCATTTGCCTGTATTTTTTTTAATATTTCTTATTTTAACAATTACAAAAATGTTCATGTTTGGATTTTGGCCATACAGTGTTCCAGCACCCATCCCTCCACCAGTGCCCATTTCCCACCACCAATGTCCCCGATTCCCTCCCCTCCCTAGCCTGCCTCTATGGCAGGTTTTCCATCTCTTTTCTCTCCTTCTCTATCTGTCTTTCTCTTCCTTCTCTTACATATTGTGGATTGTAATGCATATACTTAGGGGTTATCATGTGTATCTTTTGCCTGTATTTAATGCTAAGTTCTATGTGGTAATAGACTTTCTACAATTATTGGTCCACTGTTCCCTTCTCTGTCTAACCTAACCTCTGCTCCCACATGTTTGTGGTAATTTCCACCTTTGACAAGACCTCCTGATCCACGTTTCGCCTGACCTTGGATATTGGTATCATAATCTGTATATGTATATATATATATATATATATATATATATATATATACACACACACACACAGACATGGGGCAGCACTGCTACTGGCTCTCCCTGTGCCCAGTGGCTCATGAAGCGCCCGGGAGGGATGGCAGGTTCTAGCCCTGGCCTGCCACCCCCAGAAGAGCCTCACAACAAGCCAGACGACCCCCACTCCATGAGGGCCTCCATTTTCCACAACCAGACTTCCCCCCGTCAGAACTCCACCCAGCAGATGAGCCTATCACAGCCTGGCTCTTCGAGATCCACCCTGCTGCAGTCCTTTTTAATCCGGCCCAAGTATGCTGATCCAGAGACAGACATGGGGCAGAGCTGCTACTGGCTCTCCCTGTGCCCAGCGGCTCATGAGGAGCCCGGGAGAGATGGCAGGTTCTAGCCCTGGCCTGCCACCCCAGCAGAGCCTCACAACAAGCCAGACGACCCCCCACTCCATGAGGGGCCTCCATTTTCCACACCCAGACTTCCCCTTGTCAGAACTCCACCCAGCAGACCAGCCTATCACAGCCTGGCTCACGCGGCTGCTTGCGGCCGCGGTTCATCAATAAATGCTGGATTTTGAGATGACTACAAGAGTATGCTACCCGCACGGTAGATCCTGGCAAGCTACCCGTGTTGTATTTAATATGCCAGATAACAGTAACAATTATAGACCTCATTCCCATGACCTGATGGAATGGTTTGAGGCTTTTTATGTTCCTGGAGCAAGCAGGTGCCCTTGGGCTCTACTTGCATGAGACAGGTCATATGGAGATTTACTGGTGCCTGCTCGAGCAAATCACACACACACACACACACACACAGACACGCACATGCAAATAAATGTAGCCATTCTATAACTGTCTCTCTCTTTCTGGCTAATTTCACTCAACAAGATCCTCTCCATGTCCATCCATTTTTTTTTTGCCTTTTTGGGTCACACCCGGCAATGCTCAGGGGTTACTCCTGGCTCTGCACTCAGGAATTACTCCTGGCGGTGCTCAGGGGACCATATGGGATGCCAGAGATTGAACCCGGCCACCATAGGCCGGCCGCTGCAAGGCAGACGCACTACCCGCTGGGCTATCGCTCCGGCCCCTCCATGTCCATCCATTTATAGGCAAATTTCATAACTTCCTTTTACCTGACAGCTGCATAGTATTCCATTGTGTAGATGTACCATAGTTTGTTTCTTTATCCAGTCACCAATTCTCCGACACTCTGGTTGTTTCCAGATTCTGGCTATTGTGAATAATGCTGCTATGAATATAAAAGTAGGGATGATGTTTCTGCTGCATGTTTTTGGTTTCTCAGAGTATGTTCCCAGGAGTGGTATGGCTGGGTCAAATGGGAGTTCAATTTCTAGTCTTTGGAGGAATGTCCATATAGTTTTCCAAAAGGCTGTACCAGTCCACATTCCCAGCAACAATGGATGAGTGTCCCCTTTTCCCCCCATCCATGCCAGCACTTGTTCTTGCTCTTTTGGATATGTGCCAGTATCTGTGGTGTGAGATGATATCTCTTTGTTGATTTGATTTGCATATCTCTGATGACTAATGATGATGAACTTTTTTTATATGTCTTTTGGCCATTCGAACTTCTTGTCAAAGTTTCTGTTTGTTTCTCTCCCCATTTTTTGATGGGGTTGGCTGTTTTCTTCTTGTAAAGTTCTACCAGTGCCTGATATATCCTGGATATTAACCCCTTATCTGATGGGTATTGGGTGAATATTCTTTCCCATTCTGTCTTTGTGATACCTGATATTTGAGAATCATTGCTAAAATTACTGGGGCCAGGAAGATAGCTCAAATGGTAAGTCACATGCCTAGCACTGTGAAGTCTTGCATTTGACCCCAGGTACCAATTCCCCTCTGCCCAAAGCATCAATTGTACGGCCTTGGTGCTACCCCCCACCCCCCCATAGCTCTTCTGGGTATGGCCCCTATGAAAAAAATTGGTCATAATCAAGACCTTGCTCCACTTTGTCCCAGCAAAGATCTGACATCAGGACCCACCCAACCTGCAAAACAGCCTTGACTGTGGTACAAAGCCAGAAGCACTCAGGCAGGCAGTGCTTAGCTACCAGGAGGAATATATGTGGGCATATGGTTAGCGGACCCAATCCAGTAATTTCTATATACTTGTAACTTTTCTGTCATTCTTTTTCTTTTTTTCTCTTTTAGTTTTTAAATTATACAATTCTGCTTTCAGAAATTACTCCTGGCTCAGAGGACTATACAGGATGCCTGGGATCAAACCAGGTCAAGTGCATGCAAGGCAAAAATGCTCTATCTTCTGTACTATCTCTCCAGCCGCACTTGTAATTTTTCTGAGACAATTAATGCTGGGAATAACTTATCTGGGAATAACACTGTTGAGTTTAAAAATAAAATAAAAGCAACACAGTCAAATGTATGTAGAATGCTAGCTGTGTGTTGACAAAAGAAAAGCATTTGTAGGAAGCAGAAAATATTTCACAAAGAACTGATAATGTAATTAGCCACTAGAGAGAGGCCCTCCATTATTGGGGAAGAGAGAAGGTTTGTCATGGTTATACCTATGTGCCTACTGTTTAATATTGACCAGAGAATTTGTACATTGTAACTTGTCGGGCGCGCGCGGTCCCTAACAGTGCCGGGAAGCGAAGTTCCCTTCTACCTCCGGGGCCAGCGAGGAATGGATGAAAACTCAGGAATCCGATGCAGTTTTAAAAAGGCTTTACTTATCACAGGTTCAAGCATACAAATCAGCAAAAGGAAAAGCCCGGTGCTTAGGATTCCAGGCTAGACCCCCAGCATGTGTAGGCCAAGATGGCGGCCACCAAGCGTAAAGGCTTTGTAGGAGAAGAAGACAAGACTTCCAAGAAGGGTGAGCGCTCACAAAGAGCCCAAAAAGAAGCGCTCGAGAGAGGAAACCGCTAGTTTATACCCCTGTAACTCAGACCTTCCTCCCACTGTTATGGAAAGCAGGGAGGGTCAAATGCCCTTAGGTAATCCCTCCCTGCACCTCACCTAGGCCCTTTAGTATGCTAATGTTTTGAGCCAAGATCTGCCTGGAGATGCCTTTATAGGGTAGAGAAGGGGGTTTCTGAGATGGCATGCCTCTGTACCAAAGACTAATACTAATGCCAGTTAAATATTTCTCCAAGCCTTCACAAGTTTCTTCTACTTCATTGTAGTTTTGTATTTTAGTTGCCTTTGAGTATATCAGGGAGCCATGCTTGTTTGCTTGGAAGCAAACAGCATTTCTCTCTGGTCTAATTACCCAGGGGTCCTGCGTGGCCAGGCTAATATGCTGGTAAAATCTAGCTAGTCCCACGATGATTGTGGTAGCTTGGAGAATATTTATACCAGCTAGTACAGCATACATGGTCAGATAAACTGCCACATTTAGACTACCCCCTTATCTACGAAGTGATTTGCAGGAGGTAATCCAGAGCAGATGCAGCGGCCCTTAGGAGTCCTGCAACAGTAACTGAAAAGTAAATGGGGACAGAGTGATAGTGCAGCTTGTAGGGTGTTTGCCTCACACACAATCAACATGGGTTTGGTCCCTGGCACTCCATTTGGTCTCCCGAGCACTGCGAGAAGGAATTCCCTGAGCACAGAGCCAGGAGTAACCCCTGAGCATCACTAGGTGTGGCCCCCAAATAAAACAAGTAAATGGATACTTTAAAATATTTTAGGGGCCAGAGCAATAGCACAGTGGGTAGGGCATTTGCCTTGCACATGACTGACCTGGATTTGATCCCTGGCATCCCATATAGTCCCCCAATCATCAGGAGTGATTACTGAGTACAGAGCCAGGAGTAATCCCTGAGCATCGCCAGAAGTGACCCAAAAATCAAAAATAAACAAATAAAATATTTTAAAAAATCCTCTTTTTCCTTTTATTTATTCATTGATTTGTTTTATTGCATCATAGTGAGATACAGTTATAAAGTTACATAGTTCATAACTGGGTTTTAGTCAGACAATGTTCTAATACCCATCTCTTCACTAGTGCACATTTTCCACCACCAATGTCTCCAGTTTCCTCCCACCACCATCCAAGTCTGCCTCCAAGTATGGTAGGTACTTTTCTTCTTTCTCTCACTTTCCTTCTGGGCTTTGTGGTTTGCAATATAGGTACTGATAGAGTATATGATAGGGAGTAGGTGTATATCCCTACACCTACTCTCAGCACTCAGATCTTGTCCAGAGTGATCATTTCCAACTATCATAGCCATAGTGGTCGCTTCTCTCTCCTAACTGCCCTCTCCATGCTCTTCCGCCCATATTTACATTCAGGGACACGTCCTCCTGGCCCATGTTTCTATTAGTCCCATATTACATTTTTATATTCCACAGATGAGTGCAATCATGTCATGTGTGTCACTCTCTTTTTGACTCATTTTATTCAGCATGAAATTCTCCCATATCTACTCATTTATAAGCAAATTTAATGACTTTGTTTTTTCCCAGGGTGGCACTGAAGAGTTTCGGTGAGATGGTATCACCCTGTCGAACCCCTCTTTTGACATCAATGATCACTTCTTTGTAGAATGGTGAGATCCTGGTGGTGAATCCGTAATACAGCTCACGAAGGATCTTGATGTATTGGGTTTGAACACCCTGTTTGACTAGGGCTTCGATGACTGCTTCAGTTTCCACAGAATCAAAGGCTTTCTGTAAATCAATGAACGTGAGACAGAGCGGCATCTTGTACTCCCTACAAACCTCAATGAGCTTGGTTACTGTGTGGATATGGTCGATTGTGCTGAATCCTTTCCGGAAACCTGCTTGCTCGCATGGTTGACCTTCATCTAGTGTTCTGCTAATCCTGTTCAGGATAACTCGTGTAAACAGCTTGTAGATGACAGACAACAGGCAGATGGGGCGATAGTTGCTGATGTCATGAATGTCTCCCTTCTTGAACAGTAGAACTGTCCTGCTGGTTTTCCATTGGGAGGGCACCTTGCATTCGGACAGGTAGCGTGTGAAGAGCCGAGCTAGTGTATTGATGAGCACCGACGGCAGATTCTTCAGATGTTCGGGTCTGACTTTGTCTGGGCCTGGTGCTGTTCCCTTCTTTACCGATGAGATAGCATGTCTTATTTCAGAAGGGAGAATGTTGGGGATGACGTATCCATCCTGTGGAATTTGGTATGTGGGCAGGTGGATGTGACTATCAAAGAGATTTGAGTAGAAGTCCTGGATAATCTTCTCCATTGCCTTTCTGGAAGATGTGATAGATCCATCAGGGGGTCGGAGGGCAGTCATCTTGGTCTTATAGTTGGCGAAGGATAGGCGGGCAGTGCGAATACTTTTCCCGGCTTCTGCTGCATCTTCCAGTATTTCTGCTCTTCTGTCTTTGAGGTCTGCTTTTATCGCTTCTCTGCACTGTTTAGCAAGCTTGGACGTTAGCATTTGGTCTCCTGAGGCTCGCGCCTTGCCACGTTGGCGAATGAGCTCAAGAGTTTCTGAAGACAAGCGTCCTTTTTGTGTCTTTCTCTCTCTCGGCATTCTTCGCACAATCATGGAGGTGCTGAACCAGTCGGTTGTATTCTTCATCGATGTCATCAATGATGGTATCTTCCCATGTTGCCGCAATGGTGCCAAAGAGTTCCCAGTTGGTGGTCGTTCTGGGAGTTCTCTTCTTAAACTTTGCAGCCTTTTCTCCCGTTGCATGAAGTAGAATTTTGCACGAAGGGAGACGGTGGTCTGATCCTGTCTGGAATTTGGGGACGACAGCAACATCGGTCAGACAAAACCGTCGATTGAAGATGATGTGGTCAATTTCATTGTGGAACTGTCCGCCAGGAGATTCCCATGTCCAACGTTTCGCTTCAGCCTTCTGAAACTGTGAGTTCCCATGAATAGTCTTGGTGGACATGATGAACTCAGATAGTCTCTCACCCTGTTCGTTCCATTCTAGGCCATGGGTCCCGATGTGGAGTTCTTCAGCCGATCTTCTCGGTCCTATCTTGGCATTAAAATCACCAACTATGATCTTGTAGAAGGTGTGATCTTTTTTTATAGAACTCCTCCAATTCCATGTAGAATTTCTCAATTTCATCTTCTTTGTATGTGGATGTTGGTGCATAGACAATGAAGATAGAAATTGCTGGCAGTGGGCTACATCTCCTCAAGTGTAATCGTCCTATTCGGTTTGTTAGGCATTCAAATGAATCAGTGTTGACAGCCATGTTCGTGTTGACAAGGACACCAATGCCACCGACGCCTCTTTCATCACATGTTCCAAGGAACAATTCTTCTCCGTGTCAAATACAGCATGATGCGACTGATGCCTCCTCGTCTCAGTCAGACCAATGATGTCGTACTTGATCTTTCTTGCTTGCAGCATCAGATCCTCAATATATGCTTCCGTTGCCAGTGTACGTGCATTGAAAGTACAGACAGTCATTTTAATCCTTCTTCGTTTTGGCAGCCTAGGACAGCCGTGAAATTTTATCAGGCACTGCTTGTTTGCCTTTCTTACTGCTGCCGCATTAAGGGCTCTTTTCGGGTCAGGAAAATAAACTTTTTGTTACTGGATTTGGCATATCGAACATGCATCGGACAGCTTGCCAGGCTCTGCCGTGCGGGCACTATATTCTCATTGCTTTGTGGGGGCTCTCTCAGAGGGGTGGGTAGAATATTTGTGGTAATTTGGAGGTAAATCAGCGGCCGCTGCACGGGAAAGCTGGTTTCTGCTCTGCCGGGTGTACCTGTGTCTTAGGCTCAAGCATTCCTGGGTTTGAAATACTCTCCTCTGAAGGGCGGGTCTCTGCAGGGCGGGTCCCTTGTAGGCTGGGTTTCTGACAAACTGGGCTGGAGACTGGATTAATCTGTGGGCTGGAGACTGGATTAATATGCTGGGGGAGATCTTACCAGCTGCAGAGTGTGGATTGTGACACAGATCGCTGCCAGCAAGGTGTGGGGGTTTCTCTGGGCTCCTCCGAGGCTCCATCGGGATGGTGGACTCGGGTCGGAAGTTGCTCTCGTGGTCCATGGAGTGCAGGGGGTTCAACGAGGAAAGCTGGTTTCTGCTCTGCCGGGTGTACCTGTGTCTTAGGCTCAAGCATTCCTGGGTTTGAAATACTCTCCTCTGAAGGGCGGGTCTCTGCAGGGCGGGTCCTTGCCACCCTCGAGAACATCATGAGACAATTAGAATGGGAAGGAATGGGAGTGAAGATAGATGGTCGGCAACTACACCACCTCCGCTTCGCTGATGACATCGTTCTAATAACACCAAACATTAGCCAAGCGGCACAAATGCTGGCTGACTTTGACCGAGAATGTGGAAAGGTAGGTCTACAGCTGAATCTGAAGAAAACTATGTTCATGAGAAATGAACTAGTTCCAGAGTCCCCATTCTCTCTCAATGGAACAAACATCTCTGAATGCAGCAGTTATGTGTATCTAGGTCGAGAAGTCAACATGATGAATGACCTAAAACCTGAGCTGCGAAGGAGGAAGAGAGCGGCATGGAATGCCTTCAAAGGCATCGAAGAAATAGCTAAAAGAACAAAGAACCTCCGGCTCCGGGCACATCTCTTCGACTCCACCGTTCTCCCTGCATTAACATACGCCTCAGAGACCTGGGCCCTACGAAAGCAGGATGAGAATGCTATTCGGGTCTCCCAGAGAGGCATCGAAAGAGCTATGCTTGGAATATCACGCGTCTCACTCAAGTGAGAGAAGGAATCCGGAGTTCTGACCTCCGTCGCTATTCCAGAATCAGGGACGCTGTTTCGTTTGCCAAGGCATCGAAAATCAGATGGGCTGGACATGTAATGCGATTTGGAGACAACCGCTGGACTAGAGCCATTACCGACTGCATCCCACGGGATGTCAAAAGATCACGTGGCCGCCCACCTACAAGATGGTCAGACTTCCTTGTTAAGACCCTGAAGGAATGGTTTGAGGCTCTTCATATTCCTGAATCAACCAGATGCCATTGGGCTACATTGTCACGTGATAGGGTCCAATGGAAATGTTACTGGCGCCCGCTCGAGCAAATCGATGAGTAACGGGATTCAAGTGATCAAGTGATCAAGTGATCAAGTTGTTTTTCCCGGTGACTGTGTAGTACTTCATTGTACAGGTGCACCATAGTTGTTATCCAGTCATCTGTTCTTGGGAACTTTAGTTGTTTAGATTGTGACTATTCTGAATAGTGCTTAATGAGCATAGAAGTGTATATGGCATTTCTGCAGTGTGTTTTTTGTCCCCCCTCCCGCACGGGGTATATTCTGAGAAGTGGTATTGCAGGATCATATAGGAACTCAATTTGTGAGGTTTTTTTTTGGGGGTATCACACCCAGCAATGCTCAGGGGTTACTCCTGGCTTTGCACTCAGGAATTAGTCCTGGCGGTGCTCAGGGAACCATATAGGATGCCAGGGATCGAACCCAGGTCGGCCATATGCAAGACAAACGCCCTACCTGCTGTGCTATCACTTCGGCCCCAATTTCTGTTTTTTTTTTTTTAGGAGTGATCATATTGTTTACCAGAAAGACTGGACAAATAAATATTCCCATAACGATGAGTGAGAGTGCCTTTTCCCCTGCATTTGTGCCAGCACTGGTTGTTCTTTTTCTTTTGGATATGCACCAGTCTCTGGATGTGACATGATATCTCATTGTTGTTTTGATTTGCATCTCCCTGATGACTTCTGATGTAGAGCATTTTTCATGTGTCTTTTGACCAGAGGAACCCCCACACCATGAGGGCCACCATTTTCCACATCCGAACTCCCCTCTGTCAGAACTCCACCCAGCAGAAGAGCTGGTTGCAGCCCAGCTCGGCTGCGCGGTTTATCAATAAATGCTTGAGTCTTGAGGTGACTAGAAGATTATCCCACCTGCATGGCAAAACCTGCCAAGTTACCCATGTCATATTTGACATGCCAAATACCAGTAACAATTATAGACCTCATTCCCATGACTTGATGGAATGGTTTGAGGCTCTTTATGTTCCTGGAGCGGGATGATGCCCTTGGGCTATCTCCGCATGTGACAGGAGCGTATTGAGATGTTACTGGTGCCCGCTCGAGTAATCGATGATCTACGGGAGGTCAAGTGATCAAGTGAAGTGATATTTCTTCTTTGAGGAAGCTTCTGTTCTTTTCCTCTCCCTAATTGTTGATGGGGTTGGAGGTCTTTTTCTGGTAAAATTCTACCAGTGACTGATATATTTTGGATATTAATCTCTTGTCATATGGGTATTGTGTAAGAAATTTTTCCCATTCCATGGGCTGTCTAAGTAACTTAGTCACCATTTCTTTTGAGGTAGAGAAGCTTCTCAGTGTAATGTAGTTCTGTTTGTTTAATTTTGCTTCCACTTGCTTGGTCAGTTTTGTTTCATCATTAAAGATGCCTTTAGCTTCACTATCATGGAGGGTTCACCCCTCATATATTGAAGTTTTTAATCCATTTTGTTCTAACTTTTGTGATTGACATTAGAGGACTGAGTTCATTTTTTACATGTAGCTGCCTAGTTCTCCCAGACCACTTATTTTTGAAAGATTTTATTTATGTTTTGGCTTTTTGGGTCACACTCAGTAATGCTCAGGGGTTACTCCTGGCTCTGCACTCAGAAATTACTCCTAGAAGTGCTCAGGGAACCATATGGGATGCCAGGGATTGAACCTGGGTGGCCACATGCAAGGTAAACGCCCTACCCACTCACTGTACTATCACTCAGGCCCCACCATTTGTTGAAGAGACTTTCCTTGCTCCACTTCCTGTTTCTTGTTCCTTTATTAAAGATTGAGTGATCATATATTTGAGGGTCTTTGTCAGGATGTTCAACTCTATTCTATTGATTTGCAGGTCTGTCTTCATTCCAACACCATGATATTTTAATTACTGCCGCTTTGTAGTACAACTTAAAGTTGGGGAAGGTGATGCCTCCCATCTTCTTTTTCCCAAGATTTACTTTGCTACTCATGGGGGTTTATTCTTCCATACGAATTTCAGGAGTGTTTGATCTATTTCTTCTAAAAATGTTATAGGTTTTGTTGTAGGACCACATTGAATCTGTATAATGCTTTGGGGGGTATTGCCATTTTGACAATGTTAATCCTCCCAATCCATGAGCAAGGAATGTGTCTCCATTTCCTTGTGTCCTATTATTTCTTTTTTTTCCTTTTTTTTTTTTTTTGCTTCTTGGGTCACACGCAGCGATGCTCAGGGGTTACTCCTGGCTCTGCACTCAGGAATTACTCCTGGCAGTGCTCGGGGGACCATATGGCATGCTGGGGATTGAACCCAGGTCGGCTGCATGCAAGGCAAATGCCCTACCCGCTGGACTATCACTCCAGCCCCGTGTCCTCTTATTTCTTGAAGCAGTGTTTTGTAGTTTTTTTGTACAGGTCCTTCATTTCTAGTTACACTGATTCTAAGAAACTTGATTTTCTGAGGCACGATTGTGAATGGGATTGTTTTTAAAATATCACTTTCTTCTCTTTCATTATTTGCACTTGGGAAAGCCATAACCTTTTGGGTATTAATTTTGTGAAATGCCAATTTACTCTACTGATCTATTGTTTCTAGAAGAGTCTTTGTGGAATCTTTAGGATTTTCTAAGTATACTATTATGTAGTCTAAAAATAGAGTATGATGTCTTCCTTTCCTATTTGGATACCTTGGTATCTTTTTGTGTCATAACAGACATGGCAAATACCTAATAGTACGGTATTGAATAGAAGTGGCAAGTATTGGCAACCTTGTCTTGTGTGTGATCTAGAGAGAAGGCTTTTAATTGTCCCCCATTGCAGATAAAGCTTGAAGTAGGCTTCTGATAGATGGTTTTTACTATAAAGAGGAAAGTTCCTTCAGCTCCCAAGTTTTGGAGACTTTCAACCATGAATGCTTGCTGGATCTTGTCAAATGCTTTCTCTGCATCTACTGATATGATTATATCATTTTTTTATTTTTTAAATGATCATTTTTTTTCTTGTTGAGTTTTAGTCTCGTTGATCTATCAAGAGGTGTCAAGGCGGTGTTGAAGTCTCCAGCTACTATTGTGTTGCTGCCAACATCCTCCTTGAAGTCTGATAGTGCTATTTAAGTATTTTGCTGGTTCCTCTTTGGGTGACCATAGGGTTAGGATTGTAATGTCTTACTGATGCACTTATCCCTTGATTATTAAGAAATGGCCTTTTTGGGGACTCTCATACATTGTTGGTGGGAATGTCGACTTGTACAACCTTTCTGGAAAACAATATGGACATTCCTCCAAAGACTAGAAATTGAGCTCCCTTTTGACCCAGCCATACCACTCCTGGGAATATACCCTGGGAAGCCAAAAACACACAGCGGAAACACAATCGCACTTTCATTTTCATAGCAGCACTATTCACAATAGCCAGAAGAACTGATGACTGGATAAAGAAACTGTGGAACACCTACACAATGGAATACTATGCAGCTGTTAGGAAAAATAAAGTTATGAAATTTGCCTATAAATGGATGGACATGGAAAGGATCATGTTGAGTGAAATTAGTCAGAAGGAAAGTGAGAGATATAGAATGACTGTATTTATTTGCATGACATATATATATATATATATACATATATATATATATATATACATACATATTATGACACCAAAATCCAAATTCAGGCGAAACGTGGATCAGGAGGTCTTACCAAAAGTGGAAATTACCGCAAACATGTGGGAGTCAGAGGTTAGGTAAGACAGAGAAGGGAACATGTGTGAATAATTGTTCAAAGGGCTAATACCAACCTAGAACTGAGCATTAAATACAGGCAAAAAAATGCACATGGTGGTTTCTAAGTGTATGTAGTGCAACCCACAATGTGTAAGAGAAGGAAAAGAGAGAGAGAGGGGAGAGAGAAAAGAGATAAAGAACCTGCCATTTAGACAGGCTATTGGAGGGGGAGGGAATTGGGGACATTGGTGGTGGGAAATGGGCACTGGTGGAGGGCGGAACACTATGTAACCCGAAACCTCTAAACATGAACAATGTTGTAATTGTATATCTCTCGGTGGTATAATAAAATATTTTAAAAAAATAAATAAAAGAGCAAGAACAAAAAGAAAGAAAGAAAGAAAGAAAGAAAGAAATGGCCTTTTTTGGTCCCTTCTAAACATTTTCAGCCTGAAATCTATGTTGTCTGGTATGGCCATTCCGGTCTTTGTGTAGGAGTTCTTGGCTTGAAGAATTGTTTTCCAGACAAGACCAGGTGCGTTCGGGATGGTATGGCTGTAGACAAGAGTTGCTTTCCAACCTTAGACTTTTGAGTCTGTTTGCTCTGATGATTTAGATGTGTTTCTTGCAAGCAGCAGAATGTTGGATTCCATTTTTAATCCATTTTTTCATTCCACCTCACGTAATTGGTGCATTTAGATAATTGACATTGAGAGAGATTAATGTCTTGGGGTTTTGTGACATATTTCTGTAGAAGTATGTTGTGTTTGTGGGCTTTATCTTGCCTTGCATAGTCCCTTCAGTCTTACATTTAAAATGGTTTTGGGTCTAAGAAGTTCCTGAGCTGTTGTATATCCATGAATTTGTATATTATTCCTTCAAACCTCAATGAGTCTAGGTGGGTAAATATGACATTCCATCAAGGGTTTTTTTTTTTTTTTTTTACTATTTTCCAACATTGACCTTGGGTCAGAGGTTTTCATTCCGTACCTGTACTGGAAATTTAAGAGATGCTCCTTTGTATGTAATTTTCTTTGATCTTTCTGTTTTCAGTATTATACATATATCAATGGAATTGGTCATTCTGATTAAGATATGTCTTGGACTCTTTATCAATGTCTCTTTCAACTGGTAATATTTTGGCTTCTTGGCTCTGGATACCTCCCAGCTGTTTTCCAGCTCTGGAAACTTTTTTTTTCTTTTTGGGTCTCACCCGGCTATGCTCAGGGGTTACTCCTGACTCTTCCCTCAGGAATTACTCCTGGCGGTGTTCAGGGGACCATACAGGATGCCGGGGATCGAACTCGGGTCGGCTGCGTGCAAGGCAAATGCCCTACCCGCTGGACTATCGCTCCGGCTCCTCTGGGAATTTTTCAGCAGTGATGTATGGAGTTGCCTTCCTAGCCCCTTGGGACTGCAATGATTCTCATGTTGTGTCTTTCGATTTCATGCCATAGTTCTCTTGTCTGTTGTTGGGGTATTTGGAAACTGTTTTCCATAATTTACAGTTGCCTAGAGGTTTCCTGCACTCATCTTTTACTCTACTGTTGAGTGCATCTATTGCTGTTTCATTTCATCCATAAATTTTTTTATTCATGATGTTTCTGCTTGTAGTTTTTAATTTTTTCTTTCATCTCATCCTGTATTTTTAATTAATCAATTTATTTTTTAAATGTTATTATACCACTGTTAGATATACAATTACAAGATGTTGATGTTTGAATATTGGTTCTACAATGTTCCAACACCCATCCCTCCACCCTGCCCATCTCCCATCACCAATGTCCCCACCTCCCTCTCTCTCTCCCGAGCCTGCCTCCATGGCAGGTTCTTTATCTCCTTTCTCTCTCTTTCTCTCTCTCCTTCTTGCTTCCCTTTCTTACACATTGTAGATTGTAATATAGATTACATGATTGGTTCCACTAGTTTGATGTACTGGGTCTGGACCATGAAAATGACAGCTATTATGGTGAGTGCGTCTCATCGGCTGCTTTCGAGGCCCTACAGAGGTGATCGGCCAACACCCAAAACCCATCTTGCCTCCCGGGAGCCTCATGGTCAGCTGAGCTAGGGGATAGCCACATGGCAGATCTCTCCGGTGCTTCTGAGTCTCTGCATCCTGGCTGCGAGCCCCGAGGCAGTTCGTGGGCCGGGCCACCAGGCCTCCAGTACACGTCTGAGAGGGAAGAGGTACATGAGCTCCATCTCCAGGAACGCCTGGTGACTTCCACCTCCGAGAGCCGCCAACCTGGGCTCAAACTTGGCTGCTCTGAACTGGTGTTGAGATCAGCGTCTCTCTTTCATGGGTTCTGATGAGCTGTGGGGTCCGGACCACGAGAGTGGTGGCTATTATTGTGAGTGAGTCTCACGCTGCTTCCGAGGCCCTACAGAGTTGATTGGCCCATGGACTGAAAAAATAGTAGACACAATTTCTTTCTAATTCTTTGTATGCCACCGTGATAATATAGTTACAAAAGTGTTCATGGTTGGGTTTATACAGTGTTCCAGCATCCATCCCTCCACCAGTGCCCATTTCCCTCCACCATTGTCCCATGATTCCCCCTCCACCAGCCTGCATCTATGGTAAGCAATTTTCACCTCTCTCTCTTTCTCTCTCTCTGTCTCTCTCTTTCCCTTCTCTTACCCATTGTGGCTTGCAATACATCCAGTTAGAGGATATCATGTACATCCTTTTGCCTAATTTCAATGCTCCGTTTTACACTGGTATTATCATTTACAATACTTATTTGTGCACTGTTTCTTTCTCTGTATTACCTTACCTCTGATACCACACATTTGCAGTAGGTTCTACCCACTGACAAGGCCTCCTGATCCATGTTTTGTCTGGTCTTGAACTTTGGTATCATGCTATTTTTTATATCCTGCAAATAAATGCAGTCATTCTATATCCGTCCCTTTTCCCTCGCGCTAATTAATTTCACTCAACATGATCCCCTCCATATCCATCCATTGATAGGCAAATTTCATACCTTTGTTTTTCCTAACAGTTGCATAGTATTCCATTGTGCAGATATACCACAGTTTCTATATCCAGTCATCTGTTCTCAGGCATTCTGGTGGTTTCCAGATTCTGGCTATTGTGAATAGTGCTGCTATGAACTGAGAAGTTTAGATGGTGTTTATGATGTGTGTTTTTGGTCTCAGTATAGTCCCAGGAGTGGTATTGCTGGATCAAAAAGGGAGCTCAATTTCTAGTTTTTAGAGGAATGTCCATATTGTTTTCCAAAAGGCTGTACCAGTCACAATGAGAGTCCCTTTCTCCCCATATCCACGCCAGCATTTGTTGTCTTTTGGATATGTGGCAGTCTCTGTGGTGTGAGATGATATCTCATTGTTGTTTTAATTTTCATCTGATAATTAATGATGATGAGCATTTTTTCATATGCCTTTTGGCCATTTGAATTTCTTCCTTGTCAAAGTTTCGGTTCATTTCTTCTCTCCATTTTTTTATTTTTTTTTAATTTTTTTTTTTTACAATTACAAAGATATACAATTAAAAAGTTCATATTTGGGTTTTGGTCATATAGTGTAGCAGCACCCATCCCACCACCAGTGCCCATCTCCCACCACCAACGTCCCCGGTTCCCTCCCCCTCCCCAGCCCTCCTCCATGGCAGGTTCTTTATTTTTTTTTCATTTCTCTATCTTTCTCTCTCTCTCCAGACTATGGATTACAGAACATACATTAAAGGGTTGTCATGTGTATCTTTTTGCCTCTACTTAATGCTCAGTTCTAGGTTGGCATTAGTACCCTCACAATTGTTAGCACACTGTTCCATTTTCTGTCTTACCTAGCCTCTGACTCCCACACGTTTGTAATAATTTCCACCTTTGACAGGACCTCCTGATGTATGTTTCACTTGACCTTGGATATTGGTATCATAATATGTACCTATATATTTATGTTATGCAGATAAATGCAGTCATTCTGTAACTGTTCTCTCTCCTTCTGGCTAATTTCGCTCCAACATAATCTTCTCCATGTCCATCCATTTGTAGGCAAATTTTATAACTTCATTTTTCCTAACAGCTGCATAGTATTCCATTGTGTAGATGTACCAAAGCTTTTTATCCAGTCATCTATTTTCGGGCACTCGGGTTGCTTCCAGATTCTGGCTATTGTGAATAATGCTGCTATGAACATAAAAGTAGGGATGGTGTTTCCGCTGCCGTATTTTTGGTTTCCCAGAGTAGATTCCCAGGAGTGGTATGGCTGGGTCAAATGGGAGTTCAATTTCTAGTCTTTGGAGGAATGTCCATATTGTTTTCCAGAAAGGCTGTACCAGCCGGCATTCCCACCAACAATGGATGAGTGTCCCCTTTTCCCCACACCCACGCCAGCACTTGTTGTTCTTGTTCTTTTGAATATGTGCCAGTCTCTGTGGTGTAAAGTGGTATCTCATTGTTGTTTTGATTTGCATCTCTCTGATGATTAGTGATGATGAGCATTTTTTCATATGTTTTTTGGCCATTCGAATTTCTTCCTTGCTGAAGTTTCTGTTCATTTCTTCTCCCCATTTTTTTGATGGGGTTGTTTGTTTTCTTCTTGTAAAGTTCTACCAGTGCCTGATATATCCTGGATATTAACCCCTTATCAGATGAGTATTGGGTGAATATTCTTTCCCATTCTGTGGACTGCTTTTGTATCTTAGTCACTGTTTCTTTTGAGGTGCAGAAGCTTTTTAGTTTCATGTAGTCCCATATATTTATCTTTTCTTCTAGTTGCTTTGTTAGAGATGTTTCATCTTTGAAGATGCCTTTTAGCTTCAATGTCATGGAGGGTTTTTCCTATATTTTCTTCAATGTACTTTATGGATTCAAGTCTGATATTGAGATCTTTAATCCACTTTGATCTGATTTTTGTGCATGGTGTTAGACACAGGTCCAAATTCATTTTTTTACAGGTCGCTGCCCAGTTTTCCCAACACCACTTATTGAAGAGGCTTTCCTTACTCCATTTTAGACTCGTTGCACCTTTATCAAAGATTAAATGATCATGTGTTTGAGGTTGGGTGTCAGGATACTCAATTCTATTCCATAGGTCCACGGGTCTGTTTTTATTCCAATACCATGCTGTTTTAATTACTACTGCCTTGTAGTACAGTTTGAAGTTTGGTAAGGTGATGCCTCCCATCTTCTTTTTCCCGAGGATTGCTTTAGCTATCCTTGGGGGTTTATCGTTCCATACAAATTTCAGGATTGTTTGGTCAATTTCTTTTGAAGAATGTCATGGGTATCCTCATAGGGACTGCATTGAATCTGTATAGAGCTCTAGGGAGTATTACCATTTTGACAATGTTGATTCTCCCCATCCATAAGCAGGGAATATGTTTCCATTTCCTTGTGTCCTCTTTTATCTCTTGGAGCAGTGTCTTATAGTTTTCTTTGTACAGGTCCTTTACACACTTGGGTAAGTTGATTCCTAGGTATTCGATTTTCTGTGGCACAATTGTGAATGGAATTGTTTCCCTTAATATCCCTTTCTTCTCTTTCGTTATTTGTATATAGGAAAGCCACCCGACTTTTGCGTGTTGATTTTGTATCCTGCCACTCTACTCTATGCGTCCTATTGTTTCTAGGAGTTTTTTGGTAGAGAGTTTAGGGTTCTCTAGGTATAATATCATGTCATCTGCAAATAATGATAGCTTGATTCTTCTTCCTCGCCTATCTGGATGCCCTTGATGTCCTTTTTCTTCTCTGATTGCTATGGCAAGTACTTCCAGTACTATATTGAATAAAAGAGGTGAGAGTGGGCAACCTTGTCTTGTCCCTGATCTCAGGGGAAGGCTTTCAACTTTTCCCCATTGAGAATGATGCTCGCTGTGGGCTTTTGGTAGATGGCTGTAACTATCTTGAGGAAAGTCCCTTCAATTCCCATTTTCTGGAGGGTTTTAATCATGAACGGGTGCTGGATCTTGTCAAATGCTTTCTCTGCGTCTATTGATAGGATCATATGGTTTTTATTTTTTCTCTTATTGATATGATGTATTATGTTGATTGACTTGCGAATGTTGACTTCTCTCCATTTTTTAATGGGGTTGGCTGTTTTCTTCTTGTAAAGTTCTACCAGTGCCTGATATATCCTGGATATTAACTCCTTATAATTTCATAACAAAGTTATGAAATTTGCCTATCAATTATTGGACGAATAATCTCCCATTCAGTGGACTGTCTTTGTATCTTGGTCACAGTTTCTTTTGAGGTGAAGAAGTTTTTCAGTTTCATGTAGTCCCATAAGCTTATCTTTGCCTCGAGTTGCTTTTTTAGTGGTGTTTCATCTTTGAAGTTGCCTTTAGCGCCAATGTTTTGAAGGGTTTTTCCTATATTTTTTTTCGATGTACTTTATGGATTCAGGTCTAATATTGAGATCTTTAATCCATTTTGATCTAATTTTTGTGCATGGTGTTAGACAGAGTTCCAAATTATTTTTTTTTACATACAGCTGCCCGGTTTTCCCAGAACTACTTGTTGAAGAGGCTTTCCTTGTTCCATTTCGTAGTTGACACAGTTTCTATCTTCTTGATTTTATGGAAGTATGTTTTGTGGCTCAGCATGTGATCTAACTTGGAGAATGTTCCATGTGCACATTTATTTCCTCCTTAAGTTTTATTATTTCCTTCTTTCTTCCTGGAGTGAACTCCTTTTGTTGGTCTTTTTTCTAATACTTTGAACTGCGAAGTCAGGTTATTTATGTGGGCCCTTTCTTTTTCCTGATGAATGCTTTCAGAGCTATGAACTTTCCTCTTAACACTGCTTTAGCTGTGTCCCACAAGTTCTGATAGTTGGTGTCTTCATTTTCATTTGTTTCCAGTGATCTTCGATTTCCTTTTTGATTTCTTCTATGACCCACTGGTTGTTCAGCATTAAGCTGTTCAGTTTCCAGGTGTTTGGTTTGACTCCCTGTTTCTGTGTGTAGTTAACTTCCATTTTCAGTGCATTACGATCTGAAAAGACAGTTGACACAATTTCTATCTTGTTTATTTTAGTGAGGTATGCTTTGTGGCTCAGCATGTGGTCTATCTTGGAGAACGTTCCTTGTGCCCTGGAGAAAATGTGTATTCAGCTTTTGGGGGATGAAAAACCCTGTGTACACCCACCAGCCCTCTTTCTTCCATTTCTTCCTTCAGAGCCAGTGTTTCCTTGGTGAGTTTTATTCTTGTCGATCTATCAAGAGTTGATCAAGCAGTGTTGAAATCTCCAACTACTATTGTGCGACTGTTATTGTCTTCTTTGAGGTCTATTAGCAGTTGTTTTAGAGTATTTTCCTGGCCCCTCATTGGGTGTATATTTGTTTAAGAGTGAAAATTTCTTCCTGATTAACATATCCCTTAATTATTAAGACATGAACTTCACTGTCCCTTCTAACCTTTTTTCAGCCTGAAGTCTCACCCTGGCCGTTTTCAGTGAGTTGTTTGCTTGGAGAATTGTTTTCCAGACTTTGACTTTGAATCTGTGTTTGCTCAGATTATTCAGATGTGTTTTCTTATAGGCAGCAGAATGTAGGATTCAGGTTTTTAATTCATTTGCCACTCTCTTAATTGGTGCATTTAGGCCATTAACGTTGAGAGAGATTATTGTCACAGGATTTTGTGCCATCTTTTTGAATAAGTATGATACGCTTTTAGGGTTTATCTTATCTTATGGTAGCTCCTTCAGACCTTCTTTTAGAGTCAGCTTTGAGTCTATGAAGTTCTTGAGCTGTTGCTCATCTATGAAGTGGTGTATCTTTCCTTCAAATCTGAAAGTGAGTCTGGCCGGGTAAAAACTTCTTGCTGAGGCCTTCATTTTGTTGAGTCTTTTCATAATATCCCACCATTATCTTTTGGGCTTGGAGTGTTTCCTCTGAAAAATCTGCTATAAATCTTAGGGATTTTCCTTTGTATGTGACTTCCCTTCTTTGATCTTATTGCTTTCAGTATTCTATCTCTATCTATGGTTCTTGACATTTTGATTAGGATATGTCTTGGAGTATTCTTATTGGTAGATGGTACCCTTCGGGCCTCCTGAATCTGGGAGCAAGTGCTCTTTGGTTCTGGGAACTTCTCAGCAATGATTTTTTTGATAGTTGCTTCTTCATCAGGGTTTTATTCCTGTCCCTCTGGGACTCCAATGATCCTTACGTTATTCCTTCTGGTTTCATCTCGGTTATCTCTTGCTGTCTGCTCGTTTGCTATGAGTCTTTTTTCCATCTTCTGCTCTTGCCTAGAAAGTCTCTGCACCTCATCTTGGATCTCACTGCTTGTGTCATAGGTGGCTGTTACTCGGCTGCGAAGGCCTTCCAATGAGTTTTTCATTTCACCCACCACATTTTTTTTTAGTTAAACATTTTATTATACCACCGTGAGATTACAACGTTGCTCATGTTTAGAGGTTTCAGTCACATAGTGTTCCAGCACCCCGCCCTCCACCAGTGCCCATTTCCCACCACCAATGTCCCCAATTCCCTCCCTCCCATAGCCTGCCTAAATGGCAGGTTCTTTTATCTCTTTTTCTCTCTCCCTCTCTTTTTTTCCTGCTCTTACACATTGTGGGTTGCACTACATACACTTAGAAACCATCATGTGCATTTTTTTGGCCTGTATTTAATGTTCAGTTCTAGGTTGGTATTAGCCCTTTTGACCTTTATTCACACATGTTCCCTTCTCTGTCTTACCTAACCTCTGACTCCCACACGTTTGCTGTAATTTCCACTTTTGGTAAGACCACCTTACCAAAGGTGACATATATTTAAGTCATGCAAATCAATGAAGTCATTCTATATCTCTCTTTCCTTCTGACTAATTTCAACCAACATGATCCTTTCCATGTCCATCCATTTATAGGCAAATTTCATAACTTAATTTTTCCTAACAGCTGCATAGTATTCCATTCTAATGTCTGTTATTTCTGCTTGCATTTTCATTTCCATTTTCTTCACTTCTGCTTTCATGTCCTCTTGCATTTTATTGGCTCTGTGTTCCATTGCTTCCTTGAGCTCCCTTATGCATCGTTAACAGCTCCCTTTGATATTCCTTATCAGAGAGGTGAAACAACTCATCATTATGGCTTGGCTCCTCTTGGCAAGCAGCTTCGCTCACTGAGCTTGATGGAATTCTGCATTGCTTTACCATTAAGACCGTTACCGGTTGCAACTTGCATGTTCTTGTGCGGTGGGCACTACAGAGTGGTTTGTCTATGGTTGTTCACAGATTATTGTGGGAGGTAGGGAGTAATGTGGCTAATGTACCCCCGGTACTGCTATATAGGATATACCAAGGCTAACTACTTTGAGCAAACTCGCAGGCATCCACATGGTTCTGAGTTTTGGGGTGTTAAATCTGCAAGAGTCTGATCCCCTTGTGTGCTGGCCCTGGAGCTGGGGGTGTATGGACAGAGGGGAGTTGGAATGCACCTGGGCTAGATTCGGTGAAATCAGGGGAGGAGATTGGTACGGGGAGTGTGTTGGGTCCCGTTGGCGGAAATTGGGCATTCCAGGCTCCTGGATTCCTTTTGTCCTTTTCCCATGTGTTTGTGTCACTTTAATTAAGATGTGTGTTAAACTGGGCACAGTTTAATACACATCTTAATTCCCGTGCCCAGCCGTTCACGAGGCGCCCGAGAGGAATGGTGGGTTCTAGCTCTGGCCCGCCACCCCAGCAGAGCCACACAAAAAGCCAGATGAGCGCCCCACCCCCAATCCATCGGGCCGCCATTTTCCACATCCAGACTTCCCTCTCGTCAGAACTCCACCCAGCGACTTCCTATCACATCCCGTCTTGCGCGGCTGTTTGCGCCCGCCGGTTCATCTATAAATGCTATATTTAGAGGTGACTACAAGGGTATCCACCTGCACGGCAAGCTCTGGCAAGCTGCCCGTGTTGTATTTGATATGTCAAATATCAGTAACAATTATATTAGTTCATTTCCATGACCTAATATAATGGTTTTGAGACTCTTTATGTTCCTGGAGCAAGCAGATGCCCTTGGGCTCTACTAGCATGATACAGGACATATGGAGATATTACTGGTGCCCGCTCTAGCAAATAGATGATCAACGGGAGGATAGTGATATATAGTGATAGCTAAACTATTCTTATTGGAATTTTTTTAAGCTGGTACCCTTCATGCCTTGTGAATCAAGGAGCAAGCACTCTTTATGCTGGGAACTTTTCAGCAATGATGGCTTTGACAGTTGCTTTTTTCATCCAGATTATCTTCTTGCCCTCCGGAACCCCAATTATTCTTATGTTATTCCTTTTAACTTCATCCCAATTATCTCTCGTTATCTGTTCATTTATTGTGAGTCTTTTCCATCTTCTGCTGTTGTCTAGAGATTCTCTGCACATTGTCTCAGAGCTAATTCTTTTCTTCAGCAGTTGTTACTCTGCTGTTCAGGCCTTCCAGTGAGTTTTTAATTTCACTTGCCTTGTTTTAAATATCTGTCATATCTGCTTGTATTTTCATTTGATTTTCCTCATTTCTGCTCTCATATCCTCTTCTATTTTATTGACTTTGTATCCCACTGCTGCTGAGAGCTCCTTGTGCATCCTTAACAGTTCTTTCCTAAATTCCTTATCAGAGAGATTATACAGCTCATCGTATTGCTTGGCACAACTGGGCTAGCAGCTTCATTCACTGAGCTTGGTGGATTTCTGCATTGCTTTACCATTAGGACATTTTGCAGGTTGCAAACTGTGTGAACTTGTGTGGCTAGATAATTTAGCTTAAGCTGTTTCCGAGAGTTTTGTGGAAGGAAAGAAATGTCGTGTCCTATGTTCCCTAAAGCCTTTTAACACTATACACCAAGTAGCATCGCGCGGTTTTGAATGTTGGGATGTGACACCTAAGATTGGGGATGGCAGGGTGATGGGAGGACAGAGGAGGGTGGAGGTAGGCAGTAGGCGGTTTGGCTCACTCTGGGCTCTTGGCCCTTTTGTGACATTCCTGGCAACATCCTCGCTTTTACTCTGATTTCTTTTTCAGAAAGATTATTATGTGTGGTTGGGGCCGGAGCGATAGCCCAGCGGGTAGGGCGTTAGCCTTGCACGCGGCCGGCCCATGCCGCCCCGGGTTCGATTCCCGGCATCCCATATGGTCCCCCGAGCACCGCCAGGAGTGATTCCTGAGTGCAGAGCCAGGAGAAACCCCTGAGCATTGCTGGGTGTGACCCAAAAAACAAAAAAAAAAAAAAGATTATTATGTGGGTATTCATGGTAGCTTTGAGGGTTCCTGTCTTCATTCACCACTTGTGGGGTTCTGTGCTGTTTCTCTGTAATGCCTGTGGTAGTCCAGAGGTGGTTCTTTCCAATACACTATCAGCATCCCCATCCCCTGCCCCAGGGAGAAATCTAGGGGAGCTTGGTGGGGGTGGTCTCTTCTCTCTTTCTCCATTGAGGATAGTCCCTTCAATTTGATGCTCTTGTGTATTTCTGTTGAGTCTCTTGTAGCGATTTAGGAGATATGTTCTTTGGCCTGAACTTACTGTTACTTTTTTATTAGGGTTATATTGTTTCCTGTGCTCAACATTATCTTTTGTAGGTCTGGCTGGGATGTTGTTGGGAGAAGGGACTAATAGATTATTGGTCTAATGAAGTTGGGGTAGCCAGGCTGCCCTGGTGAGAGTTCGTATTAGAAGCCAATTTGTGGATCTTCTGGGCTATGGTGGGAAATATTAAATGGCGACCCTCCCAGCCTGTGCTCTTAGCCACTCAGAAAACCATGCCCACCACTGGTCTGGCCCGTGAGAGCAGCCAGGCATAAGGGTCCTGCAGTGTCCACCACAGAGTCTGTGTTTGTAACTCTCACCAGCTTACTGCCCCCCAGGAAAATTCTTCCCACCGAGTCTGTTGCTCATTCCTAGCCCTCGGTCCTTGCCACTCAGAAAACCAGGCTTACTACTGGACTGACCCATTTGAAAGTGAACCAGTGGGACCCTACAGTGTCTCTGTGAGAAAACGCCTCCACCTTGCTGGGCAGGAGAGGTCCTGCATTCAGTCCCCAATACTGCCAGCTCCCAAAGTTCCTGTGCTATGAAGTCTGTCTGTTTCTCCAGGACTTCTGTAGCTCAGCCTCTTCCCTCTTGGCAATGCGATCAGAGGCTTCCCTTCTGGACTTCGGTTATCTCCAGAGTGGTCTTGGGAAAGGGAGAAATCTCCTGTGTAAGCAGATTATTCTCTTAATATGGACTTGGCCCCAGAACTTCTCTCAATTTAGCACCTCAACAGAAGCAGCTGCAATGAGGGAGAGTGAAGAGTGAGATGAGATGTATCTCAGGATTCACTCTCGAGGGACGCAGGGGAAGATATGAGACACTGAGGATAGATCTGGGTTTGGCTACGTAAAAGACAAGGGCTTTACTCATGACAGTATCGCTCTGGCTTATGCTCTTTTTCTTTGAACCCCAGCTTTGCAATGAACTTCAACAACAGTGCCAGAAAGCACCTAGTCCCTAAACGTGGTCCAAGTACCTGCTCCTGTGAGGGTGCTATAAGGAAAAGATAGACCCCATATAGAACGACTTGACCAAGATTGTTCTGCTCACCATTAGGTGCTTAGGGAAGCTCCAAAAAGCAGTGAGCAGCAGGTAGTATCTGCTGGGTACACTGCCTGATTCTTATCTAAAGTTCACATGACCGGAAGTGTGTGAAAGGATTGCTTCCACCCAGGGCAGCAGAGGGAGCTGCCAGGTACATCCTTGGGGTCTCTCTGATAAGGCACTAACCTCCCTCTCAGGTTCCATCCTTATGATCTTTCTCCACCTCCTCATGCCCGAGACCTAATGCTGAGCCCTGGCTGTTCCTTCTTGCTCCCTTCCCTGGCACAGTTGGGATCACTGTGGTCCAGCACTTCTTCTTCTCACTTCTCCCCTTTCCCATGCAGAAAGCCTGGATCTCTGAGGCCACCTGTGCTAGCCTGCTCAGGGAAACCAATCTTTTCTCTGGAGTGTTGATCATTGATTCTTTGATCACTTCACAGTTCTTGTTATGATGCTTTCTGTCCAATTTATATTTTACCATAAATCTCTCTTCGCTTGGGAAACATTTTATTTTCTGTTGAACTTTGTCCACAGTGTTTGGTTGGTTTCTTTCAGCGGGACGTATAATGCATCATCTACAAGTCTTCACAAAAGCATCTTCCTCACATCACAGGGCTGAGAATTTTTCCCCTCATCACTGGCCCCAGTTTGTCACCACCAACTTGAATGAGCACTGTAATGGAGCAACAAGAGCCCAATGGACTGACGGTCTGGCCAAAACAGACAGGGAATGAGCACCTGTCCCCATCCCACAGGACCGAGCACATGTCCCTTCCACACAGAACTGGTCACTGTCCCCAAAACAAGAATGGAGAAGTGTCCCCAACCAAGACCTTTTCTCAGGTGTGCTGTGGCAGAACATATTGCAGTGACTGAAGCGACTGTAGAGTCAGTTCAGAGATCAAACCCAGTCAGGACTGGTCCCTGTGAGCAAAGCACTTCTGGGTAGAGCAGAGAGACAGGATTCTGAGTGACAGGAAGGACATTGTTGGGGCCCATTGGTAGTAGAGTTTTGGAGGTTTCTCTTTTCAGTATTGGGAGCCAGTAGACAGGCCTGTCTATATAAGAGTGAAAAATGAAGGCAAAATGTTGGTGGGAAAAGAAGAACCGAGTAACTACTCTTGGTTACCTTGGTAACCAAGAGTGAAAGTAGATTTGGGGCCTGTAACCTGGAGGGTAAACCATGAGCGACTGCTTCCAACACAGGATGCTGCTGTGGTATTCCAGCAGTAGGAGCACTCCAGAATAAACCAGGACAGGGTGGGCAGATACCTGCATTTAGGTGAAGGACACTGAGAGCCCATGACTGGCCCCCACAGAATTCTCCTTCCTGCAGCCTGAACTCAGGCGTGCTGGGTCAGGGGCATCACTGGTAAAGGAACACACATTCTGGGCTGACAGAGGCTGCAGGGAGGCTCCGTGTGGTCTGTGCATTCCTGCCTTAGTGGAGCGAGGGAGCAGGCAGGGCCAGCAACGGGAGGGTCTGATTTCCCTTCCCAGGTGACGCCAGTCCAGGACTGGATGTTGGGCTCCTGCAGGCGAAGCTCCAGCCTATCCCTGGGAGTCAGTGGCTGTCCTGATTTCGCCTGTCAGGAAGAGGCTTACAGAAAGCACTTCTGGGAAAACTGCTTCAAGAGACCCCTAGAAAACAGCATCTACTGTAGAGTCTCTGAGTTGTGTCTATCCTGCAGGTGATTCTGAGAAAATTAGAAATTTGGTGTTTTCTCACTCCAAATCCCAAGCGCATGGGCCTCGATGATGTGTCCCCAAGAACCTATAACCCTGAACTTCTGGTTCCAAAATGTTGGAATTCTGGATAACTTTGCTGTGGGTTATTCAAGACATCAGCATCCCTTGGTGCTCAGCCCCACATGGTACGTCTCTGGACACCACGGGAGGGTGCTGTGTACTGTCATCCAGTGATGACAGTTTTCTGCTACGAAGACACCTGGGGACTGCCCTGTAGAGGGGGAGGCTGTGCCTGGCCACATTGCTGCTGGGCATCTTAACCATCAAAGACACATGGACACCCCGAGGATGGAAGGCCACTGTGGGGGACACTTGGATCTGCAACCATGCGCAAAGCTCTAAGAGGGAGAGCTGAGTGGTGCAGGAGGAGGAGGAAGGCAAACCCGGTGTACCCTCAGGGACTCATTCCTGGGGCTCCTGACCCCATGTTCCCACACTCCTAAGGGAATCATGTCCCTCCTCTTGCTTTGGGAGGCCCTGGGGTACAGTGACCGCTGGCTCACCTTGAGTCCACAAAACTGCCGCTCATGCTCTCCTTACTGGAGCTAAAGACAGTCCCCCAAAAAGGGGTAATGCCTCATGGTGCCTTTCCAGGGGGCCTAGAGTGTCCCACAGTGATGCACCTCTCTGCTCCCCCTCCATAACCAGAACTTAACACGCACCCCCAGTCCAGGTCTGCTCCCGCATTTTTGTAGATGGGTCACACTTGTTAGCTTCCGAGGAGTATTTGTGTCCTTGATTCTCTTCCTGCAAAGACTCTCAAACACTGGGGTGGGCTGTGATGGGCCACTCTACATTGTCCTGAGGGCTGAGGTCACGCAAACCTTTGGGGAGAAGGGCAGCACCAGATCTCTGCCTTCATAAGGAATCCAGGACACAGAAGCGAACTCTACACCATCTCCCCCACGAGTGTCCACAAAGCCAGCACAGTCAACATTGTCATTGTTTATTTTCTATTCCTCCACAGATGGAATACAGCAGAACCACCTCTTTAGGTTTCTTATGAAGCCATGTTGCCGAAGGGACTGGGCTCGGCTGGACATGCAAGAGGGACAAGTTTGGAGGTATTCAGCTCTATGGAAATGTAAAGCCTGCAACGCCATGTCCGCCTCGGGAATGAACTGCATCTTGTTCTCTCGCAGAGCCCGAATTGCTATGCTCATATGTAGCACAATATTGCGGCTAGTCACCACGCTGGGGGCCTGCTCCATGGGGAGGGCCTGGTTCACTGAAGGTGATGGTGGCTGCTGCCCTGCAGAGGAACTTGGGGAGGATGGCTGGGATGGGTCCAAGAGGAAGGAGGGGAAATATTGGGATCCAGATGGTCTTGAGCTGCAGGAGACTGGGGAAAGGGAGAGGGAGGATTTGAACAAGATAGGTAAATATTGGGGCTGGTACAGGGGCCTGCCAGGTGTTACGGCACAGGAATGGGCAATGTGAGGGAATGGGGAAATGGAGAAAATTGGCCCAAATGATCCTCCAACTATCCATGGTGGAAAGCAGTCTGTGACTGAGAATGTTAAGTCTGCACCATAAGGCAAGACCAGCTTCAGCCCCCCCACAACCAGTGTTCCATGGGCTGGGATGGGGTCCAAACTTCAAGGCCAGACAAAGGGAGCTCAGCCATCACCTGGCTCCCAAAAGAGACTTTCCTGAGCTAATATGTGGTCCTGAGCTCAGGATCATACCACCCATAACAAATAACCAAAGTCTCAGTCCTCCCTGGGTGCCCATCACCAGGGCACGTGAGGCTTAGAAGGGCCAAGAGATAAAGGCCAGGCAAGTTAGTTGAACGCTCGTGGTCCCTGGGTTCAGACAGATATCTGAGATAAGGGTCGCTGTAGGGCGTACAACGTTCATGGGCACAGGCAGCCCCTGGCCCCCCACAAACAGGGCTCCATTGGCCTGAACGGGATCCTGAGCCGAGGATATGGCAGATGTAGCCGATGCTCACCAGTTGGGTGAGCCTTGTACCCCACCACCAGTATTTTGTGGGCCTAGATGGGGCCTTGAGGTCAGTGACATGCTGAATGTCACAAGATATGGCTGGCTCCTGCCCCCTGCAAACAGTATTCAATAGACTTATAGGGATGCTATGGCAGCGGAAGAGGGTCTCGGGCTGGTAAAGACCCCCTCAGGAAGAGGGGACAAGG